>OX401993.1:602500-778522 GCA_947859395.1 Eupithecia insigniata | reverse complement strand
GATTTTGAATTATTGAATTCCGACCCAACCAAAGTTTTCACACAGGAATTAAAAGAAATGACAAAAAACTCATGCTTTATTTCTCCAAACTCTCTTAAATATTTAATTCCTATGAATCCAAGAACACCAATGTTGTATGGTTTACCTAAAATACATAAAAATAATATTCCAATCCGGCCCGTTGTCTCTTACATAGGAGCACCAGCATATGGTTTATCAAAATATTTAAATTACGAATTAAAAAGTAGATCTAGATTCAATCCAAAGTATAGCTTAAAGAATAGTATGGATTTGGTCAACAAAGTTAAAGATGTTAGCCTGCCTCACAATGCAAAGTTATTATCGCTGGATGTAGAAAGTTTATTTACAAACGTACCTTATGAGGAGAGTTTGATAATATTGGAAGGACATCTTGAGCGACAACGAGTACTTCCGGCAGAAAAGGAGGAGTTAATATCTTTGACTAGAACTTGTATGCAACAAAATTACTTCCAATTTGGCAATCAATATTACAAACAGAAAGAAGGGTTAGCTATGGGTTCACCACTAAGTCCACTTATGGCAGACATTTTCATGGACAGTTTTGAGAATAAAAAGATTATAGGGGAATCAAACATTTTATATTATTATCGTTATGTAGATGACATTATCATATGCTGGACTGGAAGTTTGCGTCAAATAGAACTGTTCGTTAACAAACTTAATGCAATTCATCCAAAAATAAAATTTAAACTTGAATTAGAAATTGGTGGTTCACTGAACTTTTTAGATTTGACAATAACTAGGTTAAATAATAGGCATGATTTTCAAATTTACAGAAAACCTACTTACACAGATATTACAATACCAAATTCATCTTGTCATCCATTCCAACATAAGCTATCAGCTTACCGTAGTTTTGTCCATAGAATGATGTCAGTCCCCTTATCTCAGGAGAACTTTAACAGAGAGCTATCTATTATTTACCACACGGCTGAAAGTAATGGATATAGTAGAAAGATGGTTGATGGTTTAATAAGAAGTAAACAACAAAACATTATCCGTTCCTTATTGTATCCCGTAGCTCCAGAAAGGATAGACAAATTTGTGGGCAGTTTAACTTATTTAGGTCCATTGAGTGACGGAGTTTCAAGAGTTTTGTCTAAACATAAAGTACACGCAGCGTTCAAAACAAACAATTTATTAAAACAGATTTGTAACGGTAAAGATAGGTTAGATAACAATAAAAAATCGGGGGTTTATAAGTTGGTATGTGACGAATGTAATGGTATTTATGTAGGTCAAACGGGTCGTAGTTTTCAGGTTAGGTATAAAGAACATTTAGCTGCTTATAGAAACAATTATCCAGAAAAATCTAACTTTGCAAAACATTTATTGGAATCTGGTCATTCTTTAAGTCAAAATCATTGTTTTTCTATTTTACATACTTGTGATAAGGGATTTAGGATGTCAGTCTTAGAAAATTTAGAAATTACAAAATATAGTAATAATACACTGTTGAATGAACTTAGTACAGGTTTGCCTAGGTCACCGTTATTACGAATCTTTTCAAACAATAGTACTGCCACACACACACTATGAACTTTGTGTGCGCACTGTTTGATCCGTGACTATATAAAGGGGAGTTTTGCGGGCAATGCTTCACTTGGCGCGCGGAGCTCGGAGAGGCAACATCACTGGCGGGACTCTGTCGGTGTTGCTGTGCTTACCAATCTCAATGTCAAGGTCGAGTATTGTGGTGTCCTGAAGATGTCTCGTGGAGAGACGAAACTAGTAGACAACTTACTTTGATGAATACTATCAGAGAAGGTTATACGCGGAATTGTTACTAAATATTTCTTCATTCTAATATTGTGCAATGGATTTCCGCAAAGTAACGCCTGAATCTATTATTTATCTTAGATCAGCAGGTACAGCTGAACAGGCAAAATTATACATCAAACTCACTCAGTCACATCGTATTGCAGCTCAAAATGTATGGTTCAATCAACAGTGTAAACATTTGGGGGTTATTCCATCTTACATTAAAATTAGAAGTAATACAAATAGTAGGGCAGCTAATGTTGCTTTGATAAGGGCTAGGAATACTTGGTTAAATGAGGAAATAAAACATTGGTTTACTATCAGAGACAACTATAAAACTCACTTGGGAGTTTTACACATGGAGTTAGCTTATTCCTTACACAACATAGAATTTGATTTACTAGATAATAAAGCTAGGGAATACGCTGCTGAGTTAGCCCACAGGAAATATATAATTCAGACAGGGAAATTAGATCGATTAGTTAGAGACAAACAGAGGGTAGACCGACTAAGGGGGACTAGTAATACTGTGCAGCAACCATGTCCTCATACGTTCTATCAACGCGTAGAAAATCATAGTGGCGTCCAGTTCACAACTTCAGAATTATCACTGTTAGAAAAGGGTCTTAAATACAACTTACAACCAGTTTTAAATAAGAAAACTTTGGAGATTTTGGCTGTTGATTCAGAGATGGCAATTGTTAGGGGTAAAGCTGACGAAGGGGTTAAACATGAGGTAGCCTCTTTAATAAAGAAACCAATTAGTTCAGCTATAGTTCCAAGTTTACCAAGGGAATTAAATGTTTTTAAATCTTTAAGGAATAAGGTAGATCAAAATAGCTTAGTGATAATAAAAGCAGATAAGGGTAATACTGTAGTTATCTTAGAAAGGGGTACTTATGTGCAGAAGGTTAATGAGGTTATACAGGGCAATGATTTTGAATTATTGAATTCCGACCCAACCAAAGTTTTCACACAGGAATTAAAAGAAATGACAAAAAACTCATGCTTTATTTCTCCAAACTCTCTTAAATATTTAATTCCTATGAATCCAAGAACACCAATGTTGTATGGTTTACCTAAAATACATAAAAATAATATTCCAATCCGGCCCGTTGTCTCTTACATAGGAGCACCAGCATATGGTTTATCAAAATATTTAAATTACGAATTAAAAAGTAGATCTAGATTCAATCCAAAGTATAGCTTAAAGAATAGTATGGATTTGGTCAACAAAGTTAAAGATGTTAGCCTGCCTCACAATGCAAAGTTATTATCGCTGGATGTAGAAAGTTTATTTACAAACGTACCTTATGAGGAGAGTTTGATAATATTGGAAGGACATCTTGAGCGACAACGAGTACTTCCGGCAGAAAAGGAGGAGTTAATATCTTTGACTAGAACTTGTATGCAACAAAATTACTTCCAATTTGGCAATCAATATTACAAACAGAAAGAAGGGTTAGCTATGGGTTCACCACTAAGTCCACTTATGGCAGACATTTTCATGGACAGTTTTGAGAATAAAAAGATTATAGGGGAATCAAACATTTTATATTATTATCGTTATGTAGATGACATTATCATATGCTGGACTGGAAGTTTGCGTCAAATAGAACTGTTCGTTAACAAACTTAATGCAATTCATCCAAAAATAAAATTTAAACTTGAATTAGAAATTGGTGGTTCACTGAACTTTTTAGATTTGACAATAACTAGGTTAAATAATAGGCATGATTTTCAAATTTACAGAAAACCTACTTACACAGATATTACAATACCAAATTCATCTTGTCATCCATTCCAACATAAGCTATCAGCTTACCGTAGTTTTGTCCATAGAATGATGTCAGTCCCCTTATCTCAGGAGAACTTTAACAGAGAGCTATCTATTATTTACCACACGGCTGAAAGTAATGGATATAGTAGAAAGATGGTTGATGGTTTAATAAGAAGTAAACAACAAAACATTATCCGTTCCTTATTGTATCCCGTAGCTCCAGAAAGGATAGACAAATTTGTGGGCAGTTTAACTTATTTAGGTCCATTGAGTGACGGAGTTTCAAGAGTTTTGTCTAAACATAAAGTACACGCAGCGTTCAAAACAAACAATTTATTAAAACAGATTTGTAACGGTAAAGATAGGTTAGATAACAATAAAAAATCGGGGGTTTATAAGTTGGTATGTGACGAATGTAATGGTATTTATGTAGGTCAAACGGGTCGTAGTTTTCAGGTTAGGTATAAAGAACATTTAGCTGCTTATAGAAACAATTATCCAGAAAAATCTAACTTTGCAAAACATTTATTGGAATCTGGTCATTCTTTAAGTCAAAATCATTGTTTTTCTATTTTACATACTTGTGATAAGGGATTTAGGATGTCAGTCTTAGAAAATTTAGAAATTACAAAATATAGTAATAATACACTGTTGAATGAACTTAGTACAGGTTTGCCTAGGTCACCGTTATTACGAATCTTTTCAAACAATAGTACTGCCACACACACACTATGAACTTTGTGTGCGCACTGTTTGATCCGTGACTATATAAAGGGGAGTTTTGCGGGCAATGCTTCACTTGGCGCGCGGAGCTCGGAGAGGCAACATCACTGGCGGGACTCTGTCGGTGTTGCTGTGCTTACCAATCTCAATGTCAAGGTCGAGTATTGTGGTGTCCTGAAGATGTCTCGTGGAGAGACGAAACTAGTAGACAACTTACTTTGATGAATACTATCAGAGAAGGTTATACGCGGAATTGTTACTAAATATTTCTTCATTCTAATATTGTGAAAAAAATTGTTGCCATCCACCTGGTCCGCAAAAAAACTCGTAAAAATAAAGATTCTAGTCTGGATATGAGGAATACCAAATGAGACAGTCGACAATCGGGTCTGGGTTTCCGTTTCCGTCCCCTAGCTCCTAACGTGCTCGTAACCTTGTAACGTAGTTACGTAATCGCACTAGCCCGCACCGCACCGAGTTACCAGATCAACACACCGGGATAAAGATAGCGACTGCTACAGAACGAGAGCTAGCACCTCCCAGGCGTAAAAACTTGGGTATCATTGTATGGATATTTGTTACTCTTTCACGCAAAAACTATTCAACTGACTGAAATTTGGTATGGGTATAGTTTGGGACCTGGAATAACACTATAGGCTTTTTTATACCGATAAAACGCGGGCGAAGGCGCGAGCAGCAGCTTGTAATATTATAAATGCGAATGTTGGCACTTTAGTTACCTTTTCACACCAAAGGTACAGAACTGATAAGACTGAAATATGCAAAGATGTATGTCTAGACCTAGAATAACACCTGCTTTTTATTATAATAGGTACTCGCTGACCCGGCAAACGTTGTTTTGGCATCGACCACTGAGGATTTGTGGTGTGAAAAATTGTGGGTTGGTGTTAAAAAGATTAAAATTGAGGGTTATAGGTATTTTTATTGCCAAATCATAAAATAAAAACTTGTCCAAAAAATAAAAGGACATTTTTGGCGTATGCCACCCTTAATATATATAACATCCTATTCTCAGACCTAGCAAATATACACATAACATTTCATAAAAATCAGTCAAGCCTTTTCGGAGGAGTTAACAAACACTGTGACACGAGATTTTTATAAGAATGTAGCTGACCTGGTAAACGTTGTTTTGCGATCGATCACTGAGGATGGATTTTAAAAAATGCGGGTAATATATAAATTCTCGCAGGATAAAAATAACTTTAAAACGTTTCCATGGAACAATAATTAGAAATATCTTTGTTGAATAATGTATATCTGTAGGCTACTTCTTCCCGAAAACAACGTGTGCGAAGCCGCGGGCAGAAACTAGTATCATATTATAATGCTAATTTTTTTTTGTATGTTTGTTACGCGATGGCGCCGATTTTGAAAATTCTTTCACTTTTGTATAGAAAATGATCCCGAAGGGGTCCCATAAAATTTTTATCCCCAAGGGATTAGTATTTACCCGTAAAACTTAAAATAAGTGTAAAAGTAAGGTGTTTTAAAAAACGATAAACCGACTTCAAATCGGTTTATCGTTTTTTAAAACACGCCATATTATTATACCACAGATCAGCAAGGGCGTAGCTAGTTTAGGGAGGAGGCAGACGAACAAAACCCAAGAATAAAGATACCTAAAGTACATGCTGCACGAGAAATGGGACAGGTTACGTTCAAAATAAAAAAATTAAAACGTCAAGTGCTGGTTAGAAACGCGCACCGATGGTTCCGTATATAAGACCTTGCTTCTTGCCAAATTTCATGATTCTAGGTTAACGGGAAAAACCCTATAGGTTTTCGGTCCATGGTGAGAAAAGTACCAATTATTATTTTTCATGAGTTTTTACTCGTATGTTATTTTATACGTGAATAAACTACGAATTCACGGTTTATACAAAAAGGATAACGACATTTTTTCCGAAGAGTGCGTAGAAAACCATATAAATTATTTGAACAAAGAGAGCTTTAAATGTAGAATATATTTATGTATGTACGTGTGAAATTATTATTTATTTTTTATGCCTAGCTGAACAGTGTATAGTATGTGTGAACGACACAAAATGGCGTATTCATAACAAACATTTTTGGGCTGACTGTGTCACGTCGGACGCCTGACCATAGACCAACTGACGCTAATTACGCTATTGTCAATTAATTAAAATGCTCAGAGTTAAAATGTATTCACTCTTGACGTGCGTCACTCAATTTGGATATTCTGTCATCAATCCTACTAATATTACTAATGTCAAAGTTCGTGAGTTCCTCTTTCACGCAAACACTACTAAACGAATTGGGCTGAAATTTGTATCCTAATAAAATACAAAGGAAGCGCGGGCAGCAGGTAGTGTTGTATACACACGCCAATTCATACTTATACATTTATTCGCCGTAGGAGCACAAGGCTTGGTTACGTCTTTTTACAATAATGATATGTATCTATTGAGACAAAACAAATAAAAGCATTACAAAAACAAACAAAATAATTCCTATATCTGCTGTAAATGGGCAACGTCAAAAATAACATTAAATAGAATAAGAATAATAATAAAATGTATTGCTGCAAAAGGTCAAACTTAAGAATTTATTTAAAAATACAAAGAAAATATCACAGGACATTCAAGTCACACACATATGTACACGCGGCAAAGTTTTGTCGCGAGGCACAGCTCATACTTGCGGACACTGGCGGCATCGGCCATACAACAAAGAATGTCAGAAGCTAGCTGAAGATCCTAAGTGCAACATGCTTGTTCTATAAGAAGCCAGGAAACCATGTTACTGGCGCCGCCGACGACTGCCCGGCAAAATATGCGGCTGAAAAGAGGTACATCAATTCCATACGATGGGATAGCCTTAGGGCGCAGCTTTATTATTTATCCGTATTTATATGTAGTTTTTATTTATATATAATTAAACTTCTGATTTCTATGATTTTTCTGGGCCTAAGTAGGTATCATGCAAGTATGTCAGTAAGATGACACAGAAAAGACATTTGCCTTGTATTGTTAAAGTACTTAAGCTAATAATTTTTGTACCTAAGCATCTTTATTACATATTCCTGGTTTAGCGTAGTTAGCATAAAAAGTTACTTTATAAATCTGCACCGTTGCTTTGTTTTATTATGACTACTGATAGATGTGATTATTATTTTTCGTTTGAAGCACTTTCTCAATGAGAAACTGTTTACTTAATCAAGTTCAGGCAAATGTATTATTTCAGACCTTTAGAACATAAGATAATTGACGTTTTAATCCGTTTAGTCCTAAGTTGTTTTTGAATAAAATTATTTGATTTTACTTTATATGTATATAACTACAAAGTAGTTATGTGTGCGTGTGTGTGTGTGTGTTATACGCGTGAGGTCAGCACACCCTACCTATTACGTACTACAAATAACTATTTATCCGTGTGCGTCGCCAACCCCTTGGATACGACCTTCATGAATTACACTGTTTTTAATCTGATTATGGTCTGGTCTGCAGAAATACAAGTATTTCTTTTGACGAGCTTTGATATTTGGGTTACAAGGTGACTGAACTAAAAGGATAGGTTTTTAGTTCAGTCATCTAAGTGTTTGAAATCATACAAACCATTTATTTCTTTGTGACTGTGGTAATATGCAATTGATCAAAAATATTGTTTCGGTCACCACAATCTACTCTTTCAACTCGTTTTACCCATTACGTCGCGCGAGCGTCTCAAAAGTCTCATAACATGTCGTGTTTGCTTCGCAAGTTATTTAAGGTCAAATGTAACAAAAAATCGGTTTTTCATTATCTAGGTTCCTGTAGCTCCAATGATGTTCACATCTATTATAAACTTGTAGAGTATAAAATTTGCTACAAATTTTGTTTTTTCTTCGTTTCTTTTTAAGTAAACGGTGTATTTTATTGAAAGTAGTCTTTTTTCTTTTCTGTTATCTCGAACCTAGATAGTCTCCTTGCTAAAAAAATATCCAATATCGGACGTAAACCTAGTAAAAAAAGTAATTTTTTAACAAATTTGCAGAAAAAAGATATTTATTTTATTAAAAATTATATAAAATGTATTATATATACATATGAAAATAATTAAAGGATCTTAAGACAGTTTCTCTGATGTATCATTCGGTTTTTCCTTATATCGTCATATTAATATTTTTATTAACTTGACGAACTTCCGCTGCGCAGATTATTTTATCATATAAATGAAATGATTCATAAAATGAGTCTATAAACATAAAAAAATAAGATCAACATTAGTCATTTAGGTGTTACTCTCGCTTGACCAAAAAAAAAATAGATTAAATAATATTATATACACTCATATAAAAATCTCGTGTCACGATGAATGTTCGGGATAAACAATTTTTTTTTTAACTTATTGTAAATTTATCCAACTTACAAGATAGGATAGTTTTTACTTCAATTATAGACGTTAATGACACAGACCAACAAAATAGTATTTTTTTGGCCCAGTGTTCTGACTACGTTAACTGTATGTTTTTGGGGTAGCTGAATCAGAATCCAAGGCCAGACTGTTCCTATCACGTCAGGATTTTGACATCACCTCAAAAAAGCCCCAATAAAGTAGTAAAAATGGGGTCAACGGTCATTTTGATACAACTTCAGAACCGTAGCGGGCCAACAGCCGTTCAAATTTGATAAAAATTTGAATACAATAATAGCTACATTATTTAAACTAGCTCTCAAAGAAGTAAGAAACACAATGAGACGATTTTATCGACGAGCGATAGGTACTTATATTTTAGTGCGTGCACATAACTCAGATATTTCGGAACAGAAATACCTCGTAAAAATATCCGTGCGGGAGTAACGTTAACGTAACCTTCGGAATCTTATGTTTTCTTATGTAGGGCTATCAACAAATACCAAAAGAAGATATCACCGGTATTGTCTTAATAGTTGAGTTGCCATGCTGTGGACGCCTTTAGAGAGCACTAGACCTTAGTACTTTAGCATTGTTATTTATTTTTTGTGTTACTTAGTTCTAATAAATTTCTCCATTCAGCTTTGACGCCACAATGTCAAATTCTGCTACTGCTCTGCTTCTGCGCTGAGCAGATCAACGCCAACACTAAAATAAAACGTCAAGTGCGAGTCTGGCTTGCGCACCGAGGGATTCGTATATTTATAAGACACTACCTAACCCGCTCGTCATTCAATTCGCGTAGACTTTAGGGTAAAAAATTCTTGAGATCAGCTTGAACCCTAATTGTAAGAGTGAAGCAAATCGTATTACACATTTTACAAACATTACTTCCTAAATTTAGACTGACTAAAAGCAGCAAATCGTTTCTAGCGGTTAGGGCTCGGCGTTGTCTCCAGAAAATATCTTGTGTTTTTATATGTATATTATCATTGTTTCTTACCAAATATCATGATTGAAGTCAACGGGAAGTAGGTATAGGTTGCGGGAATCAAAAATTATTTATGATCTATCTAAAAAGTTACCGTATTCGATTTTTCCTTTACTTTATGCTACAAGACCATGCTTATAACCAAATTTTATGTCGGTTCATCGGGAAGTACCCTACAGGTTTTGTGTGCAGGTGATTTTCTTGGACATTTCAAAATATGATAAACGGCTGTAACTTTTGACTGCGTTGACTTAGAAGTTTGATTTATATCACGGCACTAATAATAACTTAGTATTTGATGTTTATAACAACTCCATACTTCTTACACGCTTTCATCCAATGATGAAATAAGATAAGTACCTATGTAGCTAAAAATCTAACCTGGGACAGCCCTAAACGATCGTAAAATTGCTGGGTCATTCATTCCCTAGCGCTTAAATATATATCCCAAAAGTTGTGAAACCCCTTCGGAAAACAGTTGACAGATTTCTATGATAGATTATAAAGATCATTGAAGAAATGAATCAACATCTACCCGTGTCGCTATAATAAGACTAGCTTTTCAACATAATAAGAAAATACATTTTCAAACCTAGGTATACCTAGACTAAGCTTCACTATAATGAGCATTTCAACTGCTACTGAATAACACATAATATCATAATTTTATGAGACCCAATTCACTTCCACCTTTTCTTAAGTTTATATTCTATAGGAATATTGAAGACATAGTTTGATTTTATATGTATATTCTCACTAATATTATCTGTATGGATATTTTATACGTAAATAGAGTACCTACAGTTACCTGTACCCACACCCCCTGTTCACAAGCTCTCCCACTCTGAGACTGCATGATGTCCTTATTTTGCTATTATTTTACTATAATTTTAAAATATTATCTATAAAGGCGAAAGTTTGTGCCGTTAAGATTTTAGCTTGGGACAAGCTAAAACTACTCAATGGACCGGGCTGAAATTTTGCACAGATTAATCAAATCCAATCAAAATGTTTTATTGCAACCATATTGTACAAAAAAATATTATATATTTTACAGTCTCAAATATAGACCCCGTTAGGGCACAGCAGGATAAGTACTTAGTACTTAAGTTTTAAGCTAGGTGACTTAAGATACCACGAATTCCTTAAACATTAGCTTTGTAAGCTAAAAACTATCTCATATATAAATAATTATAATATTCTTAATAAATATACTTAACCATAAAATTAAATAACAAAAATTATATTTATTATGAAATATTAAATTCTAAATATACTATTTAATAGTACGTATTTATTCTATTGTTCTAAAAGATCAGGACCTGGAATTATATACATACAGGCAACTTTTAATTAAAAAAATACGCATGCGTGGCCGCGGTCATTAGCTAGTATATTATAAATGCGATAGTTTGTGAAATATGTGTGAGTGATGCATGACTTTCACAACGTAAAAAGTACTAAATGAACGGATTGTACTGAAATTTCTCACGTATGAAATTCTGCATCTGATACTTATGAAATAATTATAATATTGTTGGCTTCGGCCCCACGCATGCCTCCCAAAGGACCAGGTCACTATATGGCCCGTGATCATGGAAATGAGAAAAATTCTATCCTCCACTTACCAAAGGTTTAGAAATCGCGGACAGAAACGCATAACAATGAAAATCATGCGTATAGAAGGAAGTCGCATTGAGAGCACTAAAGTATATATATATATGTATGTATGTAGCTTAAGGCATTTATAAATAGTACATAATGCATCATAAGATCTATGGCTAATGGTTAATGTCTGTAGGTACAGACATTAAGCATTCAGCTCGAAACACGATATTGTAACGCAATGTTTTAGTTGCACATCTAGGAAGGAAAAAAGAGAATGTTAAAGTTCATTTATTGCTTGAGAATACAATGTTTAATTGATATATTTTGGATAAATCCTTCAGGCATGCAATCGTTTTACTAAGATTCGATAACAAAACATAAATTTAAGTAAAAATCAAAATAATATGAATAATCGGATAATAAATGCCAATAAATAAAGTAATAAAATAAAATGTCAATTATATATAATAATCTTGGTTAAGTAATATATGAATTAACATTTTTATCATAAAAAAATCATTTACGATGTAATATGCGGTTTTTGATGAAGAATGATCATAGCTTATGTATTTTTATATATTATGTATTTTTGTAATTGTAGTATGTAATTATTTATTTTTTAAGTAGTACCTTATTAGATGCACAACAATTGTATCATATGTACATACATATATCCAACTTCGACAGCGGGTTAGATTGTCTAAGATATACAATTGTCCTATCCATATTAGGTTGTCTGGCAGAGATCGCTCTTGAGCGACAAGACCAAATTATTAGCATTAAGGCCAATTGTCACTTATGTTGTAAATTGTTTCCTAGTTTAAAGTGCGCAATAAAAGTATTTTCTATCTAGGTATCTATATAAGGAGCCATGATCTATAACATAGGCGTGAAAGTGGTTTTACAGTTAGGGACACAAAATGTAAAAGTATTATTATGACATCGGGACATCATTCTACAAATAAATAAGTCAGTAGTATGTGTAGAAACACAATATTACAGCGACACAACACTCAGTGATGATGTGTTTCTAACTATACAAAATTTTTGAAACCGAAATGCGGCATCGCATGATACGCATCCCGTGCCGAAGTCCACTCGGTGGACAAATCGTTGTCTAAGTACAACATTGCGAATGCTGTCTTGTCATTGTCAAAGTTTATCTTCAGACCGCCAAAATTCATGATTGACTTATTATTGATGGTCTCCATCGCAGAATTACTATTACGCGCAAAACGAGCCAGCGCTGCAGCGCTTCACGAAATGATACAGTGTTGCTTTATTTAATATGCAATGTTTATGAGACAGATTTGATTGATAACATTGACTCTACTATCGGTAGAGTGCCATAAAAATAATGTTATTTAACGATTTTAGTGGTTTCCATTATATTACTAAATTTTTCAAAATTCGGTGTTCGCCGTTTTAATTTATACGTTTTTAAATAATTACTTCTTCTTTAAAAAGAGAATGTTTCCTTTCACTAAAACGTATTTCTGGTAAGTAGTTGCCCTCCATGTCCCACCCATGGCCGTGGGAGACCCTGTTTATGATGATGATGATAGTGTATCTGTACTGTAAATTAATCGTGGTGTCGAAAATGATGCAGAATGCGGTCTTCGTAGGTTATTATTAATGGAATAATGGTTGCACCACAACCCGCTTAAAGCATGGATGGAGTTGATCGTGATTCATGTTATTAACAAAGTACACAGACATTAAGAGTACATGTGGGAAGCAAGCATTCCTCCTGAACTGGGCCGGTAGAGGCCACTTATGAAATATTGGATTATTATATTTTTGATGTGTAAGGAGTTTTAGATCATTGACTTTTAAATAATTTATTCTGAGTATGTTTGCATTTTTTACCATTATGTTAATAAATACTTACTTACGCTCGACCATTTAATTTGTACGTTTTTTAAAGATTACTTTTTCATTGTAAAGAAGAGAATATTTCCTTTCATCATCATCATGTCCAGCAGTGGACGTGTATGGGCTGATAGCCCATACACGTCCACTGCTGGACATAGGCCTCCTTCATATGACGCCACAAATAGCGGTCCTGAGCCGCCTCCATTCATCGACTTCCTGCGACCGCTACAATGTCGTCGGTCAATCGAGTGGTCTCACATTAGTCACATGTAGGGGGAACTTGCCATAATCACCACGCTTAGCAGGCGGATTGGTGATCGCAGTGTTGGTGTTGAAAAATACTCAATGTTTCCTTTCATAAAAATAAATAATAATAATCAAAATAAAAGACCTGAAGGTTCTTGTTATATGCTATAGTTATCGTGTTACATCTGTGTATTGTTCTGTATCATACTTATACCCCATATTGTGTACATGGATTGATTTCATCCGATACAATAAATGATCCTTACATGAAAGTGAGTCGATCGTCATCAAAAAAACATAAATTTATTTACCCAAGCTTTAATGTCACCTAAAAATCAGTAATTTTTAGGCGCTATTAGCATGCTTTGCCAAAAAAATATTCTCATAAGTGTAACAAAAGAAACTGCATATTTATGCCTACTTGAGAAATATAATTTGTAGGAATTAGAACGTCTTGTGGCGTTTGCTGTTTCCTATTTATTATCTCGACTGGACTCTCATTGAATGTAAGTACGTACAGGCAGGATGTGTTCTATTACACAAGTGGTGTGGCTGGTGGTTTGCCGTTAAGATTGCCACCCGCACATTGTTCATACACAATTTTTGAATAATTCAATCACATTCGCATTGCGCCCTATCGTCTATGTTATGTACCTACTAATATTATAAATGTCAACATTTGTAAGGATGGATGTATGGATGGATATTTGTTACGCAAAAACTACGGAACCGATTAGGCTGAAATTTTGCTGGAATAACATATAGGCTATTTTTATCCCGATAAAAAGCGGTCGCAGGTGCGGCAGCTAGTACCTACATACATATGTACATCATCATCATTATAACATCAGCCCAGTCCACTGCTGGACATAGGCCTCTCCCATACGACGCCACAAATAGCTGTCCTGAGCCGCTATTTGTGGCGTACCACATAATTATAAACAATTACAATTGGATTAATTCACACAGCATAATATGGCCCCGATGTGAGCAGAGCTTGGTTTATGGATACCAGATCTGAAATGCTTACCTAATAAATGCAAATTGACTCAATAAAAACACCTAGACCCATGGTTTTTTGCAGATCATAGGTATATATTTTATCACACGGCGGGAAACGAACCCCAAGTTGAGCATACATTAAACCTTAATAAACATTGTGTAAAGATCATCCATGTACATAATGTGGGTGATATGATATATAAGTACATAAGCAGTAACATTATAGCACAGCAGATATATGTCAGACCTATGTGCTCGTACAACCTGTCCAGACTATGTAGATATGTTGACTGGATCAACTGCAAATAACAATAAATTATATGCCCCCCTGCATGAGTCAGGAGTTCCACCGGTCGGCTATGTAAAAAAGCCACGTTTACAGTATTGCACTGAGCGCACTGAATGAGATACAATGTTAGAAAAGTTGGTAAAAACTATTAATACTCGTGCTTTAGGCAAAACCGTAAGAAGGATACTATCATTCAATCAATAATTTTATTATATACAATTTTAAATAATTATCGGAAATCTGGAAAATAAAAATTTTCTTTAATAATGGCCGTGGGGTCTCGGCGTACGAATATCGACCCTCCAACTCAACCCGTGGATGTCGTAAGAGCGCAGACTAAGGGAACCTACCAGAGGAAGGGCAGCAGCTTCCTTCTGAGTATTTTTAAACACCAAAACTGCGATCACCAATCCGCCTGCCAAGCGTGGTGATTATGGCAAATCCCCCCTACATGGGAGACCATCCACTCGGTGGACCGACGACATCGTAGCGGTCGCAGGGAGTCGATGGATGGAGGCGGCTCAGGACCGCTATTTGTGGTGTCGTACGGGGGAGGCCTATGTCCAGCAGTGGACGTGTATGGGCTGATGATGATGATGATGATCAAAAATCTATCGTAGTTTTTATTAAGATTCCAAGAACCTGTGTCGATGTTTTAGAGTTCTTTGGAATAGTTAGCAGGTTACTGGTTATGTTTTTAAAGATATATTTTATTTAACGCAGCAGTTTTATAGTTTCGGTTATTTAGTCAAGCCGAGATAGCTTCATCAAAGCACTAAGTGTTTAACCTAACCTAACGAATACTGAAACGCTATTCTGATTTGAGCAGGTCCTAGGTCGCGACTAGTTTATATTGTGTGTAACTGTTTGTCCTTAAGATGAACGGCCTTTAAAAAATGAATAATCAAAAAATAATAAAATTTACATTCTATTTGACACTGATATTTCGGTCCTTAGATTATCAAAATATGACAGTCATAAAACTCGTTCGAAAACAGACCTCTCGTAAGTAAGAGAGAGTGAGAGAGCTCACACGTTGAATTTTACCTCGTAACTGTGCTGCGGATAAAAAAACTAGAGTAGGCTTCCAGTGTCGACGGATTTGTGACGTCAGTGTGGTTAATTATAAGAAAAATAAAAGACAAACGCTAGTATATACTATAACTGAGGTGTACGCATTAACTAGACTCACCCGTCCGAAGTGGTACCACATGAGGTATTCCAGCACAGCTTGTGTCATGCCGCGCGAACGCAGGGCGCGCGCGTTTATCTTCTGGTAGGCCCACTCCACCCAGCCCGCCTGGTAGGAACTGCAGTTGATCAGGGCCAGAGCGTCCACCTGGGGTGCAGACAGACACTCTATTATAATCATTCAATCTTAACGACTACAAAATATAAAGATCTTCTAGCGTAAGTAAAATACCTATTCTATTCTATTGCCTTGTTCATTTCTTTCCGAATTTGAGTGACATTCTACCGTGCGTCATTTTATATAAAAAAAAGTTCTGTAACCTTTTTCTAGTATTCTATTGACTACAATTAACTAGGTAATCTAATTTAGATTCTATTCTACGTGGTTTTCAAATGTAGGAATATAGGGCTAGTTAATTAACAATACGAATACGATTTAAGTTATTTGTAGGTATAATTTAAGAATATTTTTGGACCGCGGTCTACCTGTTGCGGATGACTGCTCTAGATCCTAAGTCTATGGAGCGAAAACGCTGTCTATGGACAACATTTTCGATGAAAGCAGCTTGACTTTTTCCGACCCTTCCTACAAATATCGTTATATTTCAACCAATTAACACAAAACCTTGACAAATTATATACCTAAACCTTCCTCATGAATCACACTATCGATTGGTGAAAACAGCATGAGAATCCATTCAGTAGTTTTTGAGTTTATCATGAATGTAGCTTTTTTTTAATGAAATGAATTTTCATAAGCGGCTCAGTAGCTCCAGAGACTCTTACTAGACTCACTGACCTCTCTATTGGTACATAGATTAGCTAATGCGTACCTTCTCCGGATTGGTGATTGCAAACTTGGCGAGCACGTGTGCGCCGGCGCCGACGCCGAAGCCGATGAACGTCTTGAGTCCGAAGTGCGCCAGCACGTAGTTCAACTGGTTCGCCATCTCCTCCAAGCTCGGGTATGCGAAACTGAAACAAAATCTTTCTTCACTTTTTGGACGACCTCAGTAGCGCAAAAAAATGCGGCTGTAAATTATTCATCATTATCATATCAGACCATACACGTCAACTGCCTTAAATTATTCATCTGCAAATATTTGGGTGGACCTGGATACTGGAGATGATAATACTTTCAGGTCTCTATCTGCTATAGTACGATGCGTGACAGGACAACGGATCAGCCAGAGTATAATATGAATATTGGTAGATACTACAAAATATTTATGAGAATAATAAAAATAGAAGGCCCGTGTTTCTGTCACACGAATTTCGTGTTGCTTTTGTTTATGTACACGGGTACACTAACTATTCATTAAAGACATACAATAGTTTTGTTTAAATCACATCTTTTCTTTGTTTGAATAACTTCATATAGGCGACTTCATATAACTATTGCATTCTAATAACTTATGTTTGATTTATGTGCAGGACACAATATCTCCATAATAGCGACAATATTTTAATAAAATTTGGTTTCAGGAATAGAGTTTAAAATCGAGCATTTATACATAATTTTGCTGTTTTATTTGCGAATGGGACAGTAGAGACGGAAAATGTCACTATACAAAGAAAGTGTGGCCCAAGCGTGAATCACTTACCCTAAAAATGCTAAAATATGGCCTGTTTTAAAAAAACGATAAACGACGACGACTTCAAATTCCCATACTTTTACACTTATTTTAAGTTTCGCGGGATAAATACTAATCCCCTGGGGATAAAAAAGGGACTTCCTTCGGGATCATTTTCTATACAAAAGTGAAAAAATGTTCAAAATCGGTCCATAATTGGCGGAGATATCGCGTAACGTACATACAAAAAAATAAACAACATACAGACCAATTCAGAACCTCTCCTTTTGAAGTCCGTTAAAAATGATCCTTTAGTGAACTCTGCTTACTATATATACTTTTACCACCGTTGCATATAAAGCTCGGCCTGATATTTTTTTTTGTAAAATCTATGTCAACATGGCAGTGGATTTTTATATCTGAAAGAGAAATTTCCCAAACTCAGCGATGAAAAAATTAAAGAGGGAATATTTGTATCAGCTTTAAAGGAAAACTGAATAATCAGGAAAAACTCGCCTGGAAATGTTTTTTGAATATTGTCCAAAATTTTTTAGGAAACTATAGCGGAAAATTATTATAATGTCATATATATAAAGCTTTGGGGTGTAATATGTTCTTAAAAATACTGGACTCTCATCTGGATTTTTTCCGGCAAATTTGGGTGCTGTGACGAACACGGTGAGAGGTTCCACCAGGATATTCTTCAGCGCTATTAAGGGGAAATGAAGTCCAGGAATGCTAGCAGATTATTGTTGAAGACTTGGAAGGGACCTACCAAAAGCCAAATATTCAAGAAAATTATAATATTTATTGTACATAAAGCAATAATTTCTCGAAGTGTAGCTGATTTTTGTACTTTTTACCAAAATAATATGTTTTGAAGTCACAAAACCTTATGTGTATTTTTTTTCCATTGATAGATTATAGTTTGGTGGCCCTAATACATTTGACATTTTCAAATTTGATACAAGTTTTCATGTGACAAAAAAAAATTAATTTTGTTAACTAGTTTAATCTTCCTCGGCGCGGCGGTTCTGAATTGATGCGCGGTGACGTGTAAACAAATAGAATGATAAGTAATTTCCTTTTTATCATGCATGTACTACGTTTTATATTAAGGCGGTGTCCTGATTCAAACTAGCGCCGACACCTATTTTATCATGTTATCAAAAATCCCTTGGCCAGTTTGTGATACCTATTAATGCCTCTGTAATACATTCAGAGACAAATTTAGAGGAACGCAAAAATAAGGTAGAACGACATAAAATATTTTCTTGTTCCCAAGTCTGTGATTTTTCGCAATGTTAAACGATACCGACAAACTAGAGGATATATCAGGCGTACAGGACAAGCTCGCAAAAGAGTAAAAGCGGAGAGGGACGGCAGATTTATTGTGAGCTGTTTTCACTTTGACTTGTTCCGAGGTACCAAAAAAGGTACAGGAAGTTCGACAAGTGTAGCGGTTAGCACCAAAACGATAAGAAGAAGAGTTAAGGCAGCTGGTCTAGGGGCATACTTCCCGGCTTATTGCTCACCGCAGGTCATCGAGTAGCTCGGTCCAGCTTTGCTTATTCGCATCTAATTAGGATGATGATGATTGGGCAGAAGTACTCTTACTAATGACTTCAGATTCTGTCAGAAGGCAGTTGATGGAAGGACCAAAGTATGGAGACGATCCTGAGAAAGTTACGCGAGAGATTTGCATGATTGATGCCATGCCATGACTGATGATGAGTGTCGTTTTATTTTGTATAGTTTAGGAAGAGATGCGAAGTTGCACTTATTAGCCACCAAACTCTGTTTTCGCATCTCCTCCCAAGTTATACCATATAAAACTATTACAGAGGCATTGAAATAACCTTATGATAGGTATCACAAACGGGCCAAGAGATTTTAGAAAATTCCTTTGTTTAACGTAATAATACGATAAAATATGTGGCGGCGCTGATTTGGGTCGGGGTAGCTCCTTAAGTACAGCAAAAAGCTATTGCTGCGGCCATATTGAAAAATTTGGTTGAAAGACAACTTTATAATGTCCTTATTTATTTATTGAATAAAGGCAACCAACTAAACATAACGCAAGAAATCACAAAATTAATACGACAAAACTTAAAAACTGGTGCATTCTAAATTATAAGTACATGGAGCCAACGACAAGACAACTCAATTATACTATTGTACACGCCAACAACAGGATGGTAGCGAGAGTTGAAAAGGAAACATTATGAAATGCTCATGTTTGGATAAAGTTTTGGACTTCATTTCGTACGCGCGACCAGCAGGCATTCCCTATGTATGGCAATGGTCGCGAAGAAATATATCCAATCAAACTTTATGATTCGGTCGCATGTCTCTCACAAAGTTGAGAGAAACAAGTAAATTATGTATGTGAACACTGGACATAGAATAAGTTTGTTTGTACTGTGCCAATCGGCGGAGTGGAGTGGAGCGGCTATTTGATATATGTATGTATGTATACAATTTACATGGAAATGCATCGTTTGTTATTTCGTTCGGTGGCATATTGATTACACATTTACATAGTTTGTCCTACCCCTGCAGACTTACCACTAAGGTACAGTCTAGAAAAATTAAAAGAATTCCGCGTGTTTGAACGAAAGTTGTAGACGATAAAAAGATAAACATTTTTTGTTCCATATGTTTTCCGCATAAACCCAGTTGTTTGGGAGAAGCGCCGTTAGCCCACACCCGCCCGACTATTTTTTTATTTTCCGGGATATACACTGGGGATCACTGGAGAGTGCCGTGGGGAGCCGCAGCGCGTAGCGGGTCATATACATAGGCTGGAGTCCCCAAAAATCCTTTTAAGGGGACTCTTAGGAGCCCTAAAGGAATGTCTGTGCCAAAATTCAGATCAATCGGAGGTATGGGCTAAACGGAAGTTTATCCCGATGTCGTCGGTCCATCGAGTGGGAGGTCTTCCCACACTCCGTTTCGCATTGCATCGCGGTCGCCACTCGAGAACCTTTACTCCCCAACGGTTATAGGTTCTACGAGCTATATGGCCTGCCCATCGTCACTTCAGCCTGCTAATTCTGAGAGCTATGTCGGTAACTTTGGTTCTTCTACGAATTTCCGTATTCCGGACCCTATCGCGTAGAGAAACACCGAGCATAATACTCAACTATATAAAGGAAAATTTACCTAAAAGAATTACCTAAAAAAAAAGACAGATAATTACATTAGGTGCACATTCAAGTTTTTTAAGTTTAACATTTACGACCTTAAGTTTTATATCTAGTAGATATAATTTTATGATGTGGTGCCTCAACGGGGTCATGTCTTGCTCTCAGTTTACCTATCTTATAAACTCGATGTACACATGAAACAACTGTTTAAATAATTACAGTATACAGGTTTATAAGTGAGGCTCAACCACAGTTTGTCTCAGAAGCACGCCCTACCTCCCTATTAGTTAGACAATGATATTAATCAGGAGTGATTGGGACACAGACGGGACCGGTGAGTGAGCTCATTGTGAATTTGTGAGCGCTGCATGCGGTCTTACTGAATGGTCCCGGTCCGCAAGACTGATTCAACGGATTGATAGGCTCATTGTTACAAATATGCATATTTCATTTCTATGAACACCGATGAGAGTATTTGATTGCAAACGATTTTATGAATTTTCTTTCTAAACTATAATGAATAACAGTATCTTGGTAAAAGTGTTCGAGCTGTGAGTGGTTATACAGACACCGGCACTTATTTTAGATATACATATGTACATACATAGGTTAGAGGGAACGTTAACTAAAAATGAACTTATTGATCGTGTGACGCTGTATTCGTATACTCTAGCTAGACAATTAAATATTACCTTATTCATAACTAGCTTTTGCACGCGGCTTCACACGCGATTTTCAGCGAAAAGTGTGTTATTGCAGTTTTTGGACTACATATGTACATTGTATGCAAAATTTCAAGCCAATCCGATCAGTATTTTTGCTGTGAAGAGCTAAGGTACCTATTCCATTCGTCAAATATCTTTGGCCAGCGTCCATTTGATCAAATAAATTAGATTGACTTCATCCAATTTACTAGCAACACCGATATTTGATCAAAGATTTAGACACTAGTTTCTGTCCGCGGCTTCGCACGCGTTGTATCTATGAAAACGTTTAAAGGTTATCTCTATCTCATGGAAACTGAAATTTTATAGATTAAAAAGTACCCTATGTTTTATTCCAGGTCAAGAGCGACAGCCTGATCCGTTGAGAAGTCTTGGCGTAAAGAAGTAATAATCATTCATATATCCAAACATTCTTACATATGTATATATTTATAATACACACATCAACATCGTCTAGGGATATTTTGTATAAAGTTCTTGAACTCTAAAAATACTGGCCGATTTTAAAATATTTTGAAGAAACCTTATATTTTAGGCCTTTTTGAATGATTCCAAATTTGAATTTGAACAAATGAATAAAAAACAAAAGATTTGCGCAGCATTGCTATAGCGAAGGTCGAAAGTTACAATTTATCTTCCATAGTTTATGGTAATTTTTAGTGTCAAATTGAAGTTTTAAAACACGTTATTAATTAATTTCGATTTTATACTACTAAATGCATCATGCGGCGGCGCCATTTGACTAGAGATAAAATGTTAAGGGCAGTAGGTATGCTCCAAGCTCTCTCAGCTGAGTGTTGCTGAGGAGATTGGAACAAAACAAAACGTGATCTCAAGGTTATGGTCACGTTATCGTGCTACCGGTGAAGTGGCTGAAAGACACCCAGGCGGGAAGCGCATAACCACCCAGCGACAAGACCGATTTTTGCAAGTTTACGCTAGAAGACAACCAAATGTTACGGCAATGCAGTTGGTTCAAAGGCTCCAGTCAGAGCACCAGTTGCTGGTGAGTGACCAAACTGTGAGGAGAAGACTGCATGAAGCCAACCTTCATGCTCGCAGACCGCTTCGTACTCCAGCACTACGCCGAGGAAATCGTGGACGAAGATTAGAGTGGGCTCGTGAACATTTGCTCTGGGAAGAGAACCAGTGGTCTGCGGTGCTGTTTACCGATGAGACCCGATTCGGTTTCCATCCCGATTCAAGAAGAGTACGTGTATGGCGAGTTCCTGGTCATGAGAGCCGTCTGCAACACCCTCAGGAAGTCCATCCATACCGCGGTGGGACAGTTATGGTTTGGGCGGGAATACGTATTGGTGGAAGAACAGATCTCGTTTGGATCAGAAACACCATGACCGCTGAAAAATACCGTAACCAGGTGCTAGTACCAATAGTCTACCCCCATCGACTACAAATGGACCAAGAATTCACGCTCATGCACGACAATGCCCGTCCGCACACAGGGCGAGTGGTGACCAGCTGGCTGCAGGAGCACGACGTGTCGGTCTTAAACTGGCCTGCGCAATCGCCAGACCTAAACCCCATAGAGCATGCATGGGCTATGCTCCAAAGAAGGGCTATGAACCATTTTCCTGCAAACATCGCGACTGAAGAGCAACTTTTTTTGCATCTTAGCAGGACCTGGGACAATATCCCGCAGCAAGACTTTGATAACTTGATTCAAAGCATGAAAACCCGTTGCAGGACCGTTTGTAACGTCATGGGTGGTTTTACTGACTACTGATTTTTCGTATAATTGCAAAAAAACAGGAAATTTCGTATAATTTTGCTTTTTTTTAAAAAAAAACATAACATCCTAAATGTAATTTTTTTTCATATTTAGTTTTTTATTGAATAAAATTTTATTTACACAATAAAAATATTTCTATTGTATTCGAAGGTCTAGTCTACTAAACGGGTTTTTCAAAAATATATACATGTTGCATGTATATATTTTTTAACAAATTTTGAGTAAATTGAGAAAATATGAAATATCCCTAGACGATGTTGATGTGTGTATTAGTGTGATGTGATTTAATTTCATTGAACTCAAATAAGCAAATTACAAAGGGATCTTGGACAAAGTCTCGTATACCCATTTCATTCGTCGGGTTAGATTGTCTAAGGTTCCGTATAACAAATTTAATCAAATGTTGCGCAAGGAAATTAGACAAAGATATTGGACGAGTGGAATACTACCATAAGAAACCCATGTACAACTGTAATTGTGTAGAAAAGTTAACATTATGTGTAAACTCATCTTACGACTCCGTGGTTGGTGTTCTGCCACGCACTAGGTTTTGATAAGAACAATTTTTTTGCAGCTTTTTAATCAATTATATTATATTCTATTCCAAATATCTAAATAACAAAACTTACGCATTTATAACATAATTTATAAAGCAGTTGATTAAGATTAATAACAGTTGCCTAGCAATTAAAATGGGGTTCATATAATAAATAAATCAAATAATCATTTATTTTCTCTCACAAATGTTTTATTAAAGAAAGTTTGGTTTACATGACGTGTTATACTATGTACTATATTAACCTGCTTTGTGAGAGACTGGTGCCTGAAAAGGGTATGAAAACCTATAGTACCAGGTCACCAGCGTTCATATCAGAACAGTGTACAACTGTAATAACTCTGACAAAATCAAGCAGAACTCAGGATGCGCTATGGCAGAGCAGCCCATGCCAAAGAGCTGCTCTTGTGTGACCTAGTAATTAATTTCCTTCTGAGGTGGTGCACTGGTGACCATCATGTAGTAAGATATAATAATATGTTTATTATTTTTTGTGTTTAGCGCTAATTCAACATTTACACGCAAACGTCCGTCGGAATGTCTCCTAACTACAAATTTCAAACTGCCGCAGTGTTACGTAACACAGTCGATGTTGCTTGCTATCACGGTTGCAATGCAATTGTACGCTATTGAACATATGGTAGTACTAGACCTCCGCGTAAAGAAACTTCGATTTAGTTGATTCTAACAGAGTTCAATAGCCTTCTTAAAAAAAAGACGGTTTTCAGTCCGGATATATTTTACTCGATAACTTCGCCAATAGCAATGGAAACTGATTTCAATGAATTCTATTTTGTAGGAATGGAGGTCTG
Organism: Eupithecia insigniata; assembly: GCA_947859395.1. Lineage (NCBI taxonomy): Eukaryota > Metazoa > Arthropoda > Insecta > Lepidoptera > Geometridae > Eupithecia > Eupithecia insigniata. The sequence goes on along the minus strand of OX401993.1, from coordinate 754,071 downwards.
AAGTCGTTTTACCTTAGCGACATCTGCAGCTGTAAGAGATTGTAAATTCGTCTTCCTCAGGTGCGTAGCAGGCATGGCTGCTTTGTTAAGTTTTTGGATAGGATTGGACGGGGACCGACCCCTCGATTAAGCCATTGTACGAGTAGGTGCGATCGGGACTCCCCTCAGTACACTCTCAAGGCATGCTCGGCGTGGAGTGCTGAAAGGCGGATCAAAATATCAGCATAGTGGCGGCTATGCTGATGAATGAGACGGCGTGGAAAGAGGCGGTCTCTTTTTGTGAGACGTTCTTTACCGTCGATCCCGTTCGGTGGCCTCATTCTGGATCTTTATCCAGAATGAGGCCACCGAGCGGGATCGACGAGGTCTAGGAGCGCGACATTTCCTTAGGGTACACCTGATTCCGCGGGCAGTTAAGAGTGACGGCTTCGATTCCCAAGGTAGACCCCGGGAGGGCGATGGCACTGTGTGGTAAGTGCCATCGTGATTTTGATGAGACCTTGGGGGCTGACTTGAACGCCCCCGGAGATGTGCCTAATTTTGGCATTGCAAGATGGGCCTGGCGCGGTCCATCGGAGTGTCCAGGTCCATTGGTCACGCATAGAGGCTGGCCAGTTGTTTAGTGGGTCGTCAAAGCTTCTCTAATAACCATACAAGTAACATTACCTCATCTGTGACCATACTGTTCAAACGCTAGGTTTCATTTGTAACATAGATATATAGGTGAAAAGTGCCTCGAGCGAGATGGATCGCGAAAAGGTTCCCGGTGGCGGCCGTCCACGTCACTTGTCAGGGGACCCCTAATTAACTTCTTTGTACCTCGGGAACAAGCATGCGAAGCCGCGGGCAGAAGCAAGCATAAAAGCTGTAAATTAAATCGTCTTTTTGGTCAACGGAACCACCTACGCAATTACTGCAATACATTTCCGCCGAATCCTTGGACCTCCAAGGATTCGGCGGAAAATAGAAATGTATTGCACCCAGATTGGTTGTACGTATAACATACTCAGGCTTATAAAAATATGGTGGTCTCGTTGTGGTGTTGGGTTTAATTCAACTATAAATTATTTAATTAGGTTATCTTAACGTAGCGCGTAGCTCCGACAGCGTTATTATTATCATAACCTGAACTACGCTACCGACGACTACTGAAAGTTGTCGTATTATTAAACTACAATGCTGTTATATTTAGTTGAAAAAAAATTACTTGCTACGTAATTAACAATTATTTACTTTTATGGCTAAAGTATATAGTTATTGATATGAATATGTCTGAAAAAGGGAAGGAAGAGCAGATAAATAATTGGGTCCATCAGTGAGACAAGAAATTGGAATCCTATAACCACAGCAGGAAGCTCCATGATGGTGATGATCGAATATGTGGTTTAAGACAGACATACCATTTAATTGGCACAACACACACACATATTTAAATGGTAAATGATTCAAGGTAGGTTTATAGCAGTTTTCGTCCGCGCCGCCGCCCAGACACGGCTTGTACCAAGTAGGTAGGTACGTCTATCGAGCGGGAAGGTTACATAACACTGCGGTACGAGACCCGAGGGCTTTCGACGATACTATTCCGCTTTACTAAACAAAATGTCATGTTTTGTAGTTTTTGTACAATTCAAGTAACATGTCCTCGTAAAATGATTTAGTTTTCAAGGAGGGATGGACGACGACTACGCCTCGAATTCGTGGTTGTGGTTTCGAATTACTGCGTTGTCCTCAGTTGGCACCTGCTCATACAAAAGTTGGTGGACAGAAATTATCGAAAAAAAGCCAACCTATGCGGCAGGACCTGCGGTGGGGGGCCGTGCTGCAGCTAGGAGTCCTATCATGTGGATTTTACAGTCCTAGCCGAGGACTGTAAAATCCTCATGAGCGTCATGGGCATTCAAATATTTAAGTGAGTTATCAAATCGTACAAATACTTTATGTCAAATTTAAAACCATGATTGGCTAAATAAATTATAGAATTGTTATGCAAACGTGCTCAATCAGTTGACAACAATTCTATTCTTGCTTATTCCCTGAGGAATCATAGAATTAGGATACCACAAGCAGGATATAAACTACACATGTCTACTGACATTTAAGCTTTCAATACCAAGCTGTTATTGTACAATGCAACGATAACCACCCTCATGTTTATGGCGGTCGTCGTCCTCGGTTCAATGTGTTTAAAGTCGTCGCGCCGCCAAATCGCCGCCATCGATTGGACTAATTGGATTTATGCTTGGTATATAAAGAGGAACGTCATGTGTGTAGTGAAAAATGAGGCTTTTACATTGATATACATAGTATATGTACTACGCATCAGATTTGGCGATGCGAGCACTCATTTTCTTCGACTGAACGGTACTGCAATCCGTACACCATACAATTTGACATTCACGCAGCGTGGGCGCGTATGGAGCCAGGCTTATAATACGAAAATTCTATCATAAGTGTGAAACTGGACGTAAATAACGAGAAATAACAATTCAGTAGTCAAGTAAGTAAAATTATTTGTTGTAATAAGTGAGTAAATATGTATAATACTACAACAGATAGAAATTATTCTTCATAAATATACAGGCCAATATAATCATAGACTAAAAAATACAGATGGTCCATTTCAAAACCGGTTGTAGGTAAATATGTGAGTGATGAATGGGATGAGACTTGACGCGGTGTTTTTATAAAGTGCTTGAATTTATTTATAATTGATTTGTAACCAGTTTGATATTTTTAACCAACTTCGAAACAAGGAGGATGTTCTATGTTCGGCTGTACCAGCTGTATGTGTGTTTTTATGTATGTTCGTCGATTTCTCCGTTATTCAATACATTTTCTTTTACTTTTCTACTTTATTTGCAATCCGAATATTTTGAAATAGAGAATGAATTCTTATGAAGTTTTGTAGTGTCAGAGAGGCTCTATAACGAACGAACATACAATCCGGATATTATTACGGACATAACCGAATGCGAGATGCAAACCGCAAAAGCAGCTGACAGAATTTAAAATGTCTCACTGAAAGCGGCGCCATTGGCTGGTATTTTATGTTAGGGTGTCAACTTGGAAAGGTTTTCAAGAAAAAATACTATTTTAGTTTCAAGGCCGTTTATTGTACTTTTGTCTGTTTATATTTTTTTCTGGTGGCATTGGAACACGACTAGTATAGATAATTACGAAGCTGTTGAATTCGATTCCGTATCATAAAGCATTACCAAGCGACGTTAAAAGGTGGGCGCCTAATTGGAGCAAATTGGGTCTTCAGTAATTTCGTGATAGACTCGGTTATTTCCAGAGGGAGTTGAGTAATTACGCATGATGTGGCTAGTTTTTTTCTAGCTCGGCAGAAGACGAACACTTCGATATATTGTTTGCAGTTCAATTTACGGACCATCCAAACCAACAAAGAACCCAAAATATGAATCAGCCCGCTTGCATATAGTTTTTTTTTTGCATAAGGCCGGAATCCCCCAAATCGGAGGAGCGGAGAAAAGATTTGTTAAACAACCAATAGAAGGTCGTTATTCAAACATCTCGTCTCCGCTCAGATTCAGTGGATAACACCGACCGGAGATGTATGTATTTGTATGCGAAGAAAACAAAGAAACAAAACTCGCCAGTCAGTCGGCTCACTTCATCCGCAATGGGAAGGTGCTCCGACTAGACGCTCTCACACCGCTACTAGTGTTTGTCGCATCCGGACGCTCGCCTGGAACGACTCTCGCTAGTAGTTGGTGGCCCTCACCGTATACCTAACTCTGTTAAATTGGTTTTACAGAATATTAAATTGTTTGTACCAACTTCTGTTTCCCTTTCACCAACACCCGTAGATAGGAAGACAAAGTACGCTACATTTCTATATTTTTTTTTATCCTTTCCTAAGTGTACTAATTGCATATAAGGTTACGATAGGAGCATAAGGACATATTGGTCCTCGTGCTCCTACCAGTAGGAGAACCGAGTAGGAGCAAGTGGAAACAGACCCGCTGGAGTATTCATCTCATAAAACATCCGACGCTCGCCGCGTCGGATGTTTAGCCAGCGCATTATAGAGTGTCTTTCCTGTGGTACACGTCGAACTTACTTCTTAATATTTTATATTAGTTGCTACATTAGTTAATAATTACTATGTACACTATCACTTGGTTGAGCGAGCTTTGCTCGGTATTTTTTAGTTTTTGGTATATTGTGTTTTTTAGAAGTTATATTTAACACGCAAGTTAAAATACACAAATAATATGAATAAACAATTGGTTTTCTTGGTCTAACCAAGGAGAAACTTTAGACATTGTAGACAGTACCGTATTCTTAGGAATAACTTTAGACAGTAAACTTCAATGGGGCCCACACATAGATAAACTATCGAAGAGACTTAGTTCTGCAGCATATGCAGTCAAAAAAATCCGTCATCTTGCAGACGTTGATACTTCTAGACTTGTCTATTTCAGCTACTTCCATAGTATTATGTCTTATGGCATATTACTGTGGGGGAACGCTGCAGATATTAATACCGTATTTGTGCTGCAGAAGAGGGCTGTTCGTGCTATCTATAACATGGGTCCTAGAGAATCCCTGCGTGATAAATTCAAAGAAATAAATATAATGACTGTACCATGTCAATATATTTATGAAAACTTATTGTACACTCATAGAAATATCGATCGATTCCCTAAAAATTGCGACATACATAATGTAAATACTAGAAATAAGAACAAACTCGCTTTGCCCAAAACTCGGCTGCACAAGATTAGTGTATCTTTTAAAGGGCAATGTATACGCTTCTACAACAAAACTCTGAGTGAGTTGCAAAAATTATCAATAAATAAATTCAAACAAACTATCAAACATATCCTTTGTAAAAAGGCTTATTACAAAATATCAGATTATCTAGAGGATAAAAAAGCATGGGACGACTTTTGCTCCAACTCGAAAACTAACAACCTAACAAGGTAAAGGTTTCTTGTTCGCTTCTTTACTTTACCTTAAAAAGATTGAAGTGAACAAAAAATCAAAGTGATCACTTTATTTCCCTGTTTTACTTATGTAATTTTAATTTTGTGACGTGTCCAAGGGTCCTGTAAGGTCTAAAGGAAATAAAGCACTTTGATATTTGATATTTGAACCTCAAACTAAACACTCAATGGCTTAGTGTTGCTTAACAACGACACCTGCTGGAGTAGCTTTAGTGTTGTTTTGTCGATAGAGCAGTTAGTTGCTCCCAATTTACAAAATATATAATATTATTCGTCAATAGATGTCAGGAAGAGCTGTTTATCAATGAACAAAAATAATGAACTTTATGTCTATGACCTTGTCTATGGGTTCATCTATCGCTGACAACTTTCCGTCCGAGTATATGCAGTAAAATACAAAAAAAGCTGTCATACATGATAGATGAAGGCTTTGTAGCGCCGAAATCTTGCCTATGGGAGTGCACGGAATCGATAAAGCTGATTATCGAAAACAAGAGTAAAACAACATTTTCTAAAAATGATCCTAGCTCGATCGATTTATCACCCCCGAAAACCCCTGTATACTAAATTTAATGAAAATTGTTGGAGCCGTTTCCGAGATTCAGATTATATATATATGTATATACAAGAATTGCTCGTTTAAAGATATAAGATTAAATACAAAACAAACAACCATTGATATATATAAACAATATATTAATTCCAACGATGGTTCTTAATATACGGCGAACTCGCGAAATTACCTAAGTGCACAGCTTTAAATAAATGTTTAGTAATAATTGGGGCAATGCGGGCACTAGTAGGACACTCGGCCCGGTTGCCACGAGACCGAGGGCAAAACAAACGCGGTGCATGTCTAATTAGACTGCGATCGGGCGCCAGACGTCTGCAAGCATATGGTCTACTTCTCAAAATGACCGGCAGACTATTACGGAATTGTCAATTTGTCAAACTACTAGTCAGCAGGACAGGACACATGAACACACATCATCTCCTTGAAACAAGGGGGTTTTAGTGTAATCAACACTCTTACCAGACGTATTGGTGTTCGCAGTGGATTTTTCTTATCCTCTGGCAATCCTTATTCGGCTCTCACGATATCCACGGTCCGAGTTGTAGGGGGAAGTCCCGTAACGCCGGACGGCACCCAGCTTCGGACAAGCGTACTATCTTGGAAAGTGTGACACGTTCGATTCAAAAACGATTGAAAGGGACGCGGGAGCGCATTTTGATAACAGGCCCCGAGACGCGGTGTGCTACGACGCCCGAGGCCATGGTGGGAGAAGTTATTTACTACTTTTGGCGGGAATACGCTGCGTCACATAAGATATAAGTAAGTTTTACTGCGATGTTTTAGTATTTGTGTTTATAGTAATTGTTATTATACTACAAGTGATCCATAGATATTTGATATTTATAATAGTTTTTGTTGACTAACGAAGAGGTTTTGACCTAGGACACGTAATTTTGGGGATTTTCTGTCCACCTGGCACCGGACACTAAGTCGTCCCTTAACGCCGGACAAAAATTAAGTTGCTTTTTCTCATAAGTATTTATGCTTTTGTTTTTTATATGTTTTACTTTGTTTTAGAGACTAGAAGAACCGAGAGAAACCGTAATGAAAAAGAAAAAATAAAGGAAACTAGGACCAAAATAGTTCACCGGAAGCCAGACAAGGTTTTGTTTACTAAACAAAAAAATCACTTTGACAGAAGCTTTGCTGAACAATGAGTGCTATAACTTACGGAAAAGCACTCTGCATGATAATTTTATTTTACGGAACCATGGAAAGCAAATAAAATGGACCCACATACTAAAATGTATAACATAAGAACTACTTGCGTAGTGTGCTTACGAAAATCGGATACAATGCTCCAGCTGCCGAGTTGTTGCAGCTCTAGCAGCTGAGTGGACTCACGAATCTGTAGAGATATCCATGAATGTTAAGAGGCCTACGATGTATGATTTATGTTCGAAGTTTATTCCGTCCGGTACTAGGTGCCACTTGCAATGATACCATTTTTTCTGACCAAAGTTTGATTTAAGTTTCAATTAATGATTATGTAAACGTTGCATTTTTGTATATTTATTTTGATTTTAAATTTCATTGACGTACTTAATTAATAAATAAATATATTTTATTCGAATCTCCTTTTATTAATTGTCAAAAAACCTTAGGTGTCCGCCACTAGGTGACTTCCCCCTAGAGATGCTTCAGGAACCACTTAAAAATTAGACTTCTAATATTTAAGTTGCCTAAGAATTAAAGGCCTAAATGTAAAATGATTGTTTTGCAGAAAACCTAAACAGAAAAATGACTAAAGTTCGATTGTGCCTAAAATGAGAAACGACGCGACCGTCATAAACTTCAAAAAATTTTAAAAATATATAATTGGGCGTACCGAGTTTTCTCAAGAGACACCGAATTTTAGCACATTCAGATTTCAGAACTTTAGTTCACCAAGAGAACATAATATATGGTCTATGATATCAGCACAAGGCTGGGCTGTGGAGCCGCGGCGTACGAAGATTGACCCCTCCAACTCAACCCGTGGATGTCGTAAGAGCCGACTAAGGGAACCTACCAGAGGAAGGGCAGCAGCTTCCTTCTGAGTATTTTTAAACACCAACACTGCGATCACCAATCCGCCTGCCAAGCGTGGTGATTATGGCAAATACCCCCCTACATGGGAGACCATCCACTCGATGGACCGACGACATCGTAGCGGTCGCAGGGAGTCGATGGATGGAGGCGGCTCAGGACCGCTATTTGTGGCGTCGTACGGGGGAGGCCTATGTCCAGCAGTGGACCTGTATGGGCTGATGATGATGATGATGATGATATCAGCACACTTCGTGTTGTCCTTTGATAGGCAGAAGCAGAACACCAAGAACAACGAATGTTATGACAGGGCTACTTATATTAATTCCAAGGCTAAAGTGATGATATTTATTTCTCCTTCCAAACTGTGAATCACTCCTAGCTCCTTTCCCACCTACACAGCAGCAAGGATATTAAAAATCAAAATTTGCAAGTATATAAGATGATATCCTAACTTTATCCCGGCTTAACACGGGCTATACCAGGGGCGGTAACGAGTATGAAATAAAACTGTACAGGCGTTGATCACAAACAAATTTCAAATTACTCGAATCGACAAATACCGTTAACCGTTCAATTTATAAAATATTCAATAAACCTGGTCAAGTGCGAGTCAACTCGCACACGGAGGGTTCCGTATCACCGTAAAAAACTATTTCCCAAAAGACGTTCTAAATAAATTGATTTTTGATTGAGAAATGTAACGTTCACCGATCCAAGTATGCATGACCGCTCCCAACGTTGCTTATGTATCTTCGGTGATCGATACTCAACGTACATAACGTTGGCCCCCTTACTTATTAAATTTACTTTATTTTGTTATAGCTGCAATAGTACACACCCTGTCCAACTGTATACCTATTACAGTCCAAGAGATAGAGCGATTGCGCAAAAAACATGTTTCTTTGGAAGCTTACCATTATTTTAATATTTTTTGTTGTAATAGCGGCAAAAGCAAGCTTGGCAGGACCATGGAAAGAATTGTGACTTTAAATAGAGATGCAGCCCGCTGACAGACGGACTGACACTGGAGGCTTAGTAATATGGTCCGGATTTCACCCTTCGGGTACGGAAACCTAAGCTTTTTGTAGATATATAAATTGATTAGTACCGGATGCAGTGTTTTTTAAGGAGTAATCGGAAACAATAATAGTTTACTATTCATTTATCAGAGATAAGTACAAGGAAACTATCCAACAAAAGTACCTACCATTAGGTGAAAGGAGAGGTTAAGGGACTCAAAACCTTAAAAACTAGGCCTGCTGCAAAACTTAGCGCTAAAGGTCGTCAGTTCGAAAATCAACCTTTGTAAAACTTTTTTGTAAATAAATAGTTTATATTTTTCATTCGGATGGAGTACCTACTGATTCCAAGCTCATAGTTACCTTAATTTAGCCCACATCTTTGAAATAGTTGACTCAGTACATAACATAAAGACTCCTGCGCTTATTTATTTAATTTGTATCAGTTTGTGGGGTCCAATAAATGTTCAACAAATAAACTCCCATCAAATTATCTTGCGCAGATTCATCATCATCATCATCAGCCTATGCTAGTGCAGAGGTTTGCGGATTTTTTTCTACAGCATTCGGAAACGTTTGATGCGTGGAATAAACTCAGTAGTTATAAATCTGCCAGCGGCAGTGTAAGCTGCTATGCTAATACAGGGAAGTAGTTTTTGGTACCTACTATAAGCCTTAACCATTTTCTGTCCACGTAATTTCGGTACTCATTTCAAGCTTATTTTAAGTCATCTGCAAGTTTTACGATAGCAGCCGGGCGCTCTGAAGCCGGAATTCGTAAGTGGGTCAAGTACCTACGATTTTTTTTGGGGAAACTTTAATAAAAATTCATTTCATGGAACAGAATGGCCAGTTTTTATCCGAAGATTGTGATTTCGATCACAATCTTCGGATAAAATTACCAAATGTATTTTTGTGAATTCAAAGGAATCTGGGAAGGATAGCCGGTGAGATAAAAAAAATATATTTAAAAACTAAAACCCGACTACATAAAAGTCTTAAACAAGCGTTCACCTATTGTCCTTGTCATTTTCTTTTAATACTTGGTAGTCGGAGGCCTTTGTTACTAATTGTACCCTAGGTATATGGGGTGGGTGCCTCCGACTACCTAAGTATCAAAAGAAAATGGTGAACGCTTGTTTAAGACTTTTATGTAACCGGGTTTTAGTATTTAACTATATTTTTTTACACCTTTTTGCTTATAATTTGATAACCTCATAAAAGTTTGAAAAACAGTTTCGGAAATTACAAACAAAGACATTTGCAACGATACCACACACGAGCATATTTACTAACATTGAGATTTTCGACCCTTACTTAGACCCCCGCTATTTCGTTAGATCCCCATTTTTATCTGACCTGACATAGCCTATAACCATCGGGCTATTAAGACGAATCATACGACATCTCATTTGTTGAAATCGGAACATTAGTTGAGCGCTACGTGGGAACATAAAAATCAGCTACATACATACATACAAAGGTACATACATAGGGTGTCAAACTCATAACCCTCGTCCTTCGGTAGTCGGGTAAAAATAAAACTAGTTAGAAAAAATCTAACAATAGTATAAGTTAAGTGGGTGCAATATCTGCTCTATTGCGGGTTCTATTCCCGCCTCGGGACAAATGTTGTACGATCTGCAAATACATATGTATTTATTCAGGGTGTTCTGGTCATTTTTATGTATAATAAAAATATATATTTATGTATTATATTCTATTATGTATATCAGTTATCTAGTAGCCATAACACAAGCTCTGCTTAGCTTGGGGCTTGATAATGCAGTGTGAATTGTGTCCAGTATTGTTAAAAATATATATAGTATGTATGTTCGTTCAATGAGTGTCGCTGCGCTGCGCTGCTTGCTGCAAGTGATCGTGATTGTTTACAATTGCGGTTAATGAGCACAGTCAAGTACGCTCTAGTTTTATACATAGATTGGTATATCATACATAATGTTCTATATAAACAGTAGCTTTTAAAGATATATGGCTAGTGAAATCTAATTATAATAAATAAATGTATTATTTTATTGTAATAAATAGAGAGCTAGAGTTTTTTTATATGATGATGGTGATGACGACCGAATCTGATCGTTTTAGACACTCACATGATCTGACTGCGTAGGAGATACGTAACTTGGGTATTGGAAATTGATTATTTCAATCGCTATTTTGGATGTTTATTAAAGCCTTGTAGTGAACCAAAAAAATCCAACGTTCAAATCAAATCAAATCATTTATTTGCTGTAATGTAGGTACAAAAGTTATTAATTAAAAATGGTATTTCCAATACATTACTACCTCATCGAGGCGTGCAAAATTAAGATAGCATGCAAATGTCACAGTAAAGTTTAGTAATGTTCTAACCTAGGTATATTGTAGATAATTTTATATAATGTCAAAAATCTTAAAGTAATAATAGTAAGAGGATGTCAAAATTTATCTGTCATAAAATCGTTAATATTATAATAGCATTTGGTAATTAATAATTGTTTCAATTTAGTCCTAAATATATTGTCGTCAAGATCTTTTAATGATTTAGGTATTTTGTTATATATTTTGCATGACATACAGACTACACTTTTTTGTAGGAAAGCTGTTTTACTATTAGGTATTTGGAGTTTACTGTTATCACGTCTATTTCGCACTACAAAATCAGACTTGCGTGGGAAAAGATGGGGATGTTTTCTAACAAATAGCGCCATTTCAAATATATATAACGTTATCTAATTTGTCAAAATATCAGCGGCAAACCCTTCGATCGAATCGATGAAGCCCAAATGACTAGACTCCATACGCCACCGTACAAAAATTATATTAGAAATAAACTTTTTTAAAAACAAGATATTATTCAAAAATTATTAAGAGCTTGTGAAGACAAATCAAACTAGCCCAAAGTCGACGGGGTTACGTACGTCGTCTCTAGGGTTTGGTTTGGACCCTAGACACGACGTACATAGGTAACCCCGTCCGTCATCTTGGGCAAATCCGCCAGAAATTTCGGGACTTTTGTGAAAAATATTTTTGCTTTTAGACGAAATAACATAACTTACTATACGCCACTTCCTCTTATAGTATTTCGCATGTATCAGGTACCTATGCGATATCAAGTATATTAGAGCTTTGGGCTCAAATATAATGCTAAAAAGACAGAGTAGGTACATGGTCTTTAAGGCCGTCGGTAGATGTCCTGAAAACAAGCTTAATATTACCCTGCACAGCTATTCGAACTCGATCGAAAAGTTTCCGTGACTCGAAATCTGGCACAAATCCGCGCAAAATTCAAATAATACGAGCGATATTCAAATATTTTAGCGGTTTTTAATATTTTCTGCTTTCTACAAGCAATATCAATAGCAGAAAAGTAGTTTACCGTAAATCGTAAAACATTTTCTATGAACCCATGTTCTAACTAATTTCGATTCGACTTGACTTTTGGAGAAATTAATAATTTATGAGATGTATTACTAAAAATCAACATCATTACCAAAAGCCCCATTAATCGTATTTCATTGGAACATGGATTCATAGAAAAAGGTCAGCGATTTATGAAAAACTACTTGTCAGGTCGTTTTTACCCCGGACTACCGGAGGGTTATGATTTTAGCACCCTATGTATGTATGTATGTAGCCGATTTCTTTTTGATTTTCCCACGTAGCGCTGAAACTACTACTCCGATTTCAACAAGTGAGGTATCGATTGATTCGTCTCAATACCCCGACCGTTATAGGCTATATGGTGTCCGACAAAATTGAGGGTCTTAAGAGATAGCTGGGTCTAAATTACACCTGGAACACTTCGATAGCGCGATAAAATTTTGCAAGAGACGACATCTAGTTACAGTTCGAGTCTAATTTAGTTTGATTTGATGAGTGAAGGATGACACACCCGTTGCCATGGATACCTCTTGTGTACAGCTGTTGGCATGGAAACTATTTATTTGTACAAATAAATAGTTTCCATACATTTTAATATTTTTTCATTTGCCTATCCCTAGAGTCATCTAGGGATGGGCAAATGAAAAAAATGTATCGATATATGTATGGTAACAAAAAGGTGTAAAAAATATATAGTTAAAACCTAAAACGCGACTACATAAAAGTCTTAAACAAGCGTTCACCTATTGTCCATAGCATTTTCTTTTGATACTTACGTAGTCGGAGGCCTTTGTTACTAATTGTACCCTAGGTATATGGGATGGGTGCCTCCGACTACCTAAGTATCAAAAGAAAATGCTATGGACAATAGGTGAACGCTTGTTTAAGACTTTTATGTAGTCGGGTTTTAGTTTTTAACTATATTTTTTATTCCTTGTAGAACGTAGAAAATATTAAATACCCCTTAAATAATTGAATTTCGCGCGGATTTGTGTCAGATTTCGAGTCACGGAAACTTTTCCATTGAGTTAGAATAGCCGTGCTTAACGGCTTGAACATAAACCGAGTGTCTAAGTTTAAATATCGGGGGCATTTACTTGTCGATGACGCAGGACGATGAGGCGAAAGAGATGGCGTACACAGTGTTTAGGTCGTTATATTATTTTGAATTTTATTTTATTTCATGTGTGTTTTACCTTAACTCGTAAATCTATGGACCCATTTGTTGACTGAAATGAAGCTATTTTATTTATATCTTTTGATCTGTAAAAATTAATATCAAATTCTTCTCTCCCTATCACTATGTCTTTGTCCCCCGTTCGTCAATAAACCTAAACGCGTTGAAATTACTTATCCTAACGAACAAGTGATTTCAAACGAAAATAATGTTTAATTCATCAGCATACAAATTGAATACTTCTCCTTTATTTTGTTTTGTAGGCCCTAATTTCAATGACTTGCAAGCTATCCTCGTTAATGATACCTCAAAAGAAAGAACAATAAATAACCATGCATGTTTTCAATAAGACGAACTAAAAAAACATTTGCCGTTTATTTTAAAATGGCGGTCAAAAACGCTTTTCTTTAATCTTAGAAAATTATGTGAACTTTAAACGACTCTAATAATTATGTCTGATGTCACAGAGAGCTAGAACTTGTTTCCCCTTTTTAGCAAAAGATCTGTGTGATATAGTATTATTTGCTGATGATACTTCACTGAGTTTTAAAGTTGACAGAAATAAATGTAATTATGACGATGTAAATGATTCGCTTTCACACGTACTAGATTGGTTCACCGCCAATAACCTCTTACTCAATGCTAAAAAACCAAATGCATTAAATTCTTATTACCAAATGTAAGAATTTCCAACTAGGATAATGCCAGAGGATGAGATTGTTTACTTTGTAGACTCTACTGTTTTCTTAGGGTTACATATTGATTCCAACCCTTCAATGGAAACCGCAAATTGATGCTCTCGCAGACAGACTTACTTCAGCAGCCTATGCAGTTCGAACAATTAGATATATTACCGATGAAGATACAACTAGGTTAGTTTATTTCAGTTACTTTCATAGTACGGTATTTTGCTTTGGGGAAAGGCAGCTGACATCCAGACTATCTTTGTTATCCAAAAAAGGGCGGTACACGCAATTTTTAAATTAAAGCCACGCGAATCTTTGAGGGAATTATTTAAAGAAATAACTATATTGACAGTAATATCGCAATACATCTATGAAAATCTAATGTATACTAACAAAAATAGAGATAGCTTTTTGAAAAAGTTCACAATAGAAATACAAGAAACAAGAACAAATTACACATCCCAGCATATATGTAGATTACGAAAGGTAAGGAAATCAAATGATTTCCCATAAATATGGGCAATTACGTGCACTATAATAAGCTTCCATTTGAAGCAACTGAACTCCCTAATGATTACATCAATGATGTTAATGCTTGGCCAGATGTCGCTCCGTTCCGCACTGACACTATTATGTAAGAAATTCAATGTTCTGTTTAGCTTTATAGAAATATTGATATGTATCTAAATCGCATTAAATTTGATTTAGATAGGCTTAATAAACATGTATTAGACACATAAGTGATAATATAAATGTGCTAGTGGTTTCTTTTTCAGTTCTTTCACTAGTGGACAAAAAATTGAAGTGAAGAGAATATCAATAACACCTTATTTCTTATTTGATAATAATAACTATGTTTATAGTATAAAATATGACTTGTGTAAGTGCTTATTTGGTAAGCCTAAAGAAATAAAGTTATTGATTCTGATTCATTATTCTAATAAGATTAAATAATAATCAATTCACTTATTGTGTAAACTGGGCATAATTAGCAATTAACTGTCGAATTTCGGATTTTCTTCCCAAAAACCAAATAATGCATAGAAAATCAATGGTGAGATTTCGACAACCATGGCTCAAATGGTTCTAAATGGTCTACTATGACATGACAAGAGAGCCAAGCCCTTGAAGCTTTTCACTTGACGGCACCGGCATCACCTGCCAGAAAGAATATGTACACGTAAATCTGGTAAAGTAATGTTAATAAGTATATGTATATGGCATGTTTTCCCATTTATCGGCAACCGGCAACGGCTCGGCTTCATACATTACCTCTATAATATTGCCGGCATGTGGAAAATCGCCCATTACTCAATTAGTTAATATTTCGACCGGAAGCTATGATGCCACTGACAGTAACGATACACGCGCTAACCTATTAACCTTTCTGTTTTCGTTGGGGGTAAATACAGTCTCAGTCGATTCTCCTCTCGACTCTGGTGGGGTGTAAGCGGATTCATATTTTAAGTTGAAGTCAGATAAAAATATAAACAAACTTCAGTTCGAGGCTTCGTGCGTGCCTTTACCAGATAATGTGTAGTCTATTCCTACCTAGGTAGTATCTATGTCATCGATAAAACTCATCGATCACCTATTCAAAGTAAAAAACCACATGTCAACGGATGATGGATTCATTTTAGTCAAAGTTCCATTTTCCTAGAATCAGAATCAGAATCAATAACTTTATTTCTTTAGGCTTACAAAATAAGCACTTAGACAAGTCAAATTGTATACTATAAACATAGTTATTATATGGGTAGGTACATCTTTACTTTTTTCATGATCATTTGAAATTAAATAAATTTTGTTTGTTTGGGTCTATAAATGACATCGTCACCACAAGCTTTGCTTAGATTGCTTAGCTTTTAGATTACGGCTACGTGATGCTGTGAGTATTGTCCACCATTATTTATTTATCTTCAGTACCATCCTCTCTTTTCTTTACAAATAAGTTCGTTCCTTCTGGAAATTCTAAATGCGAAATTATTTGATTCATGAATATCTGTGTAGTTTATATACTTTAGACTACTCTTCAATGGTCTCATAGCCATATAGGCATAGAAGTGCCAGAACTTAGGATTTCCAAAAATTATAAATCAATAACGTTTATTTCTTATGGGTTTATATCATAAGCCTAAAGAAATATCATCCATCGTTATATAGCCATGTGACTAAAGTGAAACCAGAACTCAACTCGGGAACGTAAACAATATGTTAGTATTCCACGCACTTTCTAAATTAATCCTGAATATATTTACAGAAATTAATTCGTCCTTAATTCGTTCGTATTTTTGTTAGTTTGGGAGCAATTAGATATTCTATCAATGTCTCGCCAAGCGTGACCGTTGTATCGATTTTTGTAAGTCACGCCAGCTTTTGTCCATGTACTAGTAGTAGGTAATGTTATTTGTGTAATGCGACTTGGAACCAAGCTTTATGCCTACTATAGCGAACATGAACAATTTAAGGATCTACCAGAAGCGGCACCGTATTTGAGAGGATTTCACGATCAGAAATATTATTATAAATAAGCCTGCAATGTCACTTCACGACCATCCTGCTTAATGAAGGTAATCATAAAATCTGGCAAGCAGAAGTGCATTCGGAACAAAGAAAGCGTAAGCATTTACCGGACAAAGCGATCACTTAGCATAAAACAACGACTACTCTGCCCCAATTACCCAGTCTAGTTTTAATACGAGTCGCTTTGAATAAAAACCCACCGAGTACAAGGGATTCATTTGCAGTTACTGAGTGTACGATGTTTTGTCTTCGTAATGAATGTAATAATCTGCACGCGATCTGAATACTATAGGATGGAACCATTTCCAACTGAAACATAAGCGGTCGGCAACATTTACTTTAACATGCATAGTTAAATCTGATAGTAATAACAGCAGTAGGATTCCTAATGGCGAACTGAGGTGAGGACAAGCTCCACAGTTGATTTACCATCTTTACAATCCCTTGGCGCCTGCGGAATTGCATCTCAAGCTAAGCTTTTATTTAGTCTTTGATAAAAGGACCCTTATACCCTAGAATGGTTGTTTCGGAGAAGTCTGCATGGGATAGGACGGTCAATCACAGGATATCATACTGTAGTTAGTTTTCATTTTTCTTTTCTGCTATAAAGTTTATTTGGTTGGTACTTATTCGGTCGCGCGATGATGACGATAATAAAGTAAGAAGGTAGTTAGTTATCTAATTCAGTTGTAATGGATCCCACCAGGATTGTAATGAATAGTACCCGGTGGAAATGAATACCAAGATTTATTTCGAGTGTATTCACCAAAATGTGTGTGTACCTGTGCTACGAACATCAGTATTCAGGACGGGATGATACCTACGAGTATTAGCATTTCTCTCGCAAAAGACCAAGAAACAAAATACTCTTGAACAACTTCATTTTTATGTAACACAGTTTAATTATTTACGCAGGCGAGTGTGAAACTTAGTGACTAGACTAACATGGCTACTATTAGGTTAAACTTTAATTTTTGAAGGTTCCGTTTTATTGATATTAGTAATTTAAACTTAATGGTGTCTGAAAAGTTTGTAACGAAATCCCCAATTACTATTCTAGTCTATGGGTTAAATATAAAGGGCATCTTATTTGGGCTCTGTAACATCTTCAAACCCACAGACATCGTAGAGCTATTCAAACCCAACTTGTTGGTAGCTAAATAACGGATCAAGGTATCCATGCATCAGTTATAGTCAAGTTAGTGACAGTTTTTTTAAGGCACGATATCTTTTTAAATCGTTAATAGACCTGCGTTAGGTTCCCAGACCCAACCTAGCGCCGCCGCCTATTTTATCGTATTATTACGTTAAACAAAGGAATTTTCAAAAATCCCTTGACCAGTTTCTTATATCTTTATCGTATTATTTGTATTACGATATACAAAGGAATTTTCAAAAATCCCCATCCCTTTTGTGATACATATCATAAGCTTTTTTTTAATGCCTCTTTAATAGTTTAGGAATAGATGCGAAGTTACACTTTGGGCCACCAAACTAGGTTTTCGCATCTCCTCCTAAGCTATACAATATAATATAACAGAGGCATTAAAAATAAGCTTATGATATGTATCACAAAAGGGATGGGGATTTTTGAAAATTCCTTTGTATATCGTAATACAAATAATACGATAAAATAGGTGGCGGCTCTGATTAGGTCGGGGTAGCCCCTTAAGTCGACTTTGTGTTGATAAATAATAACTGATATTGCCTAACAAATAACTCAGATGTTGTCTTCAATAGTGTTAATAGTTAGATCACGAACGTACAGTCAGTCGCACTGATAAACACTTCCTAACTGACTTTCATACCTCTTATTATAACAGTTTGCTTACTGACTAAGCACAGTTTGTTAAAATATTGTGACAACTATCTAGCTAGCTAATCAAATAACTATCTAGCTAGCTAATCAAATAACTATCTAGCTAGCTAATCAAATAACTATCTAGCTAGCTAATCAAATAACTATCTAGCTAGCTAATCAAATAACTATCTAGCTAGCTAATCAAATAACTATCTAGCTAGCTAATCAAATAACCTAAATCCATGACAAACATGTATGTATGTATATGTTTACCCAACTGATATGAATTGTGCACAAAAATGTATACAACAAGTTATTAGTGAATTCATTAATAAATTTAAAATTATTAGCTTTTAGCCGTCTTTGAAAGCTTGCATTAATAAATTATATGAAAGCTTGGACAAACATAAAGTATTAGTACTCAGAGTCACATCTGAATGTACCATAGAAAGAATACAATCATAAGATCAACAAAATTGGGCCTAAATCTAAAAGTTTGCAATCAATAATTAATAATTAGAAAACAATGGGGGGAGGGGGGTTAAATGGGAACATTTGTTTACACAAAACCTTATCTAAATCGTCGAGCCGTTTCGGAGATAATTGAGAAAATCGATGTGCACACAAACACAACACAACCTAAACGCACATACCGTCTCCGTTCGGTCGCGGGTGAAATGTACCGAACCCAATGGACGGAGTGATCCATCAGAATGGTATAGATATACATATAAATACACAAAGGTTTTGTTTAGATTGCCTGAAATACGGTGATGATTCTTGAAATTTAATATATTTGTTCATGTATTTAGTTATTATTTGCGCACTATAAGCGCAAATAATAACTAAACTATTGTAGCTTTATTTGTTCCTATTTTAATTCATTGTATTTAAGTAGCATAAGCTTTTTGTTACCCAAATAAATTAAAATGTCGGAAAAATAATGTCGACTGGGAGATATATGGACAGAAAATTATTTATTGCACACTTCTAGCCAAATATGGAGACGCGAGATAAGAGTGACACCCAAGTTCGGAGAGAAGCGGGCGACGCAACGCAATACAAAAACCAGTGTATATCTTTACATGAACCATTGGGCACGGTTTGGATCCCTTATAGTACACCTGGACGCTATTATAAACTTACAGAATTGCAATTATACATGTCTATTAAGATCTATTAATAAAGTAGGAAAGAACCCCAAATTTCATAGCTCGTTTATCGATGAAGCCGGTAATGAACTTGGTCGAGTTCACATAAATGATATTTTTAGGAAGGAAGGCCTGCCCGCAGTACCCGCGCCTGTGGCTTCAAGAATGATGAGGACAACTCTACTTCACTACGGTCATGTTTGCCCAACGAATACGAAACACACACAATGTGGTCCACTTTGTGTCATAAGTCAAGCAACCCATCTATATATGTATTTACATAACTATGTATTTCCATATTAATATTTTAAATGCGAAAGTAGTTCAGTCTCTGTCAGTTTTGACACGTCGTACCCTAGTAGTTTTACTAGGGTACGACGACCTCGGTGACGCCGGGAGCGAAGACACGAAGTGCCGCCTGCGACGCAGGAGGAGGTTGCGGGTTCGTATTCCGCCTCGGCACAAATGTTTTACGATACGTACGATGGTCGTTTATGTACGATAGCAGTATGAAACGTAGGATGGAAAATTCTATGGAAAACTCCCAGCTGTTATCAAAATACGAAACTATTTTCAACCTGCTGCGGCTTCATTATTGACGGTGTGCTCGAAACTGTTGCTTTTACAGAGTTGATGGTTCAAAAAGGCGAGCAGATCATGACTATCTAACCTAACGCACAACAAGTTACTCCAATCACGAGTATTTTATTATTATTAATGAAAGAATACAATTTCTGTCGCGATATTTTTTGAGGCGATAGATTCACATCCCTATTTTGAAACGGACCAAACATTGTCTTAGTTTTAGTAGTTTATTTTTCAGTCAGGAATGGAACATCATTATACATGGTTCTAAAATTCAATATATTTATTGTAAATAAAGAAATATATGTATGAAAACTTATCAAACACAGATAAGAACAAGGTAACCACTAAAATGTACCAGTAGTTATGTAGTTCTTATTTGGTTGTAAATAAAATAAATGCTATAAAAAACCAAAACATCAACAAGATATGTTTATTGTATTATTGTACACGCGCAGCGAACAGATTTAAGTCGAGTTCGTAATCGGACAAGACGAATAAAAGCCGTTCAAATCAAATATTATTGAGAGCTTCTGCGGTTTTTTCCGATGATACCAGTAGTGTCAATCAATATTTCTTTGGTTTTGTAACAAAATCTATTTTGGATTCCTGAACAATCGTCGGAACGGATCGATCGCACATTATTAATTTGATCATTTCTGAGGTAGCGCACAGGTAGGTACGTTATGGGGCGGCTCGGCGGAGGCTGGATGATTACTTCCACGGGTCAGGTAAGTATTGTATTACTATTGACATCCGACCACGTTCTAACTCGCTGAATGCATAGAATTCAGAGCAGCAATACCCATAAAGGTTGCTTGGGAGAAATCCCTCTCAGCGACAAGGCCGCCTTTTGTACTGTTTTTACTATTTAAATTTATTAAAATTTTAGATATAAAAGTGTTTTTGTAATTTTAATAGGTACAATAAAGTGTTCATTCATTCATACCCACAAATCATGACAACACTGACATGGAACCTGACCTGACCATGACCGTCCAATATGTGCGGTTACAGTACGTTATACAAGATTACGCGCCACTAATGTGGCATGTGGGAAGTATTAAAAAACTTTTACATACAAACTTTTATATCATCCAGGACCAAAGTGCTTGGGCAGACAAATCCAACGAACCCAAACTCGACGTGGTTAAGTCGTTTCCTTTAGGCTATGGCCACCTTTGGTTTCCATCATCAGACCAGCTCGATGATACCAAGACATTGCATTGTCACCGAGCTTACATAAGTATGCCAAATTTCATCTCAATCGATTGAGGACAAATGGTCTACAATTGAGTTGCAAGATTCTATCCGAACAAACATTACAAGGTGGAGTCGGCACAACACAATATATATTTTTCTTCCACTCTCCTCTATCAGCCGTCATCTCTGTACTTACACCTTTCTTAAACATGTCCTCTTTCAGACAATCCATCCATTTTTTCTTCGGTCTTCCTCTCCCCTTATTTCCGTCCACATCTAACTTTATTACTCTTCTCGTCACATGACCTTCTTCCCTCCGCATAACATGCGCATACCACCCTAACCTGTTACTTCTCATTTTTTCCGTTACTGGCGCCACTTTCAGACTTTCTCTAATGTACTCGTTCCTTATCTTATCCACCCTTGTCACTCCACACATCCATCTCAACATTCGCATCTCCGCTGCATGCACAGTTCGTTCATCATTTCCTTTCTTTGCCCGACATTCAGATCCATACAGTAAGACAGGTCTAATCACGATCTTGTATATTTTACCCATCAGCTTAAGGGGCATTCGCCTAGCGCATATAGTGCCTGTGACCTGTCGCCATTTCATCCATCTTGCACTTATCCTGTTTTTGACGTCCTTATCTATCTCGCCGTCGTTTTAGATCAATGTACCCAGGTACCGAAAATTGGATCAGACTGGAAGGGATACACCATCTAAGGCAATATTGGCAAAACCGGAGGCACCGCCGAAATCGAGGAACAGCTGTTCGGTCGGGTGTTTCGATCGGCTAATTCTCAACCCGACACTCTCCAATTTTTGCTGCCATTCTCCAGTCTGCTCTGGACCTCAATTACATCCTCCCCGACAAGAACAATGTCATCAGCAAACAACATGCACCACCGTGGCTCCTCCTGTATGTTCGATGTTAGAGCATCCATAATCAGGAGAAAAAAATAAGGGCTTAAAGCCGATCCCTGATGCAAGCCTACAGCTACATTGAACTTATCGGTGACACCAGCTTCAGATCGGACGTAAGTTCGAGCTCTACTGTACATCGTACGCACAAGCTGCAGGTATTTCCCGGGCACTCTCTTTTCTTCCAGCGCCCACCACAGAACCTCACGGTGTACTCTATCATAGGCCTTCTCCAGGTCAACGAACACCATGTGCAGGTTTTTATGCGCACGTCTGTATTTTTCGCACAGTTGGCGAAGTGCGAATATGGCGTCCTTAGTCCCTCTACCAGGCATAAACCCGAATTGGTTCTCACTCTCCCCTCTCATTCGTCTCGCGTTCACTTTCTCCCAAATTTTCAAAGTATGTGACATGAGCTTTATTCCGCGATAGTTGTTACAGTCCTGTACATCACCCTTGTTTTTAAAATTATCCTCAGATCAGATCGTCGGACTAAATAATCGGACTACTGATACTAGGCTCCACATTCAGCAGTGGACGTATCTGTTCTAAGGGACTTCAAACCCGTAAAGATCGTTATTATTTTGACATGTCATCTATTGACATCCTCTCCTCCGCGCAAGATCCCCGGAATCGATTGTAGTGTTTTTTATTTTCTGAAAATGTTTAGTCATTATTTTAATTTAACATGTTCTCTATTGTTTAGGTAGAAAAGTATCTACGCACGGTGTGACAATTTTTAGGGTTCCTTACCCAAAGGATGATAACGGAACCCTATTAGTAAGCCTCCGATGTCCGTCTGGGACAGCGCGGGCTGTATCTCGTTAAAAGTAGACAATTGAAAAAATGTGCCAGCGTTGATTTGTTTACATAAGGTAATGATAATTTGGCGTATTGTAAAACTATAAATCGACGACTAATTTCGTACCATAGTCGAACACATATCTATCAGCGGAAGGAAAACACGTATCGAATGATTTAGTGCGATGGCTGACGGCACGTGTAGGCACAGGCACCTATGTTGTGTCAAAGTTCCGAACCTCACGTACTATCATGATTTATGCCCCCCGCATGATTTATGGCACTTGGAAGTTCACGAACTAGAGGAATTTGAACTTGCCCTCTCGACCGACCGATACAACATGACATGCCTATCCAATTTTGTATATCAATTATACGGAAGTGGTTAGATAACGTTATTTTCAACATGTGAAATTTGTTGATTCGCGAGGAAAGGAGGCTCAGCGCTGAAGGACAATAATGGCGGCAAAGAAAAATTTGTACATAATATTAAAAAATTAACTAATTAAAAAATACCTACGCACTGACTAGCAGTGGAGAAGCCGGGTTGCAGATGCTGATGCTGAATATTGAATAGTATAATATATAGCGAATTCGGCACCAAAATCGATCGGAACGATCCAAAACTTGGCAGAGTTGGCAGGTTCACAAGATCCCGTTCAGCCAATCACTCAACTTAATATTCATAGCAAGATGTTATCGAAAAGCACTAGTCATTTACGTAAAACCTCCAAAATGACAGTCAATTTGAGTAGCTTCTTATCCTATACGAGTCATCTATCTACATATCTTGTGTACCTCCTATCTATCTCCTACTCATGCGTAATAGTCCGATATCAATGCCGTTAACGACACGGCCACAAACGGCGCGCCCCGCCATGACATATAATTATATAAACACGATCCTCCCTATCTATCTTTGGTTAGCTAAGCTGTAATAGGGATGTGGATGAAAGCATTATGATAAATCCCTACAGGCCGGTATGAACAATGTCTCGTAAGAACTCCGCTCATCGTACATAATTGAATCTCAGGCCCCAATCAGCGCCGCCGCCCGAGGGGTATCTTATTATTACTAGCGAGGTACATATATGTATGTATACCTCGCTAGTAATCAATTCGAGATGCAATAACTGACAAGTACCGCACGGCACTCGATTAACGCCAACACTCCTTAGTATTAACTCGGGCAATAAAGCTCGCTTCCAGTCCGTTCACTTCGTGTGTAGATACGCTCACATGATATAAGGTTGATAACCTACTGTATCTTTCAGCCTAGGTAAGACATTGTGCGTGAACTAAAGGTTGGACTACTACCTGGAACATTGTATAGAACGAACAAAAAGTTCTGTACGAGATCGTGGTGCGTATTTATCGTGGCTTTGGGTATAATTCCTGTAGCTTTTGTGTAGAATTGTTGATGTGGAATACGTTGGAGTTGAAATCTACACGAGAAAAAAAACGCCACTCCTCATCACACGGGCACAATATCTGTCGGGCCGCTAACTTATTGGACGGCTGTGAAATGTTTTCTGTTTTTTCCGATAATGCGAGCGAACATTCATTCTGAACGTTCTATTGTGACAGACACACTTCATTTATTCCCAGCTTTTGTTGGGAGTCTCTTAGCAAATATTAGAGATTTGCGTGGGACTTATTGTTATTGAAAAGGTAACGTGGCGTGTTACTTACTGCCGGCAACCATTTTGCTGTTTTCCAAAGAAAATATAAGAATAAGCGCGCGTGTGCTATCCATACTAATCTGTACCAAAGTACCAATATTATGAAAACTAAATTAATTCTATCTGTTAACTTATCACACCCAAACGGCTGAACGCATCTTAATGAAATTTGTTAGGGAGGACGAGACGGTATCCCGGAGACGGACTTTATATCCCGGAAAAGCGCGTGCGAATCCGCGGGCAGAAGCTTGTGTTATGTTCCATAATACACTAAGTAGCCTACCATAATAATTATGCTTGTCACTTCACCAATCTGTGCACAATTAAAAACAACATTAATAATGGTTACGTACTAGTTAAAAAGCGTCGCATTCTGTATATCCGATTAGGTTCCTCCTATAGGTATGTATCACATATGGAGAGATTGATAAGGATAAATGGTTATTATAATTAATGGTGCGGTGTTGCAGTAGGTAGTAGGTACTAATTAGTTTGTATCGGGTAAGGCTGGGACCTAAATAGCCCTAATCGTGATTCCCGAACCGAGTCCGCTACCGACAGAACAGAATATTAAACGGCCTATAGGTATGCAATTTATTACTTTAGACCTTAAAAGTAATCTAGGTATCGCGTGCCCATTAAATCAACGTTAGCATGCTGTCAATGTTCCAAGGTTTTTGGCAATTCTAAATGAATAATAATAATAAGTTAATGTACGAGAGCCCACGACCAAATCCATGTATCATAGCAATACGGCCAAAACTGTATAATATCGTCAGATTATACGATTCCGAACCCGAAAGGTGTGCAGTTTTCTGCTGTGTAAAAAAAGGCAATCGGTATTATAGCAATACGTCTGATATTGAAAATGTACATAGATTTTACAATCTTACTAGCTGACCCGCCAAACGTTGTTTTGCCTTCAACCCTTATCACTTAGGGGTATGGAAAATAGATAGTAGCCGATTCTCAGACCTACTGAATACGCATATAAAATTTGGTAAAAATCGGTATAGCTGTTTCGGAGGAGTACGGTAACTAACATTGTGACATGGAAATTTTATATATAAGATGACGAAGAAGTTTGTTTTCAGACATTTTGCGCGCAGCATAGGTATAGCACAAGCGCATTTTTGAAAATGTCAAAAAAATTACCGACCATAGCACCCCGGGCAATTTTACCCAAACACTGTTTTAAGAAATTTTTGATGTCGCATATGCTCCCAAAAAAGAAAAGAACGTTTTGGAGTTGCCTGGCAGACGCCTCAGCGCTTGTTACACTTCTGTAGTGGGAACGGCTTTTCGCGTGTTACGCTCCTGTCCGTCTTTTATTTTTGATTACTATACATATACAGCCTCTGTTCTAACCGATGGAATGACGCCAAACACATTTCCAATGGACGCGATACTCGGCCAATCACGCTGCCACTCATTTGGGCTTTTTGCCTAACATGCCGAAATTGACTTGTCAGTGCGTCTTTGGTTCTCAAGGCCAAACTTTCTTTGAAAAAATATAACTGTTCAGTTTTTTAATGCAAAAATTACAGTGACCGATCCGCCAATATTTATTTTCATAGGTAAGTATAATTTTACCCGTGAAAGCAGCTGGTTTTTCGTAAAACCTAATAAATATGATACAATTATTTCATCTATACCGCCATTTCAGAAAAAAAAAATTAATACAATTTAACTATTGCCTTGTAACATAGTCTTCAATATGCCTGAATACGATTTTTAAATCAGAGAGTATCAAAAAGGTTCCTGATAAAGCAGGTGCACATAAAAAATCGGATATAATTTTTCAACATCTGGACAACTCATTTTGTCATGTTCAACAATTTCCAGACAGATTGTTATGTTACCGATCGGTAAAATTTTCTGATATTTTGTAAACGGGCTCAATTTGAATGCTTTCAAACTTCATTCTGAAAATATTTTTTTTCACATGATCTAAAATATTTACTCTTAAAGCACATTTTCAGACGGATTGTAATGATAATTTTTATGTCTCTTTTTTTTCTTAGATATCGAAGATATCTTCTGGGTTCGCACTACACTACTGACTTCAAAAAAATATGTTTTCGGTATCATAGAGCATCATTCAACTAGTCTGAAAATCAGAGAGATTGCTATGACACAGGTCGGTAAAATGTGTTGACATTTTTAAAAATTCGGTCAGGTCAAGCGCTACGCGGAAAATATCAGGTATTTGTATTTTCTAGTTCAGAATATAAATGAATTTTTAATTGACAAAGATTTTTCTGCTTCATGACGTTTGTTATTTTTAAGTTGCTTTCAACCAACGTTAGTCTTAATTACAGTTTTAGTTTATTGTTAGCCAAGTTTATTTGATTTTTGTTATTTGTACAAAGATATTTGCACACCGGTAAAGGTAGGAATACATAAACATAAAAACACCTGTAACTACATGTATTTCATGCAATAAACGATACTTAACTTTACTTAGAATAGTCGACTTAGAATAATCGAATTTGGCCGTGGGGCCGCGGCGTACAAATATCGACCCCTCCAACTCAACCCGTGGATGTCGTAAGAGCCGACTAAGGGAACCTACCAGAGGAAGGGCAGCAGCTTCCTTCTGAGTATTTTTAAACACCAACACTGCGATCACCAAATCCGCCTGCCAAGCGTGGTGATTATGGCAAATCCCCCCCTACATGGGAGACCATCCACTTGATGGACCGACGACATCGTGGCGGCCGCAGGGAGTCGATGGATGGAGGCGGCTCAGGACCGCTATTTGTGGCGTCGTACGGGGGAGGCTTATGTCCAGCAGTGGACGTGTATGGGCTGATGATGATGATGATCAATTTGATTTTGGCTGTATTGCTATGATACCGAAATTTTGGTCGTGGGCTCTCATACTATATGGATGCGAGCCAAATGTACTAACTAACATAAGTATATTGAAAGTAGGTTCCGGTGGAGTTTGTTAGGTATGCACCTACTCAACATCTAAGTAATTTATTATTTAAATTTTCAGTTCCTGACAGAGTATTTTTTTAGTATATTGTGTTTTTTAGGAATGATATTAAACACGTGAGTTAAAGACACAAATAACATAAATAAACATTGATTTTCTTGGTCTAACCTCAAACCAAACACTCATTGGCTTAGTGTTGCTTAGCCTGGTATCTCCGATACAGGCTTTGCCTAGTGTGGATTAGTTCGATGGCGTTCGTTGCTGACACACCAATCTCTTATGCATGCATCATTCATTCGTGTCACTATTAAATAGTTCATGATTCATGAAGTATTTATCAAGGAGTTTCAAAGTACTAGTTATTTTACGAATAAGTATTTTATCTATCGGGCACTTCACTACATACCTACTATTCAGTCAAGTGCGATCCTTTTCAGAGTAGTGTAACCACGAGGAAAATAAATTACTCGTAGTCACACTGGTGTAACAAAACGGTGTGACCACGAGTCCGTCGTGGTGGAGACTGCAGGAAACCTTTACCAGAATTGAAATTTCAGAAAAAAAAAAATTTTTCATTTTTTTTAACACGCCACCTGCTGGTGTAGCTTTAGTGTTGTAGTGTTGTTGAGCAGTTAGTTGCTCCCAATTAAAAAAAATAGTATTATTATTCGCCAATAGATGTCAGGAAGAGTTGTCAGGTTACGGATTGGCCGGGTTGGTCAACACGATCGCTGACATCAAAAAAAAGAAGAAAGTTCAGGTAACGTTTAATAATAGCTCACATACAGATAAGATATAGTCAAGCCAAAGTGCCGCAGTCTAAGTGCTTATTTTGTAAGCCTAAAGAAATAAAGTTATTGATTCTGATTCTGATTCTGAGGGCGTCGGTCACCCAGCCACTAGAAGAAGTCAGGCCGGGAGCGGCCGACGAACCTTCAGCCGCTTCCAAAGCGACCTGATTGGTGGTAGGTAACGGCACTATTGTCTATTTATAATTATAGTTAAGAACAACGCGAGGTCAATTGTTCAAACGAAATGTGGTATCGAAGAAGTCTCTTTAAATACAATATTTAAGCCTGCTCTCCGACAGAGGGTGTGAAGCAATTGTGCCGTAACCACGAACTTTGGCAGGCAGAATGCAATTAAGCGGCACGTCGTACATTTTTGAAATTGTTTGAAAACAACTAGCGTCGCTCAACACGTTCGACCGCTGCTGTTCTCGCATGAATCAGTTCTATCCACTTCGATCTCTTTTACTTACGACCTATTAATGTTAGTTTAGTCCACATCATCACCCTATGTTGGTCCATGTGCCACTGAACAACGGCCACCTTTTTTAATATTCATCATATTGCCATGTGTTTGGCTTGCCGCATCCAGCAATACCATCTCTCCCGTAGATTGCTACGCCACCTTTATCACCCGCAACGTGCTACACAACAAACCGATTTCGAGTCGCGGTCTAGAGACCGGGTTAGCTAGTATTGAATAGATTCGCCCGACAGACGTTGTCCTGTCATGAATGTCAAACCACTGACAGTTATTTCAAACGTGCGCAAAGAGTATATAACGCTGGCTAAGGTTACATTAAAAAAGTCTTTAATAAAGCTAGTCGTTAAGTTTTCTTAAGTACTCTAAGGTTATTCGCAATTTTCTTTTTTTACTAAGTATAAGAAAACATTAAGAAACTAAATATACTAGATTATACTATCATAGGTTAGAGAATATATAACCACTGGGAAATAAAAGTTCTCTTCTCCGGTGGCAACCACGATTAAATGTGAAACGGAGTGTTGCACACCATCCACATTAGACCGACGATATTTTACCGGTCGCAGGGAGTCGGTGGATGGAGGCGGCTCATGATCGCTACTTGGCGCCAGATGCCGCGTTTTTGGGGTACACCTATTATTATATATGTATATTAGGATATTAGTGGATTGATGTCAGGAAGTATAAATGATGTGTAATAGCTAAGTACTCACTCGTCAGGCAGCGTCGGTGCGCCGTCCTCCTGACCGGGCGCGTTCACGTGGAAAACGCAGAAGTTCTGTGCCAGGGCGCGCATGTCTACATAGTTGAAGAACGGCAGGAACGACGTGCCTGCAACAAACCGGTATTTTGTTATACCAAGAAACATCAACTCCGACATACATACCATGGGCTTAACATGGGCACGGGCAACACAGGCTCTTGTGTAGGGTTGAATAAAAGAAAATGATATCGAATCATCATTCAATACGTAAAATATTTCAACTATATGTTCCCACCTTCAAATATTTACGCAATCAATGAAATTGTCTTCATTTCTGGCTTAACAAAAGCCTATCTAGCCAGCCAGCCCATGCTGTTAGGTACAGACGGTACAGTAAATAGAAGTATAGGTACAAATCACAAAAAGGATATAGTACCGAATTACTGTGCAGAAATTTATTCGGCCAATATCTGTTAGACTTTCTTCGAATTAAGTTAGCGGTAAACCTACATATATCAAGCACCAGACTCTCACTGAACAAGTCGTTAATAGTATGTACATCCCTAATTAATTTAGTCAATAGTCACCACTTGCTAATTAATTGTTACTTATCACTGTGTTATCATATCACAGAAATAAACCACCTTAGTGAGAAAAATTTACCTATTTTTGTCATTTTGAAGGAAGGATGGAGTCCTTCCTTATTTTTTTAAATTCCCGACACTGTGGAAACGTTCCAAAGCAGCAGCTTTTCCCCCCTCGAGTTATTTTATAGCGAGCTGTTCACCCACGGGGCGGCGCGCGGCGAACGCACAAATACCCCGGTACATTACTATGAGGCGGGCATACCTTTGCACATACTTGCGCGCTGCACTGCGTCACGTACCTTACCTACTGTATGCTCGTGTCATTCCAATTCCTTTGGAAGAGATAATGAACTTTATCACCTTTATATTCACCTAAGCTCAGTCGCCAATGATTCGGCAAAGGGAGAAGAGAGCCAGAACAGATTGTGTCAAACCAGTTTCGTTACATACTCAACAAAAAAAAAATTACATGGACATACTTATTTACTTACTCGATAAAACATATGTATGAAAACTAAAACAACAATTTGTAATAATAATAACACAAAACATCATCATCGTGTTTTATGAAACGGTAAACCGACTTCAAATTCCCTTACTTTTACACTGTTTTTAAGTTTTGCGGGATATATTAATCTCCTGGGGACACATTTTTTATAGGATCATTTCCTATACAATAGTGAAAGAATTTTCAAAATCGGTCCATAATTGGCGGAAATATAGCGATACAAAAAAAAATATGATAAACTACATATTTACGGTTTTATTAGGATTTTTCCCTTAAGTCCCTATAAGACTTTGTTTCTTGCCAAATTTCATGGTTCTAGGTCAACGGGAAGTACCCTATAGGTTTTGTGTGCACGTGATTCCCATGGAAATTTCATAAAAATTCGGCATTATCGTCTGTAGCTTGTGATTGCGTTGACTTAGAATTTTGATTTATATCACGGCTCCAAGAGGTTACGGACTTGGATATTTGATGCTAATTTCAACTCGATAGCTCCACGGTTATGAGAAAAGAGGCTTGACAGACGGACGGGCGGACAGACACACAGACGAACAACAAAGTGATTCTATAAGGGTTCCGTTTTTCCTTTTGACGTACGAAACCCTAAAAAATTAAAATTTATTTATTGCCTCATTAGGTTACTTACATAAACAAAACTTATGTCTCTTAGAAAATTATAACAATAGTATATGTGGTAGTTATCATTATTTATCGATGACCCCCGTTTGCACTAAGCTGGGCCTGTATCGCGGGGAATCAAAGAAAACCTTTGATTGGCAAGACATTAAAGTAGTCATAAAAGGCGGCGGTACCGCCGGTGTTCCTGGCAGGTACCCACGACACGGAATGCGTCAATCGCTTTGCTAGACTGCCATTCCCTAGTCATATAATTAGAAAAACCAGGACGAAATTTGACTTTAAAACACAATTGCTAGCGTTTGAACGGCTGAATGAATCTTTTTAATTTAAATCTAAAAAGGTTCTCACTCGATAAAGACATTCGAAAATCACGTGATTTATGCGATAAATACGAAATATAATATTTTGTGTATTAAATACTTTTTCGACGATATTTGATGACGATGGATAAATTATCTTCACATCCAACCCAACAAACGATTCCTACCTGCACATTGGCAAATTATTTTGCCCATCAGTAGCAGTGGCCGTGACCATATCGTGTCTAGACACTAACCCAACACTGGAGAGCTTGTTGAAAATACAATTTTCAAGGATATACCACAAGATGAACTCTTCAATGTAGTTCAGCAAGAAACTCCTGTTAACGTCATGCAAATTTAACTTACATCAAAATGTTGCTACCTAAGGTTCGTGAATATGTACAAAATTTTCATAGCCCAGTCAATAGTGTAGATGCTGAAAGATATTTCAGTATCTACAATGTCGTCATAAATGACCGAAGGTAAAGGTGTATGCAAGAAAATATAGAGACAACCACGATGTTAGCTTTTAACGAACTTTTCTGTAATAAATATTTTGTTGTTTTAATCATGATGGTAATAAATACGAGATTTTTTTTTTGTTTTATGCGAATAAATGCGGAATTTTGGATTTTTTATTCATTTTTATGCGAAATTTCGGTTTTTTAGTTGCGAAATATGCGTAACCCTAACAATGAGCCATAACGGCAAGTGGAGGGAATTGAACTATATACTACTACACTACAGTACACTACAGGTACTACAGTGCACGCTATACATAAATATAGTGATGTGCTATTTCGATAGGCGTTTTGGTCTGAAAAGATCTGCAAAGTATTTTCGCGTCCTTTATTATGCTTAAAAGTATAGAGTACGTTAGCCCGAAATAACGTACGATACTTTATCATAAAGTACGGGTGGCAACCCTAATTATAACGGACATGCCTATCTCCGGCGCCGTGGTTAGTTCGCCTGAGTTTGGGTAGTGAATCCGGTTCGGTGGTGTATTAGTTAGGTAAATATCTTGCTACGTTACACTGAATTTGTGAAGTACATAAGAGAAATAAAAAATTTGGGATGCATTTTTTGTATTATTCTGCGTTTTTATATATCGATTGTAGATATATCTACTTCAAAAGGACAATTGCATCGAAGTCATAACATAGCATGGATTTACAATGTGTGCAAAACTACTCAAATGGTATACATTATTCGTAGAACGCAAAAAATACATAAAGACCCGAAAATAATAAATTTCCCGCGTGAACGTCACGTCCACCAATCGAGGCTTTTGTTTTAAGAGAACTAACATTTTTAGTTAAACACATTTACAATAGATATAAGTACAAGCCGCGGTTTCGTTCGCGTGGTTAAATTAAATCACTGGTTCTATTTTGTAATTTCTTCCACGTAATCTTAAAGCCTACATATATGTATCTCTGAGTGGCATTATCTATGTAGGTAGCGCGTGAATGGAACCGTGAGTAGAGGCAAGCTAATTGCTTGTATCACAAACAAATGTTCTATGTATTTATCATTAAGGGCGTGATGTGCTGCAGCAGCTGTGCTGTGCTGTGCTGTGCTGCCCATCTTATCGCTCAATGCGGCCGAAGGCCAAATGTCGAAAAACGTAGAGAATTATCCACAAATTGGTATAAAGAGGTTTTTGGGGTTGCTGATTACGAAACCGTTATCAGAATTAGCAAATTCTGAAATGGCCGACCTAAAATGGCGTCATGTCATATGAAAAAACTTATCAAAATTATAAAATAACTTCGACAGTTGTTTTTTTTTAATTAAAATACGTAATTGAATATTTATTAAAAATTAACAAATTCAAAATGGTGGAATGCAATATTGCAATGTTACATAAACAAAAATAAACGATTTTTTTTATTAATATATATTTATTGAAATCGAACACAGTAATTTACTAATCATGAGTTTAGAAGAGCAAACAATATACATATGTATGTTACATCGATATTTACATGAAAAAGTTTTCATTTCCCATCTCGTAACAGTCACAATCATCTACATCGCATATGTACAAAAAATCTCAACGGGCATCTACGGGCAGCTGAATTTTATTTTATTTTGTACACACATACATATTTTTAGTAACTACCTTCAATAACTTGAGACTGAGAGCAGAGTACTGAAATATATCTTGTTTGACAACCAAACCTGTTAGGTTATGCAAGCACAACGCTGCAATGGATGGAACACTTCCTTCCAACTCTTTAAAGCTGTAGCTGTATACAAATATCCACAGACTGTATACAAATAAATAATATAAATAAATAATGTTGGACAATCCACACATCATCAAGCTAAGCAGAGCTTGTGTTATGGGCGTCATCTATGGTTGTGGGTAGGTTAGGTACTATATAGATGACTGATATACATAATACAATACCTACTACATGCATAGATATTTTTTATTATACATAGAAAATACCCAGAAAACCCGTTACAAATATTTGCAGATCGTACAAACATTTGTCCCGAGGCGGGATTCAATGAAACCCACAACCCCCTGCGCTGCAAGCGAACCTTCGCCCGCCGCGTCAATAGATAACAGAATGGAGAGAGTTTGTCGTTATCATTATCAAGACAGACGGGATTAGTCTTTAGTTGTTGTAAACTGTTGGCAGAAGTCCATAATGCTGCCTTCATCAGGTTCTAATAAAGGGGTTGTTACGGACTTGGCTTGTCGGTCGGTACATAATTATGTAGAGTTGCCTATGTACACTGACGCACATAATGTACCTATGATAAGGTACAAAGATGAGAGAAGCAAGTTACGATAATCGTGTTCGAGCAAGTTTTTTATGGATGTCTTTTCACTTATACACGACCAGAGTATGCAGTACTTTTTCTACCTTAATACCTACCAGTTGAGCTCCTTGTAGATGGTTTGCAACAGTCTGCAGTTGGCTCAATTATTTCAATTGTTAGTATGTAATAGTAATAATTTGTTTCTATTATTTGATTGTAATTTTATCTGTTAGTTTGGTTTTTAATAAATGTTCCTGTACACATGTTAAATGCACCATAAGTACACATGCAAAACAATTAACAATTCAGTAAGTATACAAAATGAAGTAAGTACCTACCATAAGGACGCACAGTCTCAACAAGAATATGCCAAGGCATAATGTGATATGACAAGGAACAAGAGGTGAGACGTTGCCTTCATTACGTACGGACCAGGTACATATCATGCAATTAAGGTTTCATACAAAATACATATAATATCCTATCCTTCCTACTAATATTATAAATGTGAAATTTTGTATGGATATGTCATGGATATTTGTTACTCTTTCACGCAAAAACTAGTGAGCCGATTAGGCTGAAATTTTATATGGCTATAGTTTGGGACCTGACATATAGGCTATTTTTTATCCCGATAAAACGAGGGCGAAGGCGCGGGCAGCAGCTAGTACAAAATATACTGAGTGAGAGAATTGAGTGCATACCTCAAAAAAGAATTGAGGCGGGCTTGAATCCGTTTCCAAGTTGAACAAAGTCTGTGAGGGATAACCTTTGCACCCCATTCAATATATTATAAGTGCAACGCGACACCAGAGACTCTTTTCAGTACGGAATGGTTTTAACAGTTCGAATCCTTTAACACTTATAAAAATACTTGCCGTCTCCCCCCACGGGCACAGGGCAGCGGCCAAGTATTCAAAGTGCCCGATGTTCCCTCGAGTTGTGCGACATTAACGTCACTAACGACTTACGTTTCCCGCCTTCCGTCGAGCTTTATTACATTCAATAATGACGATTCATCTTTATGATATT
Organism: Eupithecia insigniata; assembly: GCA_947859395.1. Lineage (NCBI taxonomy): Eukaryota > Metazoa > Arthropoda > Insecta > Lepidoptera > Geometridae > Eupithecia > Eupithecia insigniata. Next base: position 718,788 of record OX401993.1, on the reverse strand, counting down.
TTAATTAAAGGTTTTACGATGTTTTATTGTTTCAAAATTGTCTTGTTTTGTCTGCTCATATTACTTGTGTAATAAAGGGTTGTATTAAAGTAACTGGTGATAATGATCACCTATTGATTACCTGGCATCCATCCAAGGAAGGAGTTGCACTCTAGAATGCATGATTTACCATGTCACGTCACTCGTTTTTGGTTGATCATCTTCTTCGCGTCTTCTGGTAACCCAAGTTTTTACAGAATGTTTGACAAGTATAAAATAATGGTAGGAAAGTATAAAGTAGTGGCGTCGCAATTTGAAGCGGCCATCAGAAAGCAGTGCAGCCCCTTGACGCGGCAGCGATGCAGTATGTTACGTGAATAGTGTAACACGAACACGGCACGAGCAATGCATATTTATTCCGGCGGTAATATTATTAGCAGTGCTGCAGTGAGGTACCAGTAGTAAGTATGCAAAAAAAAAACATATTTGCACAAGCTGGCTACTATAATGTTACATGAAACAATATGTACCTAAGTATGTACATTATTACATTTTTTTTAAAGAATATTTTCGTTTTAGGAAGTTGAATTTTCCGGGTTCTGTTGGCTTAGATAGAATGGACGGACGGTGTTGTGTATAGACAGTATACGGTACAACAAAATGGACATCGAATCGTGATCAAAAATATTGTAAACTAGCTGCTGCCCGCGCCTTCGTCCGCGTTTTATTGGGATACAAAATAGTTTATATGTTATTCGAGGTTCCAAACTATACCCATACCAAATTTCAGCCTAATCGGTTCGGTAGTTTTTGCGTGAAAGAATAACAAATATCCATAGGTACATCCATCCATACAAACTTTGACATTTATAATATTAGTAGGATATTATTCCACAAAAGAGTGCAATGATATGGAATCTATGGGGCAGGCCTATGTTCAGCAGTGAGACGAGGGTACTGGTTTCTACGATACACGTTACCTCGAATGGTCGCAAATAAAATTTAGTTCAAAGTTCTTAAATCCCTATTCTATGCTAGACAAATCCTTGTCAGGTACCCACCCTACATCTTGATCGCTCAAGTAAACTTTTACATGTATGTACCATATGAGTAGACAAGTACATAGGTAGAGCGGAAACATCGGCCCCGAACCGGCCCAAGGTCGCGGCTAGACGTTAAACAGTTCCCGAGGTTGAGCCGGTCCGGGGCCGAAGTTTCGCTCTACCTATGTTCTTGTCTACTCATATCTATATGTATGCATGTACCAAAATATGATCCGTGTCGAGTAGGTAGGTATATATGTACATATGTATAACACAGGCCAGGCAATCAGTACATTTGCTATGATATGAAGTTCTATTGTGCTCCACACAATGGAACTCATTTCTGTGTTAACCATAAACCCTGGATCCATTTTCGATTCGGCTGAAACCGAACTATTTTACCTATACATAGCTTTATATTAAAATAATTGTAAATTGCCGAGGTCTATGGTACATACATACTTATACAACATAGCTTAACTACTTTGTTTAAGTAATAATTTTTAAAATTAAGTTGTTTAGTAAATACCTTTATCACAAGATCTGCTCACATCACAAGATGAAGATGATAGTGTCTTTGTGAAGTTTAATTTTATTATTTTAGAATCGTCTTTGTTCTTATTTCTGAATAGGTACCTACGTAATGTAAGTACCTACTAAAATTACGTCGTAATACGTTTACGTATAAACTAATTTCTTACGTACGTATACATACATACGTACATATCTATATAACAACACTATCCGCAATATGACAATGCTACAAAAGGTAAGCACAAATATGTAAGTAGCATAACTTGTCTGATCGGATAATTATGTCCTTTATTCAAAGCCAGCACGCGACTTGCGTTTCGTAACACAATCGATGCAGGGTATGGTATAATGCGGTAAGGCATAATGAGAACCTAAAATACCTTTATGCGGGCTTATTAAGTTATTTATGAGGTACCCACTTTACTCACTTCTACCCGCCTTATTCCCAGTAGTTCTGTGCTGTAATTATGTTTTGTAGTGGGAATATCCCCGTAGTTCTTTCTACACAAACTACTCAGGTCCGAGAAGTTCTGTGCAACAAAATATAGATGTATAATTGCAAAGAATTACCACTAATGTGCTTCTCACGAATTTTTACAAAGAAACGATTACTCATTTATTTATATACTACATACGTAGGGTTACGTATATTACGCAAGTAAAAAACGGAAATTTCGCATTAAAATAAATTTAAAATCCAAAATTTCGCATATATTCGCATAAAAAAACGAAATAACCTCGTATTTATTACCCTAATCATTAAAATAACAAAATATTTATTACAGCAAAGTTAGTTAAAAGCTAACATCGAGGTTGTCTCTATATTTTCTTGCTTAAGTCTTTGCTTTCGGTCATTTATGACGACATTGTAGATACTGAAATATCTTTCAGCATCTATTGACTGGGTTATGAAAATGTTGTATACCTGCAATCGCGAACCTCCGGTAGCAACATTTTGAATCAAGTAAAAAATGCATGACGTTAACAGGAGTTTCTCGCTGAACCACATTGACAAGTTGCCTATGGAAATGAGCATACCTACTTATGAGTTCATCCTGTGGTATATCCCTGAAAAAGGTTATTTTGGACAAGCTCTCCGTGTTGGGTTAGTGTCCAGAACGATGTGGTCACGGCCGCTGCTACTGACGGGCAAAATAATTTGCCAATGTGCAGGTAGGAATAGTTTGTTGGGTTGGATGTGAATACATTTTATCCATCGTCATCAATAATAATATAGCCGTTTAATTCCCATTTCTTAAGAAACATTAGCTGAAATAAACTTATACTTAGATAATTATAAATGATTTGAATGTCACTTAAATAATAGATAATTATTAAATATTCTGTGTGCACGATATTTTTTTAACTATACTTAATAATTTTTATCTAATAACATTTTAAAGTGGTAAGTTTTATTTATTCTTTTGGGATGTCCTTAAAGAACACAGGCCTCCTCCAACATGCTTTACTCGTTCCTGTTGATCCGACAGATGGCGCTCTCGATTATTTTAATATTTTTTTTTAAATATATTTAATTTCGTTTATTTTAAATTTTGGTTCTTCTGTACCATACAATTTTAATTTCGAGATTTTATGCTTTCTTTGCATAATATGGAGGGTGGTGGTCTACTACTCCCCTGGTGACCAACCGTATTGGGAGTGACATAGTTTTATTTTTATAGACTTATTCAGATGTTTTACTCTTAACTTCTGGAGGGAGGGCCCAGCTGGGTGTTATTGGTGTTCTTCTGGTTCGGAGTCGCTTGTTCTTACTTCCGTTTCTGGTGTGGCACATTTGAGCGATTTGATTCTTGTCCGCATATAAGATTATAATGTTTTATTTCTCTTTGAGCTTTGAAATTTTTGGAAGATAGAGTGAGGTTTTGAATTCGTTGGAGGCTTCGTTGAATTTTGTTTCCTTTTCTCGTTTCTAATTTGGAGGTTAAGGTGTAATTTTGGTGTGGCTTGAGCACAACTCGCTGGTTTTTGTTTTCTGTCTGGTAAAGTTACAATTTTGTCGTACCTCATCGCAACATGTTCCTCCTTGCTTTTTTCGAGTTATAAGTTCTTCGTGTAATTCTTTTCTTTTTTGCAGTGTTTTTGGCGTAAAGTCTTCTTTTATGTAGATTGTTGTCTCTTGTAGGTATTTTCGATTTGTAAGTATTTTTATCTTCAAGCCCATTGTGCATAATGTTACCGTAATAGGTCTGATTTTTTCTGTTCTTTTTCCTATTCTCCTCACTGATTCTATATCGCGGCTCTCACATCTAACGTTAATTTTTTTATTAATTATATTAATTATTGTGTCCTCAAGTTCCTGTTAGGATTTTTCGTGTTCCGCTACGCCAAAGAAAACAATGTTTCTCTTTTTCATTTGCTCCTCCATTCTTTCTATTGCGTTTTGCTGTTCTTCTTACTTTTTTTCTAGTCCGTGGAATTTTGACTCGTTTTTCAAATTTTACATTTATGTTCATGTTTATGTCTTGTATAATTGAATCTTTCAAGTTTTTTTAAATCTTCTTCCTGCTGTTGCATTTTTCCTTCAATTACTTTTAACATTTTTATCATCTCCATGTTTGTAGTATAGATATTTAGACTAATCAAATTTAAACTTCAACGTGCCCTCTTTATGGTTTTAAAGCTAGTGCCATCTAGCGGTGAGTAACAGAAGTTTTCTACTACGTCGAAATGACGCTTGATTGTCGTGTTTCACAACAATGGTGATTTTCGAGGTTATAATTTGTAAGACTATCGTAAATAGCGGTTTACTTACTGGATTCGATTTAGTACAGATGGAGTATCGGATTATACCTTCTTGTATTTTGCTAGTCCAAAAACTCACAGTTTAATTCGTTTTTTCTCTAATTCACTCCAATTCTTCTACGTTGTTTCTTGATGTATTTACTGTTCCATTCACTGAGGTAACATTTATTAGCTGCAAACAGGGTTGGATTTACATGTTTTTCGTATTTTTGTGACGTTTTAAGCCATTTTATATTTTTAAGAATCAAAACAATAGAGAGACGATTTTAACATGAGCACTGTGGCGCCCTCCCCATCGTCATCAATACAAAGTATTAAATACACAAAGTATTATATTCCGCATTTATCGCTTCTATTTCGTAAAAACTAAAATTACATACGATTCACAGTTTCGGCGCTACCATGGAACATAAGGCATACATACGTACCTACATTATATACACTTAGCGGCTCTTTGGTGGAAGGCGCCTAATAAGTAGCCTCTGTATGGGGAAGGCTCCATGATGATACCATCTGCCTATCTCCTCAAAGTTCATTATGATCCGTTCAGCCACCGCGCCGCAGCCGCCGCCGCTGATAACTTTACTAAAATATAATATCCAGACCGTGTTGGAGATTTGCATCCTAGTGCCTATTATTTGACTGAACTTTTGCATTTGCTACGATGACGATCCTTGCCTTGGGGAAATCTTAGTGAAAGAACGTAAAGACAGATAATGTAAATTCCTATTTTGTTTCTAGAAGTAAGAATCGAATTACTTTCGCTTTACAATCTTCTGCCGGCCCCTATTTTAAACAGCCGGTTTCTCGAACGCAAATCGGGGATATCCTACCTTCTACTAATATTATAAAAATCAAAGTTTGTAAGGATGGATGTATGGATATTTCTATATTATTGTATATTTGTATGGTATTTATTCTTTCACGCAAAAACTACTGAACCGATTAGGCTGAAATTTGGTATGGGTATAGTTTGGGATCTGGAATAACATATAGGCTATTTTTTATGCCGATAATACGCAGGGGAAGGCACGGGCAGCAGCTAGATTACCATATTTCTGCACAGTTGCATGCGCCATGATCACGGAATAACTGCAGTCATTACGAGTGCGTTGTACTGGCAGATGTAGGTATACCGATTTACCCTCATATTTTGTTTTTAGTCAGATAGTCTTATTTATGTTAATTATTCCGATGCAATGTATTATGTACAATTGTACATACATATATAAGTCAAGTAGTGCCCATAAGTTCTACTTAGTTTGGGCAATTATTTATTTATTTATCTTGTCTTTAACCATGATCGTTTTAAAAGTTTCAATTACCCACAAAAGTTAGTTATGTACCTAGGTACTCTGTCCTGTAAGTGCTACGTTACATACTTAACTTCGAATAATTTACTGCTATCTTTACGAGTTAAGATTTGACAATAAGGCTGATTTTTGTCTATTCTTTCGATAAAACAAGGCAAGCAGGATGATCCTTTCTAGTATACCCTTAATATTCGTATTAATTAGCAGAATACTCTGAATACTATTTTCAATAGTAAATAATAGCTGTTTTAGTATATAACTAGCTGATCCGTGCCCACTTCGTTGGGCGGTAAATATTTTTAGTATTCTATAAAACTCGCAAATAACGTGGTTTAAACGATGCGTGTTTAAACAAATTCAATAGGAAAAAGAAATTTCCAAATTGGCTCAGTAGATTCAGAGATTACCCCCTACAACCACACAAACCTTACTTATTTTTATTAGTGTAGTATAGTATACATTTACATATACCTAGATTTTATTGACTGGACGTCACACAGCTCCACATTTACCTAGGTATATTATGCGCTTCAAAAGCTTTTGATAGTACCTACTGGAGAATCGGGCACTACACATCTATAGTCCAGTTCTAAAACTGGAAGGAAGAATCACCAGTCGTCCTAAATCTTCACATTTTCTATCTTGATTGATGGCGTCTCGCAGATCTACATAATTCTCAGCGCGCAGTCTTCTCTCATTAGTTCTGTTCTGATGTATACCAAACGCTTCGTCTTTATTTTGGTGTAAGTTTCCACCAGAAAACGGTTAAACAAACCTCGAAACCTTTGCAGGTGAGCAATGCGACCTTCTCTTATTCGTAAAATGTATCTAGGCGTAGAATTGCATTGCAGAAACTTTTTTAGTGTCCAGTCTCGTCAGTTTTCGGATTTACATGTCGAAGATCAAAGTAGTATCCATCTTCGCCACGACAGTAGGTATATAAGCGAGTAGAGACTGAAGAGCATCAAATGCCTGGTGCGTTTCGCCAATGCATTGCAAGCGGTCATCCCGGGTACGCAGCACAATGTCCGGCCTGTCACAGTGCTGATCTACCAGGACGACGGCAACATCATTGGAAGCGGCTTTGTACCAACCGGATGCTGTCCAGTAGGTCGTTTATCGGCACTAATAACAATTTTGTAATCATTTTGTTAGCTTTGGGGTATGGACTCGTATTTTATGTCCTTTCTCGTAGTATGAACTCAAATCATGCTAAGTATCATTCGAATCCATTCAGTAGTTTTTGCGCTATTTTAGGCCGAGAAATGTCACTTCCATCCCCATTCCCAAGGGAACCTTAACGAATTCCAGGATAAAAAGTATTACTGGGAGGGTCCGGTTGCGTGAGGGGCTCTATTGCTGGGGTCCTCACTTCTGGGGCCCCCACTGCCTGGGGCCCCACTTCCAGTGCCCCCCACACTGGGGGGCTATCGCTATCTACCGCCCTTGCCCCGCGCGCCATTGTGCAACGCGCAAAATTTCACTTCCTCTCTCATAAGGGAATCCTTCAGAATTCCGGGATAAAAAGTATTTTATGCCCTTTCTTGTAATATGAACTAAAATGATGCTAAATTTAATTTGAATACCTTCAGTAGTTTCGGCGCTATGCGCCAAGAAATTTTATTTCATTGGGAGAGCCCAAGGGAACCCCATTGAAATCCGGGATAAAAAGTATCAATGTCCTTCATCATAGTATGAACTCCCCGCGAAGTTTCATTTAAATACTTCAGTAGTTTCGGCGCTATGCGCAGCCAACAAATTTTACTTTCATCCCCTCTCCCAAAGGAATCCTATTGAAATCCGGGATAAAAGTATCCTATGTCCTTTCTCGTAGTATGAACTCAAATCATGCTAAGTTTCATTTGAATTCCTTCAGTAGTTTCGGCGCTATGCGCAGCCAAGAAATTGTATTTCCATCCCCTCTCCCAAGGGAACCCTATTAAAATCCGGGATATAAAGTATCCTATGTCCTTTTTCATAGTATGAACTTAAATCCTGCCAAGTTTCATTTGAATACATTTAGTAGTTTCGGCGCTATGCGCAGCCAACAAATTTTACTTTCATCCCCTCTCCCAAAGGAATCCTATTGAAATCCGGGATAAAAGTATCCTATGTCCTTTCTCGTAGTATGAACTCAAATCATGCTAAGTTTCATTTGAATTCCTTCAGTAGTTTCGGCGCTATGCGCAGCCAAGAAATTGTATTTCCATCCCCTCTCCCAAGGGAACCCTATTAAAATCCGGGATATAAAGTATCCTATGTCCTTTTTCATAGTATGAACTTAAATCCTGCCAAGTTTCATTTGAATACATTTAGTAGTTTCGGCGCTATGCGCAGCCAACAAATTTTACTTTCATCCCCTCTCCCAAAGGAACCCTATTGAAATCCGGGATAAAAGTATCCTATGTCCTTTCTCGTAGTATGAACTCAAATCATGCTAAGTTTCATTTGAATACCTTCAGTAGTTTCGGCGCTATGCGCAGCCAAGAAATTGTATTTCCATCCCCTCTCCCAAGGGAACCCTATTGAAATCCGGGATAAAAAGTATCCTTTACCCTTTGTCATAATACGAACTTAAATCATGCTAAGTTTCATTTGAATACCTGCAGTAGTTTCGGCACTATGCGCAGCCAAGAAATTTTACTTTCATCCCCTCTCCCATTGAAACCATTTATTCATTGTGATTGTGGTACATAATTCATCAGGTCTTAAATATAATTTTTGATCTACACAATCTACTCTTTCGAGCGTACAAAGATTTTATAATAATCCCAAGGGAACCCTATTGAAATCCGGGATAAAAAGTATCCTATAATAAATAATAATAATATAAATAACTTATGTCCTTCCTCGTAGTATGAACTCAAATTCTGTCAATTTTCATTTCAATCCGTTCAGTAGTTTCGGAGCTATGCGCGGCCAAGATACAGACAGACAGACAGACAAACAGAAAGACAGACAGAAAGACAGACAGACAGACATGATGGAAAAAGTTACATTTTTGGCATCAGTATAGATAATAAAGTGCCCTTAAAAAAAAATACAAAATATCTTCAATGTACAGAATTGGACCTGTTACAGTTTTATTATAAGTATAGATATCATCAGCAGTAAGTAGGTAGGTACAGCCGTAAGTCTGCATGTATTGGTAATGCGTAGAACCTGCCTATAATTCCCAGGGTACTCTGCTCGCGTGAACGACTCAAGACAAAATTATTTTGCTTTACGGTGAGATCCACAGGGATCCACGCCGTGATACGGTGATGCGAATACATTTTATTCAGCGTAAGCTTCTTTTTTAGCCAATTTCCATTCGTCTATATACTATATTTATACAAAATACGCAATTTTTTGTACACCGTATATCTGAAGGTGAAGATTTATATTTTGTTTATATTTCGTTTAGTTTTCTCTGTTGCGTCAAATCGAAAGCATAGATAACCGAAACGGCAGCATAGTAACCGTTTGGATCGCAGTAAATTGATAAAAGATTTAATTGTCCAGAGATGCTTCGTATAGTCTTCACGTTTTCGACCAAGCATATTTTCGGAAATAAAACGAAACTAAAAGGAAAATTTAGCGAGAACCCGAGATAATTTTTGCTCAGATGTAATGGATAGAAATGAGGCGAAAGGGATGGGTCAGGCTGATACTGAGGGATATGAAGGAACGTGGTTTTATTTCAACAAACAAATATCCGAGGACAATGGGTACCTATAGTGTACCGTTCAAAGTAATTACTGACACGTACGGAACTTATTTTCTATTTAGGAGCTTAGTGCCGACTTTCGCACTTTGCAGACTTTTGCAGTATTCAATACAGGTAATGGCGGAGTGCCGATTTTAAGGAAATTCTATGCTATTTATTGCTTATCGAAGTATTTTATAGATTTTCGTATTTTATGAGTACTTTGCCTACTATTATAAACTTCGATACTTCTGAAAGCACGATGACGACTGTGCAGTGGTACAGTTGAGTTCAAAAATGTAGGGGGTTCAAGTGCCTCGGAAGACCTCATCGAACCACTCTTGTCGTACAAGGATGGCATTCCAGATTAAATAAGATCTTCGGGTCCAAGAAACCACATCTTTTCCCTATTATAAAAATTCTAAACGACGGAAAGTGTTCATTGCGATTACAACGTACAAGTCCGGGGGAGATTAGAGGACTTATTTTAAAATTATATTTCCAGCATTCATGTAAAAAATATATTATGATTGCAAAAATGTCAGCCAATGATATTTGGCGAATGTCAAACTGACAGCAAATGTCAGAAGTTACAGGAAACGTCAAAACTGACAGAAAATTTCAAAAATTTATAAAATACAAAATTTATGTATATACCGAATGTCACACATGATAGTAAACTTTGTTGACGTTATGTCATTTTTGACGTTTCTTGTCATATTGAGATTCGCAGAATTTTTTTTTTTAGTATCTATACCTTCGTCTGACCACAATCTCACCTGATGGAAAGTCAGTTTTCACTGTTTTAGTCAGTTTTTTAAGGAAAATACAATTTTAAAATGAGTGCTAATATCTCCCCCGGAATAAGGGAGACACCTGCAGGGCTATTCTAACTCGATTGAAAAATTTCCGCGACTCGGAATCTGACACATATCCGCGCAAAATTTAAATATTTTAGCGGTTTTTATAATTTTCTGCGTTCTACATGGAACAAAACTACCTTAAAAGTAGTTTTTCATAAAGTGCTGACCATTTTCTATGAACATATGTTCCAATGAAGTACGATTAATGGGGCTTTTGGTAATAATGTTGATTTTAGTTATAAATCGCATAACTTATTAATTTCACTAAAAGTCGAGTCAAATCCAAATTAGTTAAAACATGGGTTCACAGAATGTTTACGTTAAGCTCCTTTTCTGCTATTGATATTGCTTGTAGAACGCAGAAAATATTAAATAAAAACCGCCAAAATATTTGAATTTCGCGCGGATTATTTGAATTTCGCGCAGATTTGTGTCCCATTTCAAGTCAGGGAAACTTTTCGATCGAGTTAGAATAGCCGTGCAGAACTGAATAATCCTGATGTCTTCCCGAGCGGGGCAATCAGGAGAAACACGAGTCTTGTCACCTTCGAAACTACATACAATATCAGTTACAAAAAAAAAGATTAGTACCGACTTTCGCACTTTGCCGACCGCTTTCGTCTTGACTTTACATATGTTCGACAGCCCGCGAAAATATACTAGACTTAATTTTATAGTCGTCAAAACGCTAATGATTGGAATATGGATTAAAAAAGTCGTCGATAAGCGATTAATTGCATAGAAATTTCCTAAAGTTGGCACTCCGCTATTATCTGTATTGAATACTGCAAAGGTCGGCAAAGTGCGAAAGTAGCTGTATGAGCTTTCTATGGCGTTCGGGTGCGAACCCCTAAAGGTCTCGCTCTGTCTGTCCTTTATTCTCTCTTGAATATTTCAGCAACTACTAGTACCACTATTCGTTTTAAGTTCTTGTTTAACTGTGTGATTGGTTGTAGTTAAAAATAAATGTATTTTTTCTTTCCAAGCTTAAAACATTTTGAAATATTTAGAAAAATGTCGACAAATTTACCGTCCCCCTCAATCTCGGAAGATGACAAAGCAATACATATGAAATCTATGTAGCGTTTGAAAATATGGATCTATATTTTACAGGAAAAATATAGGGGTCTGTAAGTAGAATACTTTTTACAAATTGGCAAAAAGGGAGAATACATTTTAAAATAGGGTATCGAATGAAAGGTATCGGTTTATATGTACATCTCAAAACAGTAATTGAAAATTTTCAAGATTGTTTATTTTTAAAAAACTCTAAAATTGGACATATTCCGAATCTATAATCTGAAAAGTTTGCAGAGTGATCTATCTGATATGTAGGTACCTATTGTTTTTGGGTAGGTAGGTATTAATTAAATAGCGAAGTTTGTCTCTAACTGGCACAAATAGTTCAGTTTTAGTTAATTGACAAACGTTTCAAATGTTCGTCCCCTCGACGAGCGAGTCACACTCGCACTTAACGGATTTTGTTTTCATTATTGTACGCGTATTTGTTTTTGTTTAAATTATTTCATGTCTTAGCTTATTGTGATCCCATTTCAATGATTCATTCGCTTTAGTATTGTAGAGCTGCCGCCCGCGGCTTCGCACGCGCTTTTCAAAAAGCCGATGTCCGTCCCCGGGATACCGTTCACTTCCCCGACAATTTTTTTTTTATTTTACTTTCAGCTGTTTAGGCGTGAAAAGGTAACAAAGAGACAGACAGAGTTCCCTTTGAATTTTTAAGCACATACTGGTATTCATAATCCCGAAGGTGGTCCCACAAGTTGTCTCACTGCAGCAGAGCCTTCAAATCTACGTTTGGAATATTTCGTATGATAGCGAGCAAACCACGGTCAGAGGTAAATAGTAGTTAATAATAATATAAACAAATATGAAGTATGCCTCGTGCGATCTAAATTTCTCGTCCGAAGAACACGATCTAATAATATTCATATATTTTATCAGATTCGCAAAACTCTGGCGCGGCGGGTAAATTTTTGTATGCAATTATACGTTATTCGGGTCGATTAACACAATATTTTTTAACAGTTTCAGTATGGTGGTATGGTTTTCGAGTCTACCTATGTAGGTAACAGGTTAATTTCCAAACTATCTGCGATTTACATAATATCTACTAAACAGAAGATGTTTTCATAGATCTTATTACAACGACGAACCAACTTTTACTGTTCTCTTGCAATTTACTCGAACTTCATCGTTTCGGAAGAATAAAAAATCTTCCGAAACGATGAAGTTCGGATCGAAACACGTAACAATTTTTTCGATTAGCGTTAGCTAACCACCAAACATCCAATTTGACCTTTGAACAATTTCAGCAATTTTTCGATTAGGGTTAGCAAACCACCAAACATCCAATTGAAACTTTGTGCAGTGTCAGACTGTGTGGTTATAATTCGTAGTCAGACATAGGTAAGACTATTAATAGCGGTATTCAATTCAATATCCATACATAGTTATGTTATTATTATTATTGTGAGCCTTTGTATGGTTATGAGGGAAGAGGAAAGGATTTTCTATATTAGTGTTTTATAAATAGGCAGAAGCTATTCCCTGTCCTCTCGCCGTTCTCCATTAACTCTTCATTATCTAGAAATCTTATCTCGTGCAAGCTTGGTGCCTTAATTAGCCGCAACGTGATCGAAGCCAGAGGGTCTACTCGGAAAAGGAAAGTCGAAGTTAGTAATTAGTTTTCGTGCAAAACCAACTCTTATGTCGCTTGCACAATAAGGTATGTATCTGAAACTTTTATTTCGTTTTTACGGGGCCCAGACGAAGTAGCAGTACCTAATCTGTAGCCCAGGCGGCGCGCGCCTATCAATTTTTTTTTGGCTTTGCGTGCGACCACTGTAAGCTATTTGCTATGAACCCATGATGTAACAACCTTCTCATCCACTGTCATTTTGAAGTCTATGAACATGTAAAAAGATGGCGCATAGCTTACGCAAAACTAACTGATTACTAGCTAAATTGTTCGAAGAACCTCGTACAGTATTATATAATCTTTGGTAGAAACTAGTTTTTTTTTAAATAACATCTTGTCACAAACTGTTCGAGTTTAATAGAGAAGTTTTCGGCATATCACTATTTGCAAAGCGGACACTCGGCGCGGCGCGCCTTGCTCCTGATTGCATTCGAATTCTATTTGACTTGAGAGTTGAAATTGAGAGAGAGAAATCGTCTTAAAGGTATTGCAATTATAATAACAATTGTACGCATAAGAGATATTTTATTTTATGTGGGTTATTTACTTGTCCTATGTAACACCTCTCTGTAATATTTTTTTTCTGGTGCACAATAAAGATTTTTTGTATTGTATTGTATTTATTGCCACACATTGTTTTGTGTTCTTGAATACCTATAAGCTTATAGTTTGTTAACAACCAGTTTGTGGAAACATGGGTGCGTACGAAATGGTTAACGAGTATTTCGCTAATTTAATTTCATGTTAGCTTCTGCTTGCGGCTTCCCTCACACTATTCTGTAATAAAAAGGTGCCTTTGCCCGTCACCGAGATATCGTCTACAGACTTACCAAAGTTCAGTCAGATCCGTACAAACTTTTAGGCGTGAAAAGGTAACATACAAACAGACAGTCGGTAACTTGTTCTTATAATATTATTTATAGCATGGAAGGATTGAACTCAGAAAATATATCATGTAAAATAAATAATGTAGCGGCGGCATTATTAACCAACACCTTAGTTTACAAGGCCTAACAGAAAGAGTAAACCAACATTTAATAAATACCAAGCAAAATAATGAATAGAACAAATAGATCGGCAGGAACTAGGCTAAACGTTTAGTTTCGCATAAACGTCGAGCAGAGTTATAAGATCGAAACTGGAGCGAGGAGGAGGCACTCAATCGACCACATGATTGTCGGTAATACGAACAATTACGACGATCCAGACCAGACCATTACCGTAGGCCAGCGCACTTCTCGAACATTATAAGAACCACAATTATTACACGAAACAGATCGAAATTACAAATTATACATATTGAAATCAGCATCTTGCACGAACTCAAAGCGTCAAAGTATTTAAAAAGTTGCACAAAAGTATTGTCAAGTCTTTTGTTTATTTCTAACAATATTTTAACCGTTAATTTGTATTTATTTCCCTAAATAAAAAATAATATTTTAAAACGGTACAATAAAAAATTTGACAGCTTAATTTTTTTATTTAAAATTAATTTTGAGTACATAATTTATAAAAAAAAAATATAAAAGACTCTAGACCCGTGAAATCTCGAGAAATTGGCTTCGAGAATTCTTGAAACTCGAGAATAAAAAAGTTCGGGAAACCAGAAACCCTAATAGGTAAGTACGTAAAAATCAAGTTGCAGGTGCCCGTTTGTTGAATATTTTTATAATGCTTTGACACCACAATGTGCCTATATATACCTAACACGGCACACATATATAACGAACACGGGCTCGTCCTTGTACATAGAGGGCAGAAATAGTAGATTGTGTCACAAGGGAACAAAATAATCTATTTATGGTGTTACTAAATAATAATATACTCTGGTGTTAATATTTAATTTTCACTGCTAGAACACATATATTATTCAATTTGTGTGAATCAAATTAAAATTGTTTGTTATATTTTGATAAAACGTAATAATAAAACGAAAAAAAATAATGCGTAGGTATGTGCGTAAATGCGTATGCGTGTTAAAGGATAGCTAATGTAACTTCGTACCGTACGCGCTTTTTTATTACCGGCCAGACCGGCCGACTTTATAAAAGCGAATTGCGTTAAAACTTTTAAATTAATTAGTGATCCAAATTCATAAGTAATTTCATAAGTGCGCTAGAATGACTCACTTTGGTCGCACTTATCGAGGAACCCTTTGTCTCTTTTCGAATAGAGGGGATGAAAAATAAATTTGAAGTCGGCATTTTGGCGCGCGGATCCAAACTAAGCCCATAGATTTATATTTATTGAGGTAAACCACAGCGTTACAATTTCATTTAAAATACTTAAAATATACAAAGCAATAAGGTCAAAAGATATTACACAGATATTAAAGAATAAAAAGAACAGTAAAGTAATTCAAGAGAAGTTGAACAATGTAAATCAAATTGAATTATCTTAAAAATATAAAACTATTAACTATAATATAAATATATGTACGTCATAGTGCGCGCGCGTGTGTGTTTGTGCGGAGCCCGTGAGGACACCGCCGCGCCGGTCTCTTAAGAGTCCGGGCAACCAACAGAAGCCACCGGTGTGTGTGGGTGTGTTTCGCGTGTGTGTGTCTATGTTGGTGTGATCATAAATATTTATGCATTATGATTTTGAGGTTCTAAGTTACGTTGTTTTATTAGTTTTTTGCAGGGTTGGAAAAAAAACAGTTTTTTTTAAATTTTATAAAACAAACAGTTCAAATTGTTTTAAACAAGTGTTTGTTTTGTTTTTTTTTGTCCTTTTTAGTTTAGGGCATTATTTTAAATTAATTCGACCTATAATGTTTCATTTCCAGAGTTCCAGACTAGATCTTTTGACTTTTCAAATTTTCTATAGTAAAATAAATATTGACAAAAAACGATCAATGGATAAACATTTATTTTATGTTGCGTATCTCTAATCACTACTAAACGATTTACATTCACCCTGAATGTTTCCTAGCAGGACTATACCGGCGGGGAAATACCTATAAACTATAAATTCTATTCTATGAATAGGGGCACCCCCAATATTTATTAATTAGTGATGGGCCGAATGTGGTTTGAATTGAACCGAATACGAATTTCGGCCGAACATTCGGTAAAAATCAAAAATGCCGAAGTTCGGTTTTTATTCTGCACTTATATGGTAACAACTAACAAACAACAATAAAATATACCTATAAGTAATTAATATATTGAATTTTCAAAAAGTTTATTTGATTCAAATCATAAGACTTCCTAATTTAATAAGAACTTATTGAATTTGATTTTTTAATTCTAAAACTTAAGATTGAAATGTCGAAAAAGGAAACTGATAATGACAGTTAGTTACTTGATTAATAAATAAATTACCATGATTTTAAATTATGTAAAAGGCTTATTTATTTAATCTGGTATGAGTGAGTATGACAGATTTGATTTTTTTTTATGTTTTATTAATCTTAAAATCAAAATTGTGCAACTATTTCACTCTTTTCTTATACCGAATGTTCGGCATTTCAACCGAATTTCGGAAGAATGCCGAAGTTAGGCCCATCCCTAATATTTATATTTAAATGAGGGGAATAAAATAACCACTATTCCATTCGACAGCCATCCATTAGGGACTTTCCTAACGGGACTTTACCGGCGGGGAATTACTTAATATGAATTCTATAAATACGAGTGCCTTTCTTTCTCACATTTCATTTCATTATTAATTCTGCGACTGTTAACACCTCATAAAAATGTCAACTCCAGGACGCAAAAAGCATGCAATTTGGGAACAATTCACATCGATCCCCCAAGAAAATACCACACTGAAGACCAATAGGGTGCGTTGCAGAAAATGTAAGAGAGAACTAGTTGGACTTGTGAAAAGAATGGAGGCACACTTCCAGCAATGTAGCACCACCACCGGTTCTAACACTGACGCAAATCTTGACGCGGACAGGGACGTGGAGGAGGAGTTGTTGAGTGATGCTGGTTCTTCCCGATCTTCAGATAATTCTTCTGCTACACCCACATCTTCTGTTACTACTCTTCAATCTAAAAATGCCAGTACCAGCAGCAGCGCGAGCGTGAACATTTCAATGAAAAGATTTATTATTGCTACAAGTCAAGAAGATAAGAAGAAAATTGATTTACAATTATCTCGTTATATGTTTGCTACTAACACGCCTTTTAACCACGTAGAACACCCAGAGTTACTGAAATTAATGGAAATTTTACGCCCAGGATATAAACCTCCAAACCGCAAACAAATTGCTAGCAAGCTACTCGACGAAGTCTACAACTCGACTCAAGAAGCCGTAAAAAATGAATTGAAAAACAAAGTTGTTAATCTGGCAATTGATGGGTGGAGTAATGTCAGGCAGGACTCGATAGTTTGTGTCTGTGTTACCGATGTGTTGACAGACTCATCTCATTTAATTGATACAATAGACACAGGAGCCGAAAGCCATACAGCTGACTACTTGGTTAAAGTTACTACTGCGGCAATAAAACAATGTGAAACTTACAAATGTACGGTGCGAAGTGTAGTGACAGACAACGCAGCAAATATGAGCCGTATGAGACGAGATTTAGCCCAACAGGAAGAACTAGCTTCTCACGAGGATATACTTACATACGGCTGTTCATCACACATATTAAACCTTCTAGCAAAGGATTTGAATGCAGAAGATATTACTGATAAAGTTAAGTCGATAATGCGGTACTTCAAATACACTCACTTTGCATCTGCCAAATATAAAGAAGCTGGTGGAAAAGCAATTGTTATACCACAACAGGTACGGTGGAACACAATGGCTGACTGCTTAAAAGTGTTATTAGAAAATTGGCATATAATGTCAGATATATGCTTAAATCATTCAACTGCTATAGATCTGTCAATTTCATTGAAAGTAAATGACATGGCGCTGAAGCAACAAGTCCAGGCTCTCTACAAAAAACTGGAAAACATCGCAGTTACACTTGACATCTCCCAAAAGACATCCTGCTGTATTGGCGAAGTGACTGAAGCATGGATAGAGCTTAAAAATATGTTTGAGGGAGAGAATGTACGACTGCGTGAGACCGAGTATTCATTGGATGATTTAAGGAAGTTCAAAGCTCGTTATGAAATGGCAATGTCTCCAGCTCATTTTGCAGCAAACTTACTACATCCTAAGTACAGGGGTGAAAAACTCACGAGTGAAGATATTTCTGAGGCTTTATTATTTATAGAAGCTTATCACAAAGAGGCGATGCCCTATGTTGTTAAATACAGGGCAATGACAGATCCCTTTCATAACTTTCTATTTGAAGATCATGTAGTAAATCAGGTCGGACCTCTCGAATGGTGGCAGTCATTCAAACACAAATTAATGGTCAAACAATGAACTTAGTGGCTCAGCTTCACACTGCTGTAGCTTCAAGTGCTGGAATTGAAAGACTGTTTTCAACATTTGGATTTATTCATTCTGACGTACGAAATAAACTGGGTACAGAGAAAGCTGCAAAACTTGTTACAGTTTTTAAATACCTTAATAAGGAAAAGAAAAAATAATTGTTATCTTGATCTTGTCATATTGTCTTACTCTCCTGACTGACAAACAATTTTGATTTTATAATGTTTATTAAATATAGGTAATTTTGTTTGTTATAATTTTGTTTTTGATTGATTTTAAATTGAAATTTTTAATATTCTATACTATCTAATGCATGTTTCAAAAATACGTGTTATCTTATCCCATTACCCATATAAATCCTGGTACTTGGTAGGTACTTAGATCTTTGTTTGACTGAATAAATAACTTATCAAAAAAATATTACTTTCATTTTATATCATTCATTCGCAATGAAAAGTAGTTTTAAAGCTTGTTTTTTTCTCATCGTTTTATACAATGTTTAAAACTTGTTTTAATCTGTGTTTTTAAACGTGTGATAAAAAACACGGTTTAAAATCAAACTGTTTTAAACATTGTTTTAAACATGTGTTTTAAAACCATTTGTTTTAATCATGCCAACCCTGGTTTTTTGAGCCCGATTTTGGAAGAATGGAATATATCCAGATCGGGGTATATTTTATTGTATGTTGTTACCAATCTACTCAATACTGAATTTTGGGCATATATGATCGATACGTGATATACTTACTAGAATAAGTTTCTCTGTCAGTGAATTTACCTAATTCTTAAGAGAAATAAATTATCTTAAACCAGTTATATTCTCGCTATATCCGACTTATTAAGCTGAATAGTATGAATATTTTACAAATTGCTAAAATAACTAAATACTGTCGTCAGGCGATATATTTATCATGCAAGAATAGAAAATACCAAAATGTTCACATGTATGCGGCTGGGCGGGTTTGGGTAGTTGGCATTATTTTAGTTTAGGTAATATCGGGAAACGGCTACCCAGCGACTTGTGGTGACGACATTTTGGAAGTCTACTCGTGTTTTGCAACTAGGAAGCGGCCGGGCTGTCTTGCCAGGTCGGGAACATAGAGTATAGAATCCATTCGAATTAAAAATATGTACTTACTGTTAACACCGATATCATGGTAGGTAAGTATGGTCGGCTTGGCGCGGTCCCCTTGCACGGCCACCACGATGTCGCCGCGGTCGGTGCGCACGCGCTGCTCGATCGCACCGACCTCATTGGTCGCCAGCCGCAGCGAGGACGGGAACTGAAGCTTGATGTTCTTCAGTTCAACGTCATCCATTCTGCAAGGTAAACTACGCTGTAGGTGTGATAGTCCGGCGCACAGCGATACAGACCGCGTCGCTAGCACAGGACGTGGTAGACAGCGCAAAGTTAGGGGGTCTAGTACTTGGGTATTAGACACCCAAGGTATATACCCCCCCTACGGATAAAATACTTGACGATCTTTCGAAGACCAAGACCCACTTCTGGGTTGATGCGTCGTCGTTTCGTTAAAAGTTGCGCAACAAATTGGCATATCAGGATATACATCCACACCATCCGAACACCCTTGGTCGATCATACGTATGTAGTTACTAGTTTACAAACAATGAGCAACTATTATTGATCGACCAAGGGTGTTCGGATGGTGTGGTCAAAAAATACAATCTACTCTCTCAGCAAATGGTACCTACATTAGGTAATGCTGGTCAGATAAATAATGAACGACACCCTCCAGCCAGCCTATATAGTGCCTAGTATGAGAATTAAGTGCTTCACGAAACAACGTTAACGCAATCACAAGCAAGTATGTAATTAACAGGAAAAAAATTGCGGGTAGAAAACGTAGGGTCTTGATTGCAAATACATACATACATACTACCAAACATTTGAACAGAGGCTCTCCACAGACGCACGTGGAACACGCGCATACTCACGAACTTAGAGTATCTAGAACGGAGATGTCAACGCAAGACGTACCCTCTGCCGGCCATATGGCCATACACGTTATATAAAACTACTTCACTCGTAACCGCGGTAATTGTGCGGTATTACGGTGTAAAAGACGATCAGAGACATCAAACTTAAGGTACCACGGTATTTCCTATCACAAGTAAGTGATATTTTTGTCAATTGTTTTTTGTAATATTGTTTAATTTAGATTCAAATGGAATAGCAGTTGCGACAGTTTTAATACGACGCCAACGTCTTGGTAGAGGGTGTAGAGGTGAGTAATGTGAGTATAAATTCCTTCTTAGAGTATCTAGAAAGGGAGTTGCCAAGCGCTACTTTTAGTACTAAAATGATTCTGCCAGTTTTCGCGGGAGGCGAGGTAGCACGGTACAGCACACATTTAAATAATCACGCACACTAATGCAGAAAAATTAAGCGTCCCTATAAACGCACACGCAAGTAAAAGCTGTACACAAACACAAAACCAGCACACAATTAAAGAATTACTGTTGTTACACTATTGTTTAGTTACACACTAACACAAAAAAGTAGTGACGGGGTGTAAAAAGACCGATAAAATGAATGATTTCAAATGAATGAAATCAGCGTTGTTCAAAATCATATACTTTTCCTTTTTTATAGATTTGTAGGGCGTACTTAATCTCTTTAAGTACTGAACTGATTTTCAAAATTATTATACGACGCCAACGTCTTGGTAGAGGACTTGGTAGAGGGTGTAGGTGAGTAATGTGAGTATAAATTCCTTGGTAGAAGGCGTAGTGTGGGGACTAGTTGAATGAAATTGATTGAGTGAATGATGAAATGAATAAAATGCCATGTGTTTTTTTGTACCCATATTTAACCGATTTAAAAAAAGGAGGTTCTGTAGAGGACTCGTAATGTATGTATACAACTTCATTTCAAATTAGTTAACGAAACACGTGGAAAGGATCTCTATCGGGAATACATTACTTGGAGCATTCAGAACGGGAGTAGCTGAGCGTACGCAGTCCGAGGTACATGAACAGTCATTTGTGTCTGTTTATAAAAACTAGTTTGCTGCGATTGTCTCTGTCATTCTACCTTCAACATGTCGATTTATGGAGCACAGTACATTTGCTAACACCCGCTATTCTTCTCCTGCTCTTATTTTTCTCACCCCACCACACCAATTAAGAAACAAAATATTTATCAAAAAAATGCATTCATGAAAGATTCATCGAAATCAGTTCAGTCTTAGAAGTTCTAAGACTGATCCGATTTCTATGAAGATGTTCTAAGTTAGAACCCTAAGATTCATAATTGCGTAATATTTGTTGTAATTATGTAAGTACATACAATAACTATTAGCGCACCGCGGTTTTACTTGCGTAGATAAAATATAGCCTTTTGTTACTCAACAACAGTGTAGCTTTCTATTCGTAGAATAATTTTTAAAATCGGTTTAGTAGTTAAAGAGATTACGCCCTACAAATCTATAAAAAAAGGAAAAGTATATGATTTGGTACAACCCTGATTTCATTCATTTGAAATCATTCATTTTATCGGTCTTTTTACACCCCATCACTACTTTTTTGTGTTAGTGTGTAACTAAACAATAGTGTAACAACAGTAATTCTTTAATTGTGTGCTTGTTTTGTGTTTGTGTACAGCTTTTACTTGCGTGTGCGTTTGTAGGGACGCTTAATTTTTCTGCATTAGTGTGCGTGATTATGTAAATGTGTGTTGTACCGCGCTACCTCGCCTACCGCGAAAACTGGCAGAATCATTTTAGTACTAAAAGTAGCGCTTGGCAACTCCCTTTCTAGATACTCTAAGGTCACGAACCATTAGTGTTGATCCAATTCGCAATTTTTCGCGGCTTCGCGGGCCTTGGTAGTTTTGTCGTAATTTCCACGTCCATCCGGAAATGGACATGCGCCAACTTTAGATAAATTCATAGAGATTTCATAACTTAGGCTTTATGAAGAATAAACATCAGAGTTTATAGAACATCATAGCCAATTGATAGCTAAATTGAAGTGCTCTCGTGAACACGGCTCGATACGTAGAGATGAGAGTGGCCCGTCAAAAAATCCCACAGAAAAAACCCTATATTTTCCCAAATTGTCCGATTGTCCGGGGCATTATTGAAAGATATTTATTAATTTATTTGCATTAAACAAGGTATAAATATACGTATACCCTCATGTCTCAATACAATCTAGCATGCAATATAATTATGATTAGGGACAGGGACGAGGGAAAATTAGGGATTTAAAAATTATTTTATGTCCTAAATATTGATATCATTTACCCATTTAAACAATTTAATTTTAATTAAATAGTCATTCATGAATATTAGTTCGTTTGTTGTCTTATTATGTATTATACACATCGTCAAGCTGAATTTTATTTAATAAGTAGGTACCTACGTAATGATTGGAGGGACATCGCACAAGATCACATGACAGTGGAAAGATTTGGGGGAGACCTTTGCCCAGGAGTGGGATGGAATAGGATAAGGAAAAGAAGAACCTTTATACTTACGCAACACACGTATCAAATATATGTATTTTAGTAATCGTAATTTTGGGCATGGCAAACTTTAATTAGTATCTATTTGGTAGATATCAGTACAGTAGTACCCTCGTGCTCACGGATTATTATCAGATTGGATGCGAATAATTACAAATATCCAATATGACCGCCGCCGGCATGCAATTTATGTTCGATCCAAATTATTGATTAAATACAACTAATTTGCAATTAGTATATTGTATATACAGAATATACAAAAGATTTTTACAAATATTGAGTGGGAGTGGGACGAATACGGAATAACTCTATCAGATTACGTTTTTCGTTCTTTACCCAGAAAATTAAAATTTTAATGCCCTGTTATTAATTTGCTAAAATTCGAAACAAAGTAATCCGTATGAACAATTAAACACAGCTACCGATAACTTTAAAGCTCCGGATCATCTTGCGAGAACTTGATGATGTTACGCTTGTGGCCAACGGACAAATACACATTCAAGTTTAAACTAACCCATCTATTGCCAATGACGTACACCTTCGAGCTGGTAGTGCCTGGGCAGTGATGGGGTTATCATCAGAATCAGAATCAGAATCAATAAGTTTATTTCTTTAGGCTTACAAAATAAGCACTTAGACAGTCAAATTGTATACTATAAACATAGTTATTATTATCAAATAAGAAATAAGGTGTCATCAGCGGCCTAGACAAATCTTGGGATTTAAAAAAGTATGTTTATATAGCCTACCTACGTCTTTTATCAGAGTGCTTAGCCACTAAACCAAGTAGGTACTCTATAATACTTATTGAAAAAACAAAATACACAATACATACATTGAACCGCTTGAGCACAGATAGGAGACGTGATTTATTAGCTTGTCACTATCCGTTCATCAGTTTAATCGTAAGAAGGTAACAAAACACCTGCCCACCAGCCTACTCGGAAAAGGAAAATCGAAGTTTCTTTTTCGTGTTCGTGCAAAACCAACGCTTATGTCCATTGCATAAGATTAGCGTTTGCACGAAAAAGAATCAGAAACTTCGATTTCGTTTTTAAGAGTACGGGCCCAGGCGACATACTTACTTTTCCTCTATAATTTTATAATCGACTATTTTAAAAGTAAGTAAGCGATATGCTGCAGAATAAAACAAATATCGGATATTTCGCGCGAATATTTGGAGAATATAAAATCTATATTCTCCAAATACGAAGCAATCTTCTTTATGAAATCCATTAAAATCTAGCTTCAGCCCGCGACTTCGCTCACATGACACACAGAAATCTGGCGTGGTTCCGAAGATTTCCCCCTACATAACACACAAACATTACCATTTTCTGTATTCTGTATTCACTACATATTATAAAACAAAGTCCTGCGCCGTCGATAGATTGATTCATGAGGTTTAGGTAATAATTTGTAAAGGTTTTGTTTAAATTCATTGAAACAATCGGAGTAGGTACAAGTTTCAGCGCTACCTGCTTAATGGATGCATCGCTATTTGGACGAACTATGTACCTAAATGGATTCTTGTCGAACCGCAATTTACACAAATCGCTTTTTGGACGAACTGCTAACAAACCATTTAATTTCTTTCCTAGACAACATGGATGCCAAACATTGAAATCTTGCATCAAATCGCGTAAGTACCTATAAAAAATTAAACTTCTTTATATGTTTTAAGCCTGGTCTGTCTGTACCTACTGTGGTCTTACCCTATGTGCTAGGGCGGGAGCTTCGTACATACGTCGTCGTCGAGGGCTGTCGTCAGTGAGGGGATTCAAGCGCGACTGATCCGGCCTTAGGTTCACTTTCAAAAAACACTTTTCTGTCCCACGCCCTAAGACTCTTTCACGGAAATTAACAGGGAAAATAATTCATTAGGTTGAGCGGTTAGCTTCACCGCTTGGAATCAAGATGAAAGAGACACCTTCATTCCAGGAATACTAATTTTACTTTGAGATGTAAAATATAAATAAATAGGTAAGTTTGAAGCAATTTTGCCGCCACTATTTCTTATTTTACGATAGTAAGTAAGTAAGCAATGTGGGGTAGCCATTATCACACTTGGCAGACAGTTTTGTGATTTGCTAACATGGCCATAATTATTATCTGGTATGTTAGAGTAATCTGGCAAAGTGATAATAAGTATTTAACTAACCGTATCTATACCGTATATATGAGGATGCCTGATAAGCGGGTTAGATTGTCTAAGGCCGCATATGATATGATGCCATGTTAAGAGATGGACTATTTATAGGATTTAATCTCTGTCGTCCTGTGGTCATCTCTCTTATAGTCCTCGTCACGGATGGTAATCACCAAACCATTTTAAGAAACGTCAAGTTTCTGACACTGTCGAAAAGTTGTGAATTCAATAAAAGTAACTAAAAAATACAAGACAAACAACAACAACAGTAAAGTTGTTTTCATACACCAACTCCATACATCCATGCTAATGTTACCCCTACGTGATAAATTCAAAGAAATAAATATAATGACAGTACCATGTCAATATATTTATGAAAACTTATTGTACACTCATAAAAATATCGATCGGTTCCCTAAAAATTGCGACATACATAATGTAAATACTAGAAATAAGAATAAACTCGCTGTGCCCAAAACTAGGTTACACAAGGTTAATGTATCTTTTAGAGGGCAATGTATACGCTTCTACAACAAAACCCCTAGCGAGTTGCAAAAACTTTCTATAAATAAATTCAAACAAGTTGTCAAACATATCCTTTGTAAAAAGGCTTATTACAAAATTTCAGACTATCTAGAAGATAAAAAAGCTTGGGACGGATTTTGCTCCAACTCGAAAAATAACTCTAAAAATAACACCTAACAGGCTAAAGGTTTCTTCGTCGCTTCTTTACTTTAGTCTACATACCGAAGCGACCGAAATCAAAATATCACTTTATTTCCAAATCAGTGTTTAATTTTAAGAATTTGACCTGTTCTAAGTGTACATTTATTGTATTTACGGAAATAAAGAAACTTTGACTTTGACTTTGACTTTGACGTTACAATTACGAAAGTAATCCTGTATGTACAGGTACCATTTAGTGAATCAATGTTAGGAGTTACATGTTGTCGAGGGGAAGGACATACAGCAGGCAGTTTTTTTTTTTTTTCGAAATACGCTTTTAGTGTCGCGGGAGGAATCTGTCGATACTTATGTTGAACTCATCGTTTTATATAGAAAAGTATTTTCTATTTGAGAGAGAGAGAGAGAGAGGAAGTGTGACAGACTCAGTGCCATCTCCAGTACTTTTCTACCAAAAACACAAAAAGGTATGTTAGGTTTATTTGTATTTACGGCTTTTGATGGACACTCTTCCTCCTAAAAGCAATGTTCTACAAGGTTTAAAATTTAAACCTTGTACCCCTCCCTTTCCCACTATTTGACATGGATATCGTTTTACAGGCTTTTACGATGAAAATTTGAATTATCATTTCTAACCTTTTAGTTTTCAGTTCAGGCTATGGCCAAAGCCCATGTCAAATAGTGGGAAAGGGAGGGGACTGGGGTTATTTTTGTATATACCACCTCCCTTAACCTTTTCGAAATAAGGTTGAAGGTAAAGGTATCCCTTCAATTGGTCCGAGAACCCTCAGTCGCCGCGCCACCGCATCATGATGACGAACTAAATATTCAGTATGTCTTCCCGGCCCATAGAAGGTTAGCAATGCTGAAGAATTCGGTAGCGTAGGCACCGGGTGCGGGGCACGGGGTACAACATCGACCGAGCTTCTTGGCTCGGGGCCAGGACGACTGAGAAAGAGCCACTTTCAATTCAGGCGGTACCGAGCACGAATTGTACCACCGCACCGCCTTAGCGTTTTTACACTATACGTAGGTAATTACTTTGTTATGAATAGGAGCCAACTACTTGTATCACCAAGGCCTTGGGTCACCTTTGTGCGGCTTATTATAACAATAAAGGTAGTCGGAGCTTAGGCCAGAGGAGTTAACGGACGATGCGTATGCTCAGACATCGCTGTATCCTTCATTGCGCGCCACGTAGTAAGCAAAAGAAAAGCGAAACGTACGCCTGACGTGTAGAGAGGCTATGACTGCTTGTGGCAAGCATTTCAGGTACGGGCATCAGAGGTTGTAATAATTGAATGACATCAGGACATCCCGGAAATTAGGCCTCAACCTATGCCATATAAAATTTTAATAGATCGGATAGGATTAGGGTTTCGTTCCCGGGAATGTTTAAAAGTACATAAGAGCTCTCTAAAACTTTTTTTCTTACATACATTAATCTGGGCAAACCTAGCAACACAAAGATGTGGAATAAAACCTTTAAAAATGACCCACAGCCTACCAACTATCTTTGCAGATGAATGAGTGGTGACTTTTCAAAAAAAAAAACAAATTTTGTCTTGTCTGTACTGAACTGTTTTGAAAACTGTTTTGGTAACGCCTACCTAGATATTTTTTTTATAGTATTTAGTAACGTTTGTTTATTTTTTGCTGAAACAAAAAAAATATAGTTTTTAACTATATTTTTTTTTGTTTCAGCAACAAATAAACAAGAGATCTTCATGGCAACGGGTGTGTCATCCTTCACTCATCACATCAAACTAAATTAGACTCGAACTGTAACTAGATGTCGTCTCTTGCAAAATTTTATCGCGCTATCGAAGTGTTTCAGGTGTAATTTAGACCCAGCTATCTCTTAAGACCCTCAGTTTTGTCGGACACCATATAGCCTATAACCATCGGGGTAATGAGACGAATCAATCGATACCTCACTTGTTGAAATCGAAGTAGTAGTTTCAGCGCTACGTGGGAACAAAGAAATCGGCTACATACATACATACATAGGGTGCTAAAATCATAACCCTCCGGTAGTCGGGTAAAAACGAGGAATACATTCGTTCATGGGCTATCTTTACAACAGACTGGCAGATTGAGTGCATTGCCTCTTTCAGCTTCATTTATTACATCGTATCAAAAAATAGTCTACTTAGTAAGTACTTAGTAGCGTGGGGTTTAGTCCTTGCGTGGTCAGAATGTGATGGAACCATTTGGAACGGAAAAAAGCTAAAAGTATGAGAAATGTAACGTTACATAACATATTCAATTTGACACGGTTCCATCAGTCCCATTATGATCGCGCGCGGTATGAGCATAATATAATGTATATAGGTGCAAGGTATAGGTAGGTACATGATTCAAAACTACGAGTACCTATTAGTAACCTAAATGACACAATACAAGGAGTCTACTAAGCTGTGGTTGGTACTCACCCAAGAAGAGCGGCTTCCTCCAGGCTTTGGGCAGGCATATCTCTCGTGAACTCTTTCTGGGTCGTTCTGAAATAGTGCTGTGGTTGTAGCATATACTCGAGTCGTTTTATGATTTGTTACAGTGAATTTATAGAAACAAATATACAGAATGTTCCAGGCATCAAAAATCAAACAAAATAGAAAAGTGGAGTCATCAACTTTCCCATATAGCCGTTATTTAGATTTGTGATTTATGGAACAACTTGCATAGTACTAGAGAGGCAGAACTTGTTAAGAGAAAATTTAATAGTAAGGTGTGTACGAAAAGTGGATGAATATATAAAGAAATTATTGAATGAGAATGAAGCATAAGTAGCATCGAGCCGCTCTCGGCACCAAGCCGTATCAATTCCGTGTTAAGAGTCGAAACATTCGAGTTTAGTAAACTTTTTTGAAAAAAAAAAAAAAAAGCGACTATTTCTGTGGTGGAGTTCCGAGAATGGAATGCCTCCTTATTCCTTTTATTTGTGAAAACTAGAAGAATATCAATATATTGATTTTAATTATTTTCTTATGACTTTTTACAATACGACTGAATGGTGATTCAGTTATCATTATCATTGTAGGATATGGAGATTTTTAGAGTAATTTTAATTAGTAGGAGGATAATTATTTTTTAACTGGTGGGCTTTACACAGTAGGTGGTAGATTTTCATACTTGACAGGTCTTGGCTGACGCAGAAAAGAATTAAAACCTTACATTTTAGCTGTTTAATAAATATATGTTAAGTGTCGGAGACGCATAAATGTTTTCATGTAAAGAAAATAAGTGACCGACTCTATCTCAATCAGGAAGTGAGCACAAGTAAAAAGCTCTCTATTTCGCAATTGGTCGCTACGGTCATCGGTGGTACTTGTGGACGAGAAGAACCGAGTGGGCCATACAGGCCACCACGCAACGATGACATACATACATTATATTATATTATGAG
The DNA here is from genome assembly GCA_947859395.1 of Eupithecia insigniata. Classification (NCBI taxonomy): domain Eukaryota; kingdom Metazoa; phylum Arthropoda; class Insecta; order Lepidoptera; family Geometridae; genus Eupithecia; species Eupithecia insigniata. The sequence goes on along the minus strand of OX401993.1, from coordinate 689,814 downwards.
TGTGGTGGGCACTTGAGATAATTAAACGTTAAATAATAAATCAAGCGATATTTAAAACTATCATGTTTATTAACACTACAGTCATACGACGGGATATTTACCATAATTTGAGTTTTCAGCTTTATAATATCCGCTTAAAGCTTTCCGTGATCATAGCGCATGAAACTAAATAAATAGTGGAAAGCTCAAACAAAACACAAATCATGGTAATATTTAACATGATTTGTGTTTTGAGCTTTTCACTATTTAGTTTCTTATAGAGTTTAATGAATATTTAATTAACCAAACTAAAAACTGACATCAAAGTGATATAAGATTTCATAAGTTTTACGGGACAAATAGTAATCACGAGGATTTCAATAGCTTTATTTCTTTAGGCTTAAAACTAAGCACTTATGTTAGACAAGTCAAATTTTATATTATAAACAGCTTTATAGTGTCTCGGCCACGGCTACGGGACATGGAGGGCAATCAGAAATATTGAAGATAGGAAATTTTACTTTAACGAATAATTCCTTTATTTAAAAGACATATTATGTAAAACTGCATTAACAGAGTTTGAAAAGTTACTTGCTTCATCCAGTAATCGAACCCACGAAAAACCAAAAAATTGCAATCTGTATTTCTTATGTACTTCCAATAGGCACCGATCGGTAGATAGATCGAGTCAAATCTGTCTATTATACATTGCATACATAAGTTTTTTTTTTAATCATTTGAAAATGCCCAAAAGATCAAGATTTTACTTTCTAAAAAGGTGAGGTGAGGGCATTAAAAATACGTCGTAATAATCTTCATCGGAAACTGAAAATCGTCTTGCAAGTCGGAGAAAATACGCGTCCCAACCGCGTGCCAACTGCGTGCCAATCGCGTGCCAGAGTCGAGTATCGAGTCATTTAACAAAAACAATCATAAGAAATAAAAAAAAGTTGATGAAAATAATAATAATATTCAAACTATCTTTATAATTTTCTTTTTTTAGTAACCTGACGCATAAAGAATGGTGTGGGGTGTGTGTAATTTTTAATTTTGTTTTTTTTTTTAAATACCCGTGCGAAGCCGGGGTGGGTCGCTAGTTTATTAATAAAAGGAAGACCTGAGGAAGGAATAAGACAGAGTGTCCGTATATAGTCAGTATTATCAAATAAGAAATAAGGTGTGGTGATTTTCTCTTTCCTTCAAATCCACAATCAAATTAAGAACGTCCTCCTTTATTGAATTCGGTTGGAAAGAAGCATTTCATTATTAAAGACTTAACATTATTATTTTGCAATTTCCGAAATAATTCCGACGGTAAAAAACCCACAGCACGGTTGGTAAGGACACCGAAATGTTTGTATTATCGATCCACCAGGCGGCCGCGGCTACAATCTTTCTCGGCAAGGTTAGCAGCCGTTCGAGGGAACAGCCACTTGCTACGCAGCTGGCCCAAGCATTCACCTCAACTATATCGAACACTCATAAAACTGAGCAAAAAGCGCAATGGATTGCGGCCTTCCTAGCAAGAACTGAACTGCTGCGACATGGTTTTACAAACAAAACTAGAGAAAAGGGCTTTAATTATAAAAATCTTCAAATATTTATGACATGTATTCGTAGTCAAAGATGTAAATCGTTGTTCGTAGTCATTCTACAAGCCTTTATGTAACTTGACTCTATTTATTTTAGTTGAATTTGAACAAGTTCTAAATTTTAAAATATTACGTCTTGATTGTTATCACAACTTAAAATATAAAAATTAGTATATTTGTTTAGTTACGCTGACAAAACAGCAAAGGAAATTTACAATTAAATACAAAATGAAATTCGTTCGTTTCGTATTCAAAGAAATATTGTAGAGTATATAATTACTAGAGCAACAGAACATCGAGCATTCGCTGTTTTGACGGGGGACGGCCGGGGAGTGAGGTGCGCGCGCCTCCGAGGGAAAATGTACGCAAAGTACTTACCTACCTACAAAAAAATATTAAATGCTTATTGGCCGTGAACATTACAACGACCATTCGCAAGATGTTACATAAGTACATGTACATAAATGCTACGGAAAACTGAACATTTGTCTGTATGTAGAATTCGTATGAACGTATTACATTGTAATGCACTACACTCATCGAAAGGTGAGTATGGATGGCCTGCGCACTTTACTCCCCGGCCGTCACCCGCGCTCGTGCCTTTCATCGGACCAATGTCACACCGAAACGCTCCTCGGTGTTTAAAATTAGGTTGTAACAAAACACGGAGCAGCATCATGCATGTTCGAAGTGGGGCTCGAGTAAATTTAAAAACTATCGGTACAGCTATCGGAAGATTTTCTGCTACAAGTAACTGCTCTAGCTAGTCTATACTGATGGATGATAATGATGGTATATGAAAACGTCTAGTATTATTTATTTATACATATACTTAAATATAATATGTATGTATTTATACTACTTCATTAATTTATTTTTATAATAATTAAAGACGTGAATTTGAAAAATGCGATGTTTTCTACAATTCTATCTCGACATAGGTAGGTAGGTACCTAGGTACCTAGTAATCGTTGTGTACTGTACGGTATGTAGACAGTACCTAGTCCTGCAGTGGGTCGACTTAGACAGATGCTCAAGATAGGGTGCAAGAAAACGACTCAAAGCGCTGCGCTGCCACGGAATGAATAAAGAAGATGTTCGGCAACGTGTCTTGGTAACAGGACTACTTGGAACTAACAATTATTCACAGAAATCTACAGGCGCAGCTAGTTTTTAATTATTTGACGGTTCCTTCTAACATTGAACTGCCTCTCGGATTTTTAAAACAATATGATGTTTTTTTTTTTGTTTGGACGTACCATTGTGTACTTTTTCGTAATCTAATTGTAACTTTTTATGAAAAATAAAGCAACTATGGGCAATCAAAATGTCAACACGCAAAATACAAGTATTTTGTTTTCAAAATTTGAGTTTTTTATTTAATTTACTCCCTGTTTACCACCTTTTACTGGGCATTATGCTAAAAATTATAAATGTCAGTTTGTAAAGATGGATGTATGGATAGATATTTGTTAATCTTTCACGCAAAAACTACCGAACCGTTTAGGCTGAAATTTGTTATGGGTATAGTTTGGGACCTGGAATAATACATATATCGGCTATTTTTAATCATAATAAAACGCTGCCGGCGAAGGCGCGGGCAGCAGCTAGTGGTACATAATCACGAAATGTTCAGAATTTTTTCAAAAGTACCTCATCTAACTTGATTATATCTATACAAAAAAAATACGAGTGAAGTATCTGTTTGTTACGTCTCGTTGTGTTGTCGTTTGTGTTGTAACAGGCGATAGTAATTCTTTCTGTATGTTATCTTTTCAGGGCTATAATGAAGTGTAATAAGGAGGTAGTCAGTAGGTATGCCGTGCTAGGACAGACAGTGGCATGCATGCAGGAAGCGCGTGCTAACCCTCGTACAGGTGCTATTAACAATATAAAGTATATGGTACTTATGAACGGAACGGATAGCCCTATTCCCCATACAAACGTACTTTCCGCTTCATTTGGAAACTATGTCTCCGATCTTATTGAAATTTTCCATACGTAATCGGATGAAAAATAGCTATGTTTGCAGCGGTTTAGCTTTTGAAAAAACATAATGATATTTAAAATAGAGCGAAACTAATTTTGACCACCAAATCGATTCTCTTCAAGCGATTTTTTATAAATATATTCATCACTATAAATAAATAAAAATATTTTTGGAATCAATCGTTTACTCAAAATTAATCGGAAAGTACGAAAAATATCAAAAAATGGTGCCGACACCAAGCACACGCACACAGCCACATGTCAGCTTCGTATTAGATGGTTAGACGAGCTTTCTCACTCATAGCGCGCGCCCCATTTCATTCTACGTGAAACAACAACAAATCCGCATGGGAAATCCGTTATTGTTTAGGAGAAGTTCGTAGCCTTCTTAAACATAACTAAGTATTTTAATATATGAACCTATGATTCCGCACAAAAAAGTTAAACTCATTAGATTAAAACATTTTACGAGTCTAGGTATATTACGCTACTTGCTCATGATAGGTATATTTTTTTGCATACTGTCTTCGCCTATCATTATATTGACATATGACATGATTTTTATTAAGGTAACTCTAATTGTAAGCTAGTTTTAGTGTACACTTGATGTTCAATAAATATATAAACACATGAAATTGTCAACATGTAAAATGCTGTGCCACGCGGGTCAAGTGGCGGGGACGGGAAGCTTTTAAAGAACAGAACTATAAAGTACATACTTTACATGCATGCCTAGTGCAGCTGACTGTCATTATATTGTGGTTGGTTAATTTAATAATACAACTATCATTTGGTATATCAAATACATTATCCTCATAAAGTAACTCAGCCTGTGTCAGTCAACCCACTCCTGAGAGTTTAGATTATATTAGTAAATAATTGAAAAATAATAACAATGCTCGACAACCCACACATAAAATCAGCATCATCAGACCCCAAAGTAACGTAACAGATGTAACTCTAACTACATACTTACATGATAGATGATGATTATAGATCATTAAATACTTACATAATGTTAAGCAGATTCTCTTTCTACGTGGACTAGTACTGGGTGTCACAGGATAGACATAACCTTTTTTAATAAACTACCTTGAGCTTTCCACATAATAAGTGATGGGAAGCATGACTTTTAACTATTCATCATCAGCTCGTACACGTCCACTGCTGAACATAGGCCTCCCCGAAACGACGCCACGAATAGCGGTCCTGAGCCTGGCCTCCATCCAACGACTCCCTGCGACCGCCACGATGTCGTCGGTCCATCGAGTGGGAGGTCTTCCCACACTCGCATTCGCATTGCTCTTAACTATTATAAATACTTAATTCTTTATTGCGCAAAAAATATATACATATAAAACATTTAACAAGAAAATTAATGGCAAAGGTGAGTAACCCTAAAGAGTTGTCTTGGGATTTTATAATTATAAATTTAACAAGAGAATTTAATCTAGTAGTAGATTAAGCAATTACAATTAGTATTAACAAATACTGAACTGATTGATTTTTTTATGAAAATTTGTGAGCTATCGGAATGATGGAATATAATTGATTATGAATAAGATTGTTGAACAAATATCATTGTGTGTAATAGTGTCAGATAACCCAGAATTTAATATTGTAAATATAAGATTTATACTTTGGAAAACTGATTACTGACCCTGCATAATAAAGTCTGATTACTACTCACTCCGGTCTGGTTAAGCTTTCATCATGAGACACCGGATATAATATTTTTCTTGCATGGCTGTCTCTACTAGATGTTTTAAAACACTTCTTCTTTTTGGAATTCTCACAACCCGGCACACTTCCCCGAGATTAATGTACAAATTCTGCGTCCCTTCTTTCATTGTTAGTATAGATGCAACTAAAAATAATATTCAAATCAAATAAACAACAAAATGAAACAAAAAAGGCCAAACTACCTATATGTAACATGCGTTTAAAAGTTTGGAACACTATTTTCAAGTTCAATGCCAGTTCAAAGTAGTTTTGGAGGGATGAAAAATGGATAAAGTTGTTAGGAAAGTTAAATAATAGCGAGTATCTTGGTTGGTTCTTACCTGAATAGCAGATCAATGGCTTTTGAGGGCTGAATGTGCGAACAGCGAGTGCAAGACCGACGAGCAACAGACGTGAGGACCGACCTTCGTAACTCGGGATCGCGAAGTGACGCAAAGAGGAGAAAAGAAAGAGTGACGCGCAACAGTGTTGCCGGCAGTCAAATGCAAAAAGCTCCGATCCGAACGCAAATATGGTCCGAAATATGACAAAAAGGTCCGTTTTTACGGACTGCCTTTTTAATAAAGGGCAAATATTTTCTATTTTTACGTTGTACGAAGTACGTTTTACGTAAGCACTGTACGTTGTACGTAAGTACTGTACGTTGTACGTAAGTACTGTACGTTGTACGTAAGTACTGTACGTTGTCTTAGGTAAGGTAAGTACCTATTGAGCTAAATAAAAAGGTAGGAAACTCGGACACTTACCTATGCTAGTAGTATAAATAGCTACTTAGCTATAAAATATGGTAACAAACTTTCGAGAGACAATAAGGTACCTACCTCAATTTCAACAATTTAGGTATTTGAGGGTTTCAATGATAATTGATAATCCCCCGACCTACCTTCAAACACATACTACCAACTACTACCCTTAAAAACGGTTTGACGTCGGTTTCAAAAAGTTTGACGATAAACTGACAGTTCACAAAATTTGTCGTAAGTTTTTGAGGCAAAAAAGCACCCTTTATTAAAAATATGTAAGTACCCAGTATAATATATGAAGGTAAGTTGAGGTTGATTCTTATGTGCACATGCTGTTAAAACTGATTTAATAAATGCTGAAAGCAACAATAAATAAAACACTAGGATCTACGTACCTATATTGACTTCCTACGTCACGCAATAACATTCAACCACGGCCTTTAGTCAGTATTGCTTTTAGTAGACTCTACTATGAGTTCTACTAGTACATCTATATTCCTTACTACCTACTACTCATAAAATATATTCAAATTTCAAACGATAGTGAAACGTGTATTTGAAAAATCCACTATTCAAAAAGCAAAAAGATGAAGAGACCAACGAAGCGAAAAAGTAAGGCTAAGGTTAATTTATTTAAAGAATTTGTCTTACTGGACATGCATATCAAACTATGGACCTATTGGGCCATACTTCCTGGCCTTGCTCATAAGTAGGTACTGTACTGGTGATGCTTTTTCAAATCTTAAGGTCTGGGATGTATTGAGGCCCCTTGGATAGGCGTTTTGGTCCGAAAAGGTCCGCAAATACTCATGGTCCGCAAAAGATCCGCAGAGGCAGAAAAAAGTCCGAAACGGACCAAAATGGTCCAAACCGGCAACGCTGACGCGCAGTTTAGTCAGTGTTGCCAGATCACTATGTGAATTTCCCCCAAATTTATTCATGCTTTATTCCAAACCCCCCGCAAATTAGCTTTTTGTGCAAATAAGCCCCCAGAACACTTTTTAGAGGAGAAAAAAAATAAGCATATTTTAATTTTTATCGAAACGAACTAACTTTGCGCGTGCGTGGCTGTTGGCATTAGTGAAAACAAAATAAAGATTTTTGTTACAAAGTTATCTTGCTTGCACGAACTCGTACGATGAATGAACAATTGAATTTATGTAGGTAGTATTGTTGGGACGAGAATACCCACTTTATGTAGGTTGCTACTAAAGTAGTGATGCGAATTATTTTATATTTATGGTTGAATAATTGAGATACTCAAGAAAACCTCCATAATTTCACAGTTTTTATACCCCTGAAAATCCCCTAACAAACCTTTCCCCTCGAATCTCCCCCCAAAGTCGAAAAAAACCCCGAAATTGGAGGGAATCTGCAGCAACAGTGAGTTTAGTCACCAGTACCTACTTTCTTGAGATTTAAAATAAATGAAGTGGAATAATAATAATATAGCCATTTATTTCCATTTCTTATAAAACATTAGATAAATTAGATTAGAATTAAGATAATAGAAAAAAGTACTTATTGCATGCATTATTTTATCTAATTAATTTGATTTTACAACATTTATACGATATAATTCTAATTTTCTTTCTGGGACGTCTATTTATGAACGTAGGCCTCCTCCATCCTGCTCCACTCGTTCCTTTCCTGAGCCAGTCTTTTCCAGGTGGCGCCGGCGATGCAGACGATGTCGTCCGCCCAGCGACGGCGCGGGTGCACAGGTGGGCGGTGCATAAAAACAAGCATGGACCCAACCCCGATGCAAAGCCCGGTCCCTCTTCGAGATCCAAGGCAAACCCCGATCCGCAGCAGCCAGGCCCCAGTTCAGGGCACGCAGCGGACTCTTCTCCGGCACCCCCACCACCCCAGGGGCTGGATCTGATGGATGTCCAGGATCCACCAACCCCACTGTCCGAGGAGCGCTTCCTCGATACGGAGGAGAGCTATGTCAGCGTCAGCGACATCGGCTCCTCTCCTATCAAGCGCTCCTAAACCAACAACACCCCCTACAACACCTTTGCTCCACCACGTCCTGCCACACCCTACATCCAAGCGAACCTCCAGCATAGCCTCTCGGCTACCGCGTCCATACGCAAAATGCTGGAGGAACATCCCGACACCGTGGCCCTTATCCAAGAACCGTGGATCAGGAAGGGCCAAATTTGCGCCTTACCAGTAAGCAAACTTCTCGCAACTACAACTGTAAGCAACCTCAGAACTTGCATTGTTGTTCCGAGAACTGCTTCAACACATTTAATAACCGAACTCTGTTCCAGAGACCTAACAGCACCTAGACTATACCTACATATCTCCCACCAACAACAGTTACATCTAGAGCCCAAACGATCATTAACTTAACGTTATCGACAATTCTAAGATAACTTAGAATTGTCACTACCGAATCCACCACCTAGGCGCGTCTCACGTAAGACCGATGAGACTAAATTCTTCCTATTACTTACCGACATGCCTGACCTACAGAATCATATAGATAGAGGTAGCGGAAATTGGCCACTACATAAACCAACTAACATACACTCTTATCAACAGCTTTGAACAATCCTGCCCTTTAATCACGCCCAAGCGCGCCTCGGCAAACATCCCTGACGCGCCACAGAACCGAGGCAGCCCCATCAGCACCCTGAACGCGTTATTATATTGCACACGCAGGGCGCTGTATTGTTCTTGCGTATGATTCACCTACAGGCTGCATGTGTAAAAACTAGAACAATAGGCTTTAAAAAGCGTTGTTTTACCTCTCTAGAGCAGAGAGCGAACCTGCGGGCTATCATGTTTGCTCTTACAGACAGCGCCCTCCGTTCTCTCTCAATGTCTGCATCGTCTTTCAGGTCAGAGGTTAGGAGATGTCCCAGGTATTTAAATTCTCTTACTCTCCATATAACTTTATGGGCGGTATGTTATATACGGACAGCTTCCTCTGGCCTGAAAAACCATGCATTCACTCTTTTTCACATTTTATTTCAGTCCATGTTCAGAAGCGTATCTCTCGCAAATCTTTAATAAATTACCTAGGCCACGCGTGGATGCGCTCAACAGCTCCACGTCGTCTGCATAGCTTATGTTGTTGATGCAGACACCGTCAATGTGACAAACGACACGGGTACTGCTGAGCTCATCCATCAACGCGTCCACATGCAGGTTGAAGAGCTTTGGAGACGTCAGCCCCCCTGTCTCACGCCGAATTCCAGCCTGTATGTCTCCGAGTAAGCTCTTGACAATCGCACCACATTGACCTGGTTTTGATACCAGAACTTAAAAATGTATATTTATTTATATAAAAGGCTACGTGAAAATCACATTAATGCTAATTAATACACAACAGTATCTTAAGATCTATGTTTTTTCACACTTATGGGACGGCGCAGCGTGCACAAAATATTTTGGTCATAATTTTAATGAGTGACGCCGTTTTTGTTTAGATAGGTTTGCGTTTGATACATACTCTGCCTGATGTTAAGCGTTGAGAGAGTAAAGAAATGCTTAGGTAACAATTTAAAAATAAAAGTTGTGACTACCCTAACAAATCACCCCTTTGCTGACCCTATTCACCCCTTTGCTGAATCTATTAATCCCAGCTTATATACACCCCTCAGGCAACCTTAATAACTTCATAATTTGCATTAAAAATAGGTTGGTAAATTTATAGAGATTAACTCATCTCAACATCAAAACTAAATAATTCAACTTACTTTTGTACTACTGTTACTTGACTACTGTGCGTTGATATTCCTCTTGAACTTAATGATCTCGTATCATTTTAATATTTAAAATGGCTAAATATTTAAATTTATATATTTAAATGGAGAACAGACAAACACCAGCAGTCTGTTATGTAAGCAATGCTCATGAAAGTTTTACGGAGTAAAATCCACGTAGTTGGGAAGATCGCATGTAAACAAGCTTTTTTTTTTAAAACCCTGTCTCTCCCTGTTTCAATTCTATTAACCCCGTCCTCGGGGTGAAAAATGACAGAGAACACAAATTTTTCAAAAAAAAAAAACGAAAAATTTAATGTGTTTTTATATACTAGTGCTAAATTATGGCAATAAAAGTATTTTCAGACCTTTTTATATTTTCTAATAAATTCATGACTATGCTTAATAAGTATTTAACAGTCGTTGACATGTACGCTTTCTTACTCAAACGGGCCAAAGGTGAATACAAACAGCAAAATATATATTAGAAACTACTTTAATCATCAACGTTATCATTAATATCGTTAGTGTTTGGCCAGTTTTGAACAAAATTCATGAAAAGTCCTTGTGTGTGTATGGGATGTACTGCAAAGTATGTCTCACATTTTTTTTTATGTTGGTGAATAACGGACTGTTGATCGCTTTTTTCACAACTGACCGATTCTACCGCAGTTCGAATGTGTTCACTCTCCCAATGAATGGAATCGCCCAATGAAAAATTACTCATTACTAACGACTCCAGATTCTGTTGGAAGGGAAGATGGAAGGACCAAAGTATGGAGACGACCCGGAGAAAGATACGCTCAGAATAACATTATTGGAAGAGAGCCTTATTGTGGAGAGATTTGTTTCCATTTTTTGCGTTCTGCTAAATTTGAGTGTATATAATGTATTATGTTTAAGAAATAATATAAACCTGAATATTATTTTCTTTTACATATCTACGAGTAACACCCCTTCCAGACGATTAGGTACTACCTCACTCACTCATGCTCACAAATCCAATACGGCGAAAATCATCCTTTGCTGACCCTACCTTCCACCACCGCTGCCCTACCTTAAATTCGACTCTAGCTACGGGCCTGGGGCGGCGGCCGCAGGCGTAGATCGTAGCTAGGTAGGTATAACTTTTGTTTTGAAGTTAGAGGGCTAATATAAAATTAAACTCTGGCTTATAGGTAAGTAGGTACTCACGTCCCATTACCCGGAAGCATCGAGTCTTGTCCTCGCTCGACGAAGCAGCTGCCGCCGCTGGCCTCCCGTCTGGCTTTCTCCATACTGCTGCGCCCTCCCGTTGGATGATTCTCATCCATCACAAAACCAATGTTATCCATACCGAAAACGGCACTTTTGTTTTAATTCAATTTATGTTTCTTCTATTTTATTGTGGGTTGATAAAAACCTGAATTACTAATACGTTGTCAGCTCGTCGCTCGTGTGTACCGTTTCGAGCAGAAAAATGTACTGGCCGATTATTCTTGTTCAGAATGTACCTATCCTACTGCTTTGTCAGTAAAGGTGTGGCGTATTTTATAGTATAAAACCAATCATGTGGAAAATCTAACTCTTCATTTCTAGTAGGTACCTACCTACCACTAGGTAGTTATAGCACTTACCTAAGCATATCTAATGGTAAGTATTGGTTCTGAATAGGCTAGGCGTTTGGATCAGTACGACCAGTTTACCTTTTGTTTGTAACAAAGAAGTGTTTATAACAACCACATTTAAAATTCCTATTATTATCATAGGTACGTCATGTTGTTACATATAGATCTTACAAAATAGTTGTTGATCAACATGAACCCTATAGGGGCACTACATTAAAATTAGCGTCGTACCTTACCTACCTAACCTATGCATTCGATTCGCAGCATATAGCATATTAAGCTTTGTTAAAGGACTTATTGTACGTTAGTAGATTAGTACTTCCTAGGTGTACACCTAGGAAGAAACGAGACACACACGAGAAAGTGCCCAATTCCTATCGAGTCTGTAATTTGAGTAAATATCAATATAGGTATTATAATATCCTTAAAACACACGAGGTAGGAATCGCACTTTCTGCCGAGTGATACATAGTGGTTTGTACTACACCTTCAAGGAAAATAAAAAGCAGAATAATTATTTTATTTCTGGCGGTGCTTTCACTATCACTCGGCGACATTCGTCAGTATTGTATTCTCTTTGCGACATTCTGTAGAATTAATAAAATTGCCTAGGTACGCCAAATTCAAAATTAGAAGAACTTCCCGCGCCAGCCTTTATCACTTGGGTTCCTTTTTCAAAATATTATTCGGAAATCGGAAGAGGCAAGCGGACTTGGAGTAAAAACTTTTTGTCGTTTGACCTATAATGAAAATAACCATAGATACCGGCCGATCTTTTAGGAAATTAAAAAAAAACCCGTCAGAAACGGACCTCCATCACAGAAATCTAATAGGGAAGCAGAATCAACATTTCTAAAACTATGCGTGCCAATTAAACCTATATACAAATATCACGTACACATGGACAATCTATGAGCCGAACTCAGGGATAAGGGGGCGGGGGCATTGCAACTGTGGCATTATAATCTATTCCGATATACTGCCACATTTACAAATAAATAAACACAGGTTGTATGTTCTTTATTTTTAAACAAAATACTTGTTTTAATAATTTCTTTCCGTTGAATTGCTTTGCTTAGCATTAAGTTTTATTCTTAAATCTACATAAAATTTAACAATAGCCTAAATGAATAAATGCAAATGATCAAAATCGTGTTCGCCACTGGTCTTAAAAACAAAAAATAAATACATAATTAGATTATAAAGCTATATATAAATAATCACACTAATAAAGTGTATTATTTCCTTTAATCTGTTCTTCTTTTTCCAATTTATTCAGTTCATGTTTACCAACCAAGTATTCGTTTGGTTTTCATGCTGTGAAAACCTGTAATTTTTTTATATTGTTAAATAAATATATTATTTAGTCTATTTGATACCTATCAAAGGGTTTCTAAACAACGGATACTAAACATAAACTGCAAATAAAAATTCGTCACACACACTTCTAAAACAGCTAGACCCAAGCTGGACCAGATGCGGCCTTTGAAAATCATACAAGTATATGAAAAGTCAAAACAAAGCAACAAAGTTTAAAAAACTGATAAATGTTATTACAGGACTACTTATAAACGACCTTAGTACATGTTTTACGAGATCCTGGACATAGAACAGTTAGTCACTGTATTTTTTTTTATTTGCTTAGGATGGCTTTAGTGTCACATCGGCCATGGTAGGCCTATTGTGATCGCCACTTCGAGTGTTCACCCTTGGAAGCTGCGGCGTTTATAGTTCGCCACTTACCCTTGCAGCTGCGAGGAACTGTAGGATTTTCTTCGGGGTGGTGTCTCATAGCTCGTCTGGGCTGAGCAGGTGCTTGCCCAGATGAGTGCTACGTTTTTGCATCAGTGCTTCACACTCTCCTAGCAGATGGAGGGGCGTTTCATCTGCCTCCTCACAGAGTCTGCAGGATTTTGTGTCGCATAGCCCCAAATTGAACATGTGCTTGTTAAGGCGACAGTGTCCGGTTAGGGCTCTTGTCATGATGCGAAGGTTGTGTCTGCTTAGCGCTAGGATTTGGTTGGTGCACCGTTTATCGAAGGCTTTGATCAGAACTTTTGAATGTCTCATGCCGTTGGAATTTATCCAGAGCTTGGTCGATTCCTCGTAGCAGGAGTTCAAAAGGATTCTTTGAGCCAGGCTTTTTGGTATGCCACAAAACGGCTCGGGGCAAAACTGCGTCCCCTTGGCCCCGGAACGCGCCAGTTCATCGGCACACTCATTGCCGTTGATTCTCGCGTGTCCCGGTACTCATTTTAGGATAACTCTGTTGTTCAGGCCCAGAGCGTTCAGGCGTGACAAACAGTCCTCGACTTACCTGGACGTGATGACCTTCGAATCCAGTGCTAGCTAGCCTGGCTGTCAGAGTTGATGAAAATGTTTTGATTGGCGTATCGCTTTTGCAAATTTATATCGGCGCATTCAAGAATGGCAAATACTTCTGCTTGTAAGACGGAGGCGTAGTTACCCAGGTTAGTGCTACTGCTGAACCTAGGTAGCTGGATAGGCTCCCGTCCTTGCAGAGTAGTTGGTTGTTTGACCAGTCTTCTCTGGAAGGCAGTTCCACTGTGTAGTGTTTTTCAAACACATGTCGTGGCAGCATGGCATCAGTGGTCATGCTTAGGATGGGTGATTCCAGAGTAAATAAATAAATAATAAATAAATCATAATTTATTCAATATTAACTTAGGGCTAAAAGGATAGCAAATATTAAGACTATTTAATCTTATGATTTTATGGGATAATATGGTACATGTGCCTGAACTAGGTAAAAACCTGTTTTTCAGGCAAAGAAAGTGCTGATAATAAACAAACAATAAAATCCGATAATAAATGCTATGCATACTATAAAATTACTTAAGCTAACTATGCTAAACTAGTTTTAATAATAATAAAGGTGCTTACAATTACTGGCCTACTTTAGAACAGTCAATAAATTTTCTGTGTCATCGTATGACATACATTGTAAAGTATCTCTAAGTTTTTTCTTACAGCTATTATAGTTTAAGGAATAAATATTGGCTAACACATTTAATCTATTATATAAAAAAGGACCAAGAACACTGTAAAATTTTCTTGAAAAGCATGTCTTCGACCTAGTTCTTTAGGGCAAACATTATTTTTCCTCCTTTTGTTAGCGATTTCAGTGACATATGGAAGGGCTGCGTGTTGTTTAAGTATTATGTTCATTATGAATAACTGTCGAACTGTTAATACTCCACATGATTTAAAGAGAAGGTTTGTAGGAAAAAGAAAAGGACGGAAAGTTGATACTTTAAGTATCGCTCTTTGTGCTTTCTCAACAGTTAGTAATAATGTTTTACCTACTCCACCCCATGATGTAATGCAGTAGGTCAATATGGATTCGCAAAGGGCCCGGTAAACCTATATAATGTAGTTTTTGGTCCGCAACATGGCGTAGATTTTTGAAGACAAAAATCAGCTTGCGGACTCTACTTACTAAAGCTTCTAGATGGGGTTTGAATGAGAGTGATTCATCCAGTATTATGCCAAGGTATTTAATTTTATTTGTATTATGTATGGTTGGGCAGACACATACGTTATCAGCGCCTACACAATAATGCGCATACAATTTTGGGCTGATTTCGTTTGACGGGCGTTTGCGCATCGAAAACCTAATATACTTAGTCTTATCTGCATTTAGAGTTAGTAAGTTGTGCTGAAGCCATTTATTTACAATGTTGAATCCATTTTGCGCAAACTTGTACACTACTTCCTTAGATTCAGCGGAGAAAATTAAAGCAGTATCATCAGCATATGATATGATTTTACCATGATCTAATTTTAGATTGCAAATATGATTGATGTATTAAAAATAAAGTAGGTCCTAATACACTGCCTTGGGGAACACCAAAGTCAGTATTTTCCTGATCATTGCTGAGAACATCGCCTATCCTAACGCACTGTGTGCGTTCTTCGAGGTAGCTCGTGAAAAGTTTTAGTTGAGTGCCTCTGATTCCCAGTGTGTCAAGCTTGCGCAATAGTATGGGTACGGAAACGGTGTCAAAGACCTTAGCTAGGTCCAAAAATATTGCAAGTGTCTGGTTACTCTGATCCAGTTCTTGTTCAATGTAGTTAGTAAAGTGATGAACTGCGTCTGCAGTAGACACCTTAGCTCTGAACGCGAATTGCATTTTTGACAGAATAGACTTATCTTCTAAGTACTTGACTAACCGTTTAGTTATAACTTTTTCTAATATTTTGGAGAAGGCAGGAAGCAGGGATATTGGTCTGTAATTAGTGATTTGATCTTTTGCGCCAGATTTGTAGACCGGTACAACCACAGATTTTTTTTGGCATTTGGGGAAATGCCCTTGGCTCAGACATTTATTGAAAATATATGTCAGCGGTGGTATAAGAATTTGTCGGTTTCGCTTGATTATTTTGGTAGATATATTATCCCAGCCTACTGCGCAATCGTCCTTAAGGCTCATTATTATCCTATCAATTTCGGTCTAATCAATATTAAGCAAAGCAAATGAGGTTAGTTTGGAATAATAAGTAAAATTTGTACAAGTAGGAAGTTGCGAATGGACTTTATCCGCCAAACACTTACCTACGTCAATGAAAAAGTTATTTACAGTGTTAGCAGATTCAAGCGGTGTCGAGCTAGCTTGCAATAAACATGAATGTGACTCACGTTGCTTCGAGGTATGAGTTACAGTTTTAATGCAGTCCCAGATCTTTTTACTATTTTTCCCGGGTTTTTCTAGTGTCATTTTATCGTAGCTGATCTTTACTTTCTTTAAAACGTTATTACAGAAATTTCTGTATCGCTTGTACGATAACTGAACAACAGGATTAGTAGGATTTAATTTGGCTTTAATATGTAACTTGTCTCTGTGTTTCATACACCGAATGAGACCCGGAGTGATCCAAGGTTTTATGTTAAAGTTCTTTTTATTCAAACGAACTTGACTTGTATTTTTAATTATTGCCTGTTGTACATTGCATGTTGCATGCATGTTGTAGAATAGAAGAATAGAATATCATTTATTGCGACACACACATTAAATACATAAAAAACAAACAGAACCATAGATCACGGAAGTTCTTATCCTAGGTTACAAAATTGATTGGCGTTAGTTCGAGTTTTTGCCCCCATGACCCTGTGCCGAAATAGGTGTTGGCTCAGCATGTGCTGAACTGTTGCCGCTCAGCGCTGTTTTTCAGCATTGTACAACAAAAGACATTCCAAACTGCGGATCAGCGGAATCGTAAACTGGGGCAAAGTCTAAGTTGCGTAAGTCATCTTCAAGTTTATGCATGTTTACCTTAGAACAAGTACGACTGTTGTTTAGTTTAGCTAACTTACAATTTAAGGTTAGTAGGGCAGCACTGTGATCGGTTATGGATGAATTTATAACAAGCGAGAGTGAAGGAAAATTTGATTTCATATTGATGTGTTGGAAGAGTATGCGCGGGAAGCATACCATGAAAGGAACATAGATTTAGGTAGTCCTGAGCCCCTGAGTCGATGCACTCAGAAAGAATATTGATGTTAATATCCCCAATAACAACGACATTTTTAAAAGATGATTGATTTTGCAAGGTGTTATTTAGAGATTCATTAAAATTGCTGAGGTTTCTAAATGAAGGAGGTCTATACAAAGCAAGTATTGCAAATTCTGACCCAATTTTAATCAAAAGTCTGTTGCAGTCCTCTAAATTCGGTTCTTCAACAGAAATGTTAAGATGGTCCCTTGCATAAACTATTACGCCATCATTTTGGTTGTAATTTTTGGTGCTTTGGTACATAGTATAACCCGGCATTAATGGTACTTGATAATGTTTAGTAAGCCAGCATTCTGTTAGTACTATGATGTCGCAGTTGATATTTAATCTATTTTGAAAGACAGTGAGGTTATCAAAATTTTTACACACACTGCGAATGTTTTTTGTTAGTATATTCAAAGGATTGCTGTAGGAGGAAAGATGACGTTTACAGTTTTCTACTTCACTTAGTTTAGATTCTGCTATGGAAAAATTATCTAAATCATGAATTACACTACTTATCATTATTCAAATAAAACTAATCTACAATAGAAGAAGAGGCCAGAGTACTTAATTTACGGCGCTCTTAGGCGCCCCCATAATCAATAGAATTAATATACCTCTTTTCGGCCGCTATTTTTGCTGGGCAGTCGGCGAAGCCAGTGACGTGGTTGCCTGGTTTCTTGAATTGCAGACAGGTTGCGCACTTCGATTCCTCAGTCTTCTTTGTGCACTCTTTCACCGTGTGACCTTGGCCGCCACAGTGGCCGCAGATGTGGGATGCCACACGACAGAACTTCGCTGCATGTCCGTACTGCTGACACTTGTAGCAACGGGTGACCAGGGTGAAGTCCCTCACAGGACACGAAGACCAGTTCACAAAAACCCTATCCTTAGTTATGAGGGCCTTGCGTATAGTGGCAGGCACATTAATCACGAAGTTACAAGTCTCAGCGTCCTTCTTGCCGGATTTATGGCTCAGTTTGATCGACGACAGGTATTTTTCTAATGTAAGTTCAGGCAGTGATTCGGCTATATTTTGTTTGTACAAACAAGTAAATACGTCCTTTTCTTGCATAGATGAGGGCACTCCAATTACTACGACTCTGGGCTTCCGTTTTTGCGGCTCATCTATCAGCAGGCCAGAGTTAGTAGAATCTTTCAGAGATCTCAGTTTCTGGGAAAGCCAGTTCCTTCGGCCCAGGGTGCTGGCCCTATACATGCTGGTCTTTGCCTCTTTATGTATGTACATGTGAAGCGGAGGTAGTCCCAGCAATGCGTTTAGTGCCAGCCCCGGGGATGTGGACATGGCTCCCGTGGCCATAAGGCAAGCAGTCCTTTGCAGGCTGCTTAGTCTGGTGATTGCGGTCGACTGAAGGGCCTTGTCGTACCATGGAGGCGTATGTGATTATCGGCCTCACAATAGCAGTGTACAGCCACAGGGCAATTCTGGGTTTGATGCCCCAGTTGTTGCCCATCAGTCTGCCGCTGGCACCCAGTGCCATCTTAGCTTTATGCAAGACGTTGGCTAGGTGAGCGTTCCACGTCAGTTTTTGGTCGATTGTAACGCCCAAGTATTTTACTTCTGTGGAAAATGTTATGATTTTACCGTTAAGTTTAGGCTTTTCATGCTTGTCAAGCCTTCGCTTATTTGTGAAAGGTATAATCACAGTTTTGTCAGCGTTGACAAAGAGTTCGCTGTTGCTGCACCAGTCGCTGACAGTGTTGAGCTCGCTGCATGATGCTGGAGATTGTGGATTGACAGAATCCTAGAACAACGATCACAAGGTCGTCTGCATAACCCTGGGCATCAATGCGAAGGTCCGCCAATTCACACAAGAGCTCGTCCACTGCTAGGGTCCATAAAATAGGCGATAGGACTCCGCCTTGGGGGCAGCCCCTAGCAGTGGATATCTCAATGGTTGTTTGGTGAAGGTCTAATATTGCTCCCCTATGTGTTAGCATATCCTCCACCCATCTGGTGGTACCCGACCACAACATTCTTGTTTTTCAACCCGTTCACCAGCAGAGAGGTAGGGGAGTTGTCAAAAGCTCCTTCAATGTCAAGGAACGCACAGAGTGCGATTTCCTTGTTCTCCATAGCCTTCTCCACTCTGTCAATGAGGCTACTAAGCGCCGTCTTTGTGGATTTTCCCTTGCGGTAGGCATGTTGGCTATGGTGGATGGGAGATGCGGCAAGCGCTACATCTCTTATGTGTCTGTCTACCACTTTCTCCATAGTCTTGAGTAGGAAAGAAGAGAGGCTTATTGGTCTAAAGGACTTTGGCTGGCTGTAGTCCTTCTTTCCAGCCTTGGATATGAAGACAACTTTGACAGTAGTCCATGGTTCTGGCACATGTCCCCAGGCGAGGCTCGCCCTAAAGACTTTTACCAGATATGGAGTGAGGACGTCGATACCCCGCTGTACGAAAACAGGGAGTATACCATCCTCACCACATGCTTTGTTTATTTTGAGAGAGTTAACGGCCCACCTTACCTGATTCGGTCTTATGATCCTGGCCGCCCTATTCCAGTCCTCGTTCCGAGGCTTGTAGGTGTTGGCAGGTGCCAGTTGGGACGAGTTTTTATTCCGCGAACCAGGGAAGTGGGTCGAAGACAGCAACTCTAGGGTTTCCCTTTCGTTTGTTGTGAAGGTGCCGTCTTCTTTCTTAAGGAGACCTATTTGATTAGTATTGGCTTTAGATAGCAGTTTGTGAAGTCTGGCACTTTGAGGCGTGCTTTTGATTTCCTCGCACAGCTTTCTCCAAGATGCTCTCTTAGCCTTCCTAATTTCAATGTTATATTCCGTTAAGGCTTTATGATAGGCCTCCCATACGCGAGTCTTTTTAGCCTTGTTGAAGAGTTTCCTGGTTTTACCTCTAAGCTTGCCAAGCGTAGAGTTCCACCATGTGACTTGTTGCTTTGTGGTCTTGGACTTTAGTCGACAGCTCTCCTCATAGGCCATACGGATGCCTTTTGTAAGGACAGCTGCCGCAATCTCAAGACTGTCGCGAGTCTTTATGCTTTTAGGGCAGTCTTCGAGCATTTGCCTTAGTTTGTCATTCAAGACATCCCAGGCAGTTGCCCTAGGGTCCCTATAAGTTATGATTTGAGATTCCAGGGAAGCCTTTATCTCGAAACATATGTGTCTGTGGTCGGACATGGAGTTTTCGCCACTAACATGCCAGTCGTTTATATGCCTGGCCAAGTTGTTAGTGGCGAAAGTTATGTCCCTCTTGTCTAACCCGAGTTACAAAGGTCGGTTCGCGTCCTCTGTTAAGAGTGGTTAGATTGTTAGCTAAAAGAAAGTCAAAAAGTAACTCACCTCTAGCATTGACGTCCGTGCTCCCCCAGGCGGTGTGGTGCGCGTTGGCGTCGCATCCAACGAGAAGTTCGGCGTTGTTCCGGGCGGCGTAGTCGACCACCCTCGCCAAATCCCCCGTTGGATTGTCTCTCTCTCCGGGTAGGTAGGCAGAGCATACAATTACCCTGGTCCCACTCCATCCTTTGAGATCGACAAAAGCGGCTACCAGGTCGTCGTTACATACGTCTGCGATAGGCAAAAAATTAGTTATTAAAAATAATACAAGCTCTGGGCCTAGTGCCATGACTGTTTACTAATTTCTTACCGGCAGCTTCGAGTCCCAGAACCTGAGTTTTGGCTACCCAAGGCTCCTGGATTAAAGCGAGACTAGCTTGTCCTTCTGACAGGCAACACTTCATGACCGCGGAAGCTGCCGCGGCATGGTGGAGGTTGGCCTGGAGGATCTTCGCCATCCCCGCCTGGGTAGCCACTATAGGTTTCCCCGCTGGTAACGAGGCTTCGACCTGGCTAGTTTCTGGCGCGCTCCGCGTCCTCGACTAGCATCGGTCAGCCTGTCACCCCTGGCCCCACCTCGGGGACCCCTACCGTCCTGGCCCGGCGGTCCAGACCTCCTCTGGGGCGTTACATTGGAGGGCCCAGCCACGATGGGTCGCGGCCCTGGAGCTCCTGTGCTTCGCCCAGAGAATCCCGTTCCGCCGGACGTGGAGGACTGCGGACCGCTTCCGCCTTGCCTCGAAGGACCGGACGTGCCCAGGGGCGTTACATTGGAGCGCCTTGCCACTAGGGGTAGCGGCCTTGGTTCTCCTGTGCTTCGCCCCGAGGAGCCCGTTCCACTGGACGTAGACGGCTGCGGGTCCATAGCATCCACTGACGCTGGTTTGGGGTCAAAGCCGCCTTTGACCTTGAAGGCTATCTCTTTAAAGCCTAAGGCAGCTTGAAAGTCGGCGGCTCTGAGGGCCTCCACAGACAAGTCATGAGGGCCTCCACAGACAAGTCAGGGAGAAGGTTATAAGGAACCCGTTCCCTTCTGACTTGCTGTACAGAACCTTCCAGAGGTCAGTCCCTCGTTTTGCGTTCTCAGTAGCTGGACGGCCTCGTCAACCGACGCCGCCTCAACACTGGGCACAAACGTGACCGCAACCACAGGCTTGGGCAACTCGCTCTCAGGTATGACCGAGAGTTCTGCCCCGGCCCATGGCTTGATCTTCGGGACCTCGCAAGCGAGCCAGTCTTGGCTCTCCTGGTTCTCGCATGTAACCAGTATCCACCCAGGTTTGTGCGTGAAGCTGGAAAACCTCGGCCCCTTTCCGCTGTTGGCTATTTTCAGTATCGCCAGGGTCAGGGAACGATGGACCTGCTTCATCTAGTCGTCGCTCATGGAGGCGATGTTGCGAATACCAACTCGCTTCGCCTCCGCGACCTGCTTGAAGCTAGGTCTCACATCTGAAACCTGGGACACCTCTAGCTTAAGGGCCTTGACTACGAGGAACAGCATTTTTTTATCGCAGTCTTCCCTCGTGGATATCGATTTCAACTAAATCATATACGTAGGTTGCGACAGGGGCTCTAAATTAAAAAACAAACAGTCTACACAACCGCCGCGAGCTGCTTGCAGCTCGCGCACTCCTAAAAAACTAGTTATGTATATATAGCTAATAATAATCTAATTATTTATTTTTGTGATTTTAAGACCAGTGTCGAACACGATTT
This sequence comes from Eupithecia insigniata, assembly GCA_947859395.1. Lineage (NCBI taxonomy): Eukaryota > Metazoa > Arthropoda > Insecta > Lepidoptera > Geometridae > Eupithecia > Eupithecia insigniata. Next base: position 667,893 of record OX401993.1, on the reverse strand, counting down.
TGATCATTTGCATTTATTGATTTAGGCTATTGACGACCGATGTGGCGCGGTGGGCGAAGGTCAGCCTGCGACGCAGGAGCTTGCGGGTTCGATTCCCGCCTCGGGACAAATATTTGTACGATATGCATATTTGTTCAGGGTGTTCTGGTCGTTTTTCTATGCATAATAAAAAAAAACTATCTATGTAATATATTGTATTATGTATATCAGTTATCTAGTACCCATCACACAAGCTCTGCTTAGTTTGGGGCTAGATAATGCTGTGTGAATTGTCCAACATTATTTATTTATTTATTGTTAAATTTTAGGTAGATTTAAGAATAAAACTTAATGCTAAGCATAGCAATTCAACGGAAAGAAATCATTAAAACAACAATATTGTTTAAAAATAAAGGACATACAACCTGTGTTTATTTATTTGTAAATGTGGCAGTATATTTATCGGAATAGATTATAATGCCACAGTTGTAATGCCCCCGCCGCCCCCTTGTCCCTGAGTTCGGTCCATAGATTGTCCATGTGTACGTGATATTTGTATGTAGGTATAATTGGCACGCATAGATTTAGAAATAATTTTTCTGCTGCAAAAAAAATGGCCAAAAAACATGTTTTTTGTGGAGCCCCCATTAATTTTAATATTTATTTTGATTGATAGTATGTTATTACAGCGGCAAATGAAATACATACTGAAAAATGCAAGTGTCTTCCTTTTACGAATCATGAGATACAATAAAGCCCGATAGATGGACAGACAGACAGACAGCGCAGGGCTAGTACTAGGGTCCCGTTGGTATCTTTTGTTTACTGAACCCTAAAAAAGTGCGTAGCTTTTCTATAAAATGTGTAGTTTTTCGAAACTCGTTTTCGATTGGTAGAATCATCTACATTGAATTAGTGTGGCATACTCGGTTCGCGATTCCGACACGCACATGGCCAAAATCAGCATCAGGTTATGTGTCAAAAAACGGTATCAGCAACAACCCTGGTTGAAAGTACTAAAACGTTAAATATGGGACGAATCAGGAATGAAATCGGCATCCAAGTGTATTTTCCTGATTCGGACCAGTTTGGGCCGAAGCCAGTTCGGCTCAGCAGCAAAGTCACTTTCCTAGTCAATCACACTATTACAAATCTGCAACTGCAACTAACAAAAACGGACATGCGTAAAACTGAAAGGAGGAGTCCATAAAATTATTGGTCCTAGATGCAAAGGTTCTATAAGCTTCTTATTCTATGGCCTAGGTTTTGGCAGTACATTCTATTGTCTATGCCATGATCTGATAACTTCACAACAATAGTGATGGACCTTGGCAAACAGAGACTTCAATCCCGAGTGGACTTATTCAGTCATTTCAGTCTCTGTTTTCGTCAGACGAATGATCATTATATTAAACATTTCAGTTTTTTGATAGAGTGCAGTTGCAGATTTGTATCAGAGTGCGTGACTAGAGAAGGACTTGCTGTCGAGCCGCACTGGCTTTGGCCCAAACTAGTCCGAATCAGGAACATCAAATTGTATGCTGATCCGTCCCATTTTTTAAGGACTTAAGGACAGTAGTCTACCACACACTTCTCGTATAAGAAATGGCCCCACTTATTTGTTTGAAACCTTAGTAAGATTATTTGTATTGCATAATATTACTAAGAAGTACTAAAATCTAGAACGTCCCAAAGCACCAGTAGAGTAGAGGTTCTTAATACCACAGATTACTGTGGTACAAGGAACTTCTTACATTAAATGTTAATGTTAGGTACTTAAAACATGTTCACAGACTTACAGCTCGCCTTCCTAACGAAGAAGAATATTTACATATAGATAGGATTAGGGTAGGATCAAAGAGATTTATATAGTCTAGAGCGCTAATTCACACTATGAACTTGTAGCCACGAGTGCAAAACACTCAGGTTTGTGTAAACGTTTATTAGTAGTGACCAACATTTTTCATCGATGTCGATGTCATTTTGTAAGCCTTAAATAAATATAGAAAGCTGTTAGCCTGTAAGCTACGAGTACATATATGACGAAGAGGTACAAGCTGCAATGATTATATTTTTTGCGTTGCTCCTAGAGTAAAACATATTTTTTCCAGGCCCAGAAAGATCAATGCAGACAGACTCATTTTCACTTTCTTTTAAGAAACTTAAAAGTGAGATATGGTTCAAATACTTTACCATTGCCAATTAAATAAAGTCTGACTCGAATGAGCAATAAAAATGATGTATTTAGTAACCAAAATAATAGAGATTGTAACAAAATAACTAGTCTAAATACGAAAGTTCGGACTATTTTACTTCTTCACGCCAAAACTAATGGACGAATTGAGCTACATCGGTCAATGTAAATCTAGACCTGGTTAACATTGAGGTTTTTAAAGTTATGTAATTTATTATAGAAGATATAGTGGATCAGCCTCACACTGCCAATAATCCTAACTATTTTATAAAATATGCGAAATTATGTTTGTTTGTTAGTCCCTCCTTCATTGCAGGCCTTGTCTAAGCAACCAATCGACTTGATTATTGGCATTGAGTTCGTTAAAAGGATGGAGAGTAACATAGGCTTATACTATAACATAACATATTACTGTAACATAGCCTACTTTTTGTCCTGGTAAAGCAACAAATGCCTATGGGAGATGTAGGGGAATTATACCTTTTTATCCCCTAGAAATGTGAAATCGAAATTTAACGCGGTTGAAACCGTGGGTAACAACTTCTTACTAATAAATTTTATAGAAGGTATCTCAAAAATTTTCGACTACGACGATGGGACTTTGTGGGTTCCAGTCCCAAGTCGAAACTTTTTAGGATACTAATTAAATTAAACTTACAATTAGATAAAAGCTTCTTTTTTATCCTGAAAGAATACGTGCGAAGCCGCGGGCAGAAGTTAGGAAATAAAAAATTGATGAACCTGCTTTATAAGGACTATCACAAGTGTCATAATAGCTTTTCATAGTTTTGTGTTCTTGTTATGGCCTATTTTATATAAAAAAAAAGTAAAGTAACATCTCGATTTAGGTTTTGCATTGCGATTTCTCCAAATAGAGAAAAATTACATAGTGTAAGTTTAATTTTCACCTACAAAATTATAGTCCAACTGTAGAACTGATGTAGAATTAGTGATCTTTTGGATATTCTGAAATAAAAACTATAATAACTCCGGTCATGGTTGTAAGACTGAAAAATGCAGAAACAAACGGTGATTTTTATGATAATTACGTATAACTCAATTTTGGCCTAGTACCGAGTTAGTGACTTTTTGTTCTACGGCCACGCTATAAGCTTAATATGTATGCTGTTGGTGTATTATATTAATAAATAGTCTCATCATCGGGGGGCGGCGCGGCGGCATAGTACGCGTAGCCCAATGCTTACTACTACGTAATTTTCGAGGACACAAAATCAGGACATCACTATTTCTGTCAGTTAAAAAATTCAAATTGTTCTAACCGGCTGTCTATCACACAAAGGAACACAAAGGAATACAATATCTCGTCAGCATTGTATTCTCTTTGTACAATATTACCAAAAATAACGAACTTGCTATACCGAAGATAATATCGCAACACAGTGTTGTGCGTGCAGTTTTGATTTTCATTACTTCTGGTTTGCAGATGGGTACGTTGTTAAATTATATGACTACATAAAGATAATTAATAACTAGCTGACCCGGTCGCGTGGACTTTAGTGTTAACCCCAAGATAAGTTGGTTTCCATGTGCGAATTTCAAAAAACCCTGAAACTCGTGTCTTTTTATATTGAGTCATCTTCCTACGCTATAAATTTTGACGGGCAAACCGTTATGGTTCTGAAGACTCCATTTTAACAACCTTAGAATACGAATTTCCAAAAATGGGTTCTTAGCGGGTGCCTATGTCTAAAACGAAAACTCCATCCTAAACTTCAGCCTCCAGCCTCGTAGCTCTTTTAATTATGAATTTCAAATCTATGTTGCAAATTTTGACGTGCCAACAGTTTCGGTTCTGAAATTATTATAAAAATTACCTTTCATCCCATTAGAATACGAATTTCCAAAAATCCGTTTTTAGCGAGTGCCTACGTCCTGAAAGGAACCTCCATACAATATTTCAGCTTCGCAGCTCTTGCAGTTTCAGAGATCTCTTGATGAGTCAGCCAGTTTACTCAATGATGTACCCTATGATATAATCTATGAAATTATGCAATAAAGTTCCAGGGAAACATCCATACAATGTTTTTCGTTCCTTGTCAGCTTGTACAACAAATCCCATACAATTTGTTTTAAGAGAGACCGAGTTTTGATTGCAAGAGGTCATCGAAGCAGTACGAGAAGCTGCACAAGCAGAAGCCAGTGATGTTCCAAAGTACGGCCGGCGGGGTAGGGGTATGTACCTACTGTGATGAACTGTGATACTGAATGCATTACAAAATACATTGTAAACTCCATGAAACATTCCCTTAAGTGTCGAAATCACTTGGCTTTGGTTGGTCTTGCCTTCCATACAATGATACACTATACATATATAGCAATACACCTACTCTCAATTACGATAATAATTAAGTATGTTATAAAACATACCTCTAAATTAATTTACTAAATTTTGGGAAAACTTACAGGTTGATTTAGAAAATAGAGGTAAATATATAAGAACATGCCTGGATAGAACAGTGCATATTTGCTGAAATTTAAATTGCAAAAACTGTACAGCTGAACGTTCTTTTGTTGCTTTATTATCCTAGCCCATAATATACTTGATTATCTGCATCATGCACACCAAACTTTCTAAGAAATTCATTTCATGTTTACAAATTGGGATTGCTTGCACATGTAGACGGTTTGACCACAAATAATAAGTACTTTATCATATTCTTAGTTGCTCACAAACTTTCAAACTAAGTAAACATGGCAAGTAAAAGAAAATCACTGTATTGATGAACAGGTTTCTTCTCTCTCTGATTTTTCTTTTCTCCGTTTAACGAAAACTAATAATGCAATATAGGTCTAAAACGCATAGTTCCATCAGTGTCTTTATATAGAGTTTAGACTGTAATTGTCTATTTAATGTAAAAGATATGTCCTTAAATACTGTTTTCAGGTACAAAAACGACTGGAGAGCAATATGAAAAGGAGCAAAGTCAGTAGATCTAGTATCTTTGATGATTCAAGGAATCTGTCAAGATCCCCCAGTCCAGGCCCTGTGTCAGTGAAACAAAAAAAGGTGGACCACGAAGAAATGTCAAAGAAATTGCAGAGGTGGAAAGAGGAGAAAGAGATAAATAAGAAAGCGGCAGCTGCTAAAAAGAAAAAGCCATTCCTGGCGGGATTGTCTCACACTCACACAGCCTACAAGTATGTGCCTCCACCTCGGCTCCCAGCTAAGTCAATCACATCAGGCCTTGTATCTAGGTCAAAAATACCATGCCATGCCAATGAGAGTAAAACGAAAAAGTCGTTTGCCCCAATGAACGCTTCCTTTAAACCACCAGAGCTTAAAAGTACTACATTACCCGTTAAGAGCCGTATAACATTGAAACTGGCAAAGAAAGATAATGCAAGGAGTGAAATGAAGGAAACTTTTGAAGGTATGTATATTTTACTTAGAAAATCAGAACCCATACTCATAAAATAGAAGTTTCCGATTCGTTTTCGTGCAAATGCTAATCATATGCAAGCCTGTTAATAGTTTGTTTTGTAGGACTGAATCAGAAAGTTCCATTTTACTTTTCCGAGTACCTGTTTCCTCGGCATTTTCGCGGGCATCGTCTATTTCTTACTCAGAAATCAATAATGTTTATGTATTTAGTCTTGTACAAAATAAGCTAATAGACAAGTCAACGTTAATATCTTTAAGAGTGCGCGCCCACGGCGACTTTTGTAGCGCTGCCAAGGCGCGACTAAAAACACGCGACGGCGGCATCGCGTCTGAGACGGTCGCACGCTTGCAGCGCTACAGTCGCGATGCCGTCGTGCGTTTTCAGTCGCGCGTTTGCAGCGCTACATTAAGTCGCCGTGGGTGCACACCCACGGCGACTCTAGTCGTAGGCGAGTACTACTTCTGAGAGCTATGTCGGTGACTTTGGTTCTGTTAGTTGATACATCCCTGTGGCAACATTGAAAAAATTTTTTGCTAGTCTGTGGTAACATTATTGCATCATCATCATCAGTTAAAAAATGGCCCTGAACAAAATGTAAAAAACGGTTGTGGTTTCTACATATATAAAACAAAGTACTTCATTTAATGAAAACTGTTTTCCTACTCTTCGGCATTCCCTTCAGGTTCTTTTACGGATTTCCGTATTCTGGATTCTGACACACAGAACAGACTCTGAGCTTATGAACGAGGCCTAGAGCTAGAGGAATGCCACTAGCACTTTTGACAAACTACTATTTGACCGTAAGCAACGCGTTAAAGTGGGACATTTTATTAATGATGAGGATATTAATGCCTTCCATTACATCATTCCAGATGTTAAAAAAAGAGCTGAAAAGGGACTTTGAGATATCTCAATGGCTTAACCTAAATTTACTTACCCTAAATGTCTCTAAGACTAACATTGATTACACCCTAAAATACACAAATGTAACCTCACTGACTGCTTCTGTCATTGTCCTAACATAAAAAAAGTTAAAACTACAAAATACTTAGGAATAGTGATTGATTATCGACTTTCCTGGCATGATCACATCGAACTTTTGATGAACAGAGTTCCTAAACTAGTCTGGGTCTTCAACATTTTACGTCCTATTGCACCAAAAGAACTAATAAACAAAATCTACACATCATTGGCTCAATCAATTCAAAATTACTGCATACCAATCTGGGGAGGAGCTACTAAAACCACGTTCTTAGAACTCGAAAGAGCACAGAGGTCTTTATTAAAAACTGTATATTTCAAGCCATTCCGATACTCTACAAATGAGCTCTACCAAGACTGGTCTACCATCAGTCAGGAAACTCTACATTTTAAGCGCCGTTTTGAGGCTACATAGATCTCTCACCTTTTTTTCGCCTAGGCGGGTAGGTGTGAAAACAAGTGTCTGAAATTGCTCTGTATAATAATTTTATTTAAAAATAAATTAAACACCTTTTTGAAGATATAAATGCAATAAGTTGAGTCACACAACAAGTACCTTTGTGCTCCATCTGCCTTAGTCAACAACTCCAAACAAGCAAGCCATATATCACTACACAACACTTAGGAATACTGCACAACACTATGGACAGCCAACAACCTTTATCTGATGTAATCCAGGCCCTACATGAGCGGATGACACAGTTTGAGGGAGAATTACACAAGTCCACTTCTCCCACTACACTGGAGGCCATCGCAGCGGATTATGCTGCCTTCAAAAGCTTCACGTTGGGTATTCTCAAGACTCTTCAACAGCAAGTGGAGATGCTTTCCCGAGACGCTGATAATCAAGAGATGCGGACCCCCGCAAGATAGTACTTGTGCATGGCATACCGGAGGGGCCAAAGGAAGACACAGCAGAAATTGTAGCATCCACCCTGAGTAAGCAACTGAGCTTGCCGGAGTTCTCAAGGGCTCACATTCGGAGGTGCCATCGAATGGGTCGTGCGACACAGGGCGACAGGCTTCGCAACTAAAGGGCAGCAACATCACGCTGTCCGAGTTTCTGACGAGGCCCAGACATCTCACTTTCATGGCAGCCAGGGAGCGCTTCGGTGTGAAATCTTGCTGGACAAGAGACGGCTACATTCATATCGCCACGCCGGACGGCCAGCGGCATCGCATAAGTAGTATCGGCGAGCTCAACAAGCTAACGCTGGCAGGGGCCGCAAAGCCTGCCAGCCGGGTGGTGACCGCGACAACGTCGGCAGTGGAGCCCAGGGCCCCGTCGACTAGGCGAGCTGCGGCCGCCGGCAGTGGTGGTGCATCAACTTCGTCGAAGAAGTAGTGGCGTACTCATCAAATAGCGGAGTATGGGAGCCATGGAAACGATAGCCAGAAGGTGACGTCAACTCTTTTCCTCATTTACCTACACACACACAGTAGGTAGACTTTTATTCCATTTTTTTTCTCACGTAATTATTTAGCTACAGTAAGGTAGTTTTTTTTGACGACTTGACTTCTTTGTTATTGACGTCTATTTGTATCTAGGTAGGTATGTTAAAATGTTAGCTAATGTCAAGTTATATATGTAATTTATTTTTGTTTTTTTATCGCTTTCATGGCCCCATGTCTTTTGAGCCATCTGTTAGTGCTTGTTTGTTTTATATTGGTGAATTTAGGTTTGTGTTGTTATCTTTTTGTGTTTATTATTTTTTGTAATTTGTAATACCCAGCTATAACTGGCAGATGGAGTACGGGCACTTTTATTATTGTGTTTTTGTTGTTTTTTATTAGGTACCTATTTTGTTTAATTTATTGTTACTGCTATTTTTTTTTTTTTATAGAACTCTAAATGACTTTTCGTGATGGCGACGATGACGAGTTCTGTTCAATCCCCTCACTAGACTCAAGCTCAAGTAGTGCTGACAGCTTTATGAGCATTCCCAACCTCTCCGATACACTATCATCCCACTTTAGTGATGTACCAAAAAACTTTAACATAGTTCATATAAATGCCCAGAGTATTCCAGCACACTTTTCGGATATGTTCGCTTCTTTCGACATCAAAAACCTTCATGCTGTCTTAATTTCTGAATCCTGCCTTGTCTCCCTTCGTCCTTGTACTCTCTTCCTGGGTTCACTCTCATACGAAACGACCGCATGGGTTCTCGTGGAGGTGGTGTGGCCATTTTCTTGCGCTCAGATATTGCTTATTCTATTGTGAGCATGTCTTCACAGCCTCCTCCTGCTAATGCTGGCGAACATCTTTTCATTGAGATATGTCTTTCGCATTCTAAAATTCTTCTCGGTGTTTATTACAGTCCTTCGCTTCGTATAAATTCCTTTGCTTCATTTGAAAAACTGCTGGAAAATCTTCTTCCTTTGTACAGTCACTCCATTATTATGGGAGATTTCAACACTTGTCTAGTCAAACAAGACTCACGTGCAACCACCCTTAAATCAGTAGTACAGTCCTGCAACATGCATATTCTTCCTCTTGGTACAACTCATCACTCTCCTAATGTCACTCCATCTCTTCTTGACTTAATTTTTACTTCATCTCTACAGCATGTTGCTAACCACGGCCAATGCTCAGCAGATGCCTTCTCCTATCATGACCTTATCTTCTTGTCCTATAAACTACGTCCTCCCAAATATAAACATAAAATTCTTCTTCAGCGCAATTTTAGTGGTATAAATCTAGAAAATCTCAGAGCCAGCCTGGAAACCAGTCGACTTTGGATGCATCCGGCATCCAAAGTCGACTGGTTTCCAGTGATGTCGGTAGACACAATTGACGATAAGCTCTCAGCCTTTAACTGTAGTTTAAATAATCTGTTTGACTGCCATGCACCAATCCGCTTGGTCAAGATAAAGCATCTCCCTGCTCCGTGGATCTCGGACGAAATCAAGTCCCTCATGCACAAAAAGGCAGTTGCCAGAGCGAGATTCAAACGATGTGCTAGTGATATCAATAAGGAAAAGTTTAATCTCGCCAGGAATCGCTGTAATAGGATGTGTAGGGATGCTCAACGCCGCTATATTCATTCTTCACTCTCAAATGCTGATCCAGCCAAAGCCTGGAACTTTTTAAGAACCCTTGGAATAGGCAAGGCACTCCAAGCTGCGTGTACTTTAAATTTTAATATTGATTCTCTTAATGTTCACTTTTCGTCGACGTCCAACATAGATGTGGATGTCAAAACTAGCACCCTCAACTATCTTAATTCCTTGCCTATTCCTGACTATCCTTCGTTCAACTTACAACCATTCGCCGCATGTGATGTTAAAAAGAGCATTATGTCCATTTCCTCTAACGCCATGGGAGGTGACAATATCGGTCGTAATATGATCATGCCAATTGTGGAGGAGATATTACCTTTGATATGTCATATCCTCAACTTTTCTGTTACCTCTGAGACCGTTCCGGCGGAAGCCTATATCATTCCTCTACCCAAAAAAACTAAACCTTCCTCATTTGCTGATTTTCGGCCTATCTCCATTAAATTGCTACTGTTGAACGTGGTATGAAGACATTAATTAACAAGAACAAATAACGAACAAGATCAAGAAGAAGAATTTGAAAGTTGAACGACTCGGACGATTAAATTTCACTACTTTTTTTAACTTTTATCTTTTCAATCTCTGCTAATATCCATTATTTTTCAATAGTTTCAAATTAAACAGGATCAAAACTGACCCGTGGAATAGGCCTACTGGGGAAACCACGTTAAAAAAACGCGCTAAGTACCTCATAGGTGGCGAGGAAACGTGTGCATATTATGACGATTACAATTTTACAACTTTTTGAATCGTTATATATCAAAAACGGTGGCTCGTAGAAAAAAGTATTAATAAATTTTTTGTAGATAATTTTATGATCTACAATTTTTGCCTGAGGTACTTTTATTTTTATGATAAAACTTACCGTTTTGCTGAAAATCGCAAAAACCTCATTTTTTTGACTTTTGACCTTAAATAAAAAAAATTCCTTACAGGGGAAAGATGGGGAACAATCTTACCGATTTTCAGCTTGGTGGGAATTTAATCAACTTTACTCTTATTTTTTGGTCTAATTTGACCGGACTAAACGTTCAAGCTTATCTGACACAATAATGATTCTAAAAAGTTAAACTTCAAATACTTGTACAGTCAATTTTTGAAAGAGTTCACTCTGCTCACTGCAGCTTATCCTGGAAAACGCGTGCATAGCCGCGGGCAGAAGCTAAAGCGAAGTATGCACTGTACACAAGTAAAGTAACTTCCGCAAATTCTTGCATAAGTCAATTGACTGTTTCCACTGACTGCGATTTTTCCATTCGTACCTATACACGTGGGTCTTGCAGCAATTTCGGCAAGTCACTAAAACTTGCAGAAGTCCACTTGCGCGTTTAAACTTTGCTAGTCAACTTCCGCAAATGTTACTGCCAGTGGACACTACACATAACACTTTTCATCATCAGGCCTTCTGGATGTACACACAGCAGATATCGACCACTTCCGCAGGCAGCTGGCCTCGGAGACCAAACGTATGACAGAGATGTGCCAACTGTGGGATCGGGTGCTGGAACAGACAGTTCTGTCGGATTCTATTCAGGTAAACAATACAACTCTATTGTTCAACACAGGCTGTGAAGGGCGCGGCGGCGTTAGAATCAACTTATCCAACTCAGCCTGTGGATATCTAAATAGCCGAGCGACTGAAGGAACCTATCAGAGAAAGGGCAGCAGCTTCCCTCTGTATATTACTCAACACTTTCACTGCGATCTCTAATACATCTATCAAGCATGGTGATTATGTCAAAACCGTCCTTGCAACGAAGGCAAATTCAGCTGCGGACATAATTTATCGACTTGACGCGTTTACAACGAACCATCAGTGATGTGACCCGGAGTTGTCACTGGTCCTAAAGCATTGAAGCCGTCGACAACGCGCTTCTTTGAAAATGCCTATGACACGTCCATAAAGGACGTATACTTTGCTCCTAGCACTTATCTACATATATCCCCCTACCATTCCAGGAAAGCATCCTGGTAGCCGTGGGACAGTGCCGGCTCCTGATGTCCCAGAAGCTCCAACAGTTCGCCGGGCTGGTGGAGCAGTGCGCGCGGGTGGAGGTGGAAAGTGCGCTCGTCACTCCGGCCGATCTGCACGGGTTCTGGGACATGGTGTACATACAGGTAACTATACTTGTGCCTTCTGTCACCCGGCCCAGTCTCTGCTTATGTCTCAGCCGAGGGGCAGTCTCGTTTTCCGATGTGCCAGAAGCTCCAACAGTTCGTGGGCCAGGAATATGGTGTTTATGATGTTAATACTATTATAATAATCAGCATGTTATATGTGAAACCTTAGAGGAAGGACAGCAGTTTCCTTCTGTTTATTTCTAATGCCATGATGCCAACCACCAAGCCGCCGCTGCGAAGCGTGATGATTAGGGCCCCCTTGTTTATGGAAGGCATTAGGCATATTATGATGTAAAGCATGTGTGCTGATGAGAACGTCCTCTAACTGCTGAACTGAACATAGGCCTCCAGACGACGCACTATGGGTCAGGAGCGTAATTTTCGTGCCAAAAATCTATTTGTCAAAAGTTATATTTCTAAATTTTTCTCAGTTTATATATAAAGTAGGATAATTGAACTATTATATACCACAAAAAATATGCTATAATAACATATTTTAATAGCGATAGCTTGAACTTGAATGTAAGGAAGTAGATTGATTGATGTAGGAAAATTTGTGATATGACACTTTCAGATCGTTTTTTTACAAACCTTTGTTGATAAACTATAACTTATTATAAGTACATCGTTAAAAGCGTGGTACTTAATACTTTCCAAGTAATTCAAGCATATTTTTATATGGCTAAGAAAGTTAGCTTTTACAGACCATTTTTGAAAGCCCTCCTATTTTTTCAGTTTTAAAAATTCAAATTGAGTTTTCGTATTTACCGCTGTCTCCCGACAAGGAGATACGACTTAGAACTATAACGTTCCTTGATCTGTATACTCACAGGATTTAAAATAAAATTTTACCCCAATTTGCCCCAATTTGAGGAGAGGCAAAAAAGTGTACTGTGGGAAAAAGGGGAAAAATCATGAAAGTAGATTTTTTGGACAATTTGGTTTAAATGGTAGCAAATATCCTAGGTTTTATTCACTTGATGACCTTAACTTTAGTATTGATTGTTTTATTTTAATAAAACTATATTATTTTTGAAGTGGTAAACATGGTTAACTGAATTTATAAAGGTATTTTATAATTATTTTAGCTGTAAATAGAGAATAACCGCATTATTTGATAATAGCTATCACCTTATCAAAGAAAGAAACGAAATATTGCGGTTGCCGAACCGGAAACCGCAAAGAAATAAATAAGTTATCAATTTCCAATGGAGTATATTTCGAGGAACGTGTGCAAGAAACCGCAATGAAAATCTGTATTGTCGTGTGCAAATATATTATCAATTACTGTCACTATAAAAAGCGATTCAGGTTCCAACTACAAACATTTAAACTGTTTTGCTAGTTTCGTGGAAACAAGTGTATTAAAAAAACTAAAATGTGTGAATTCATTGTATCAAAATGCGAATTATGTTCTTTTTTATTCGAGAACGATGCCACTTCGGAAAATCTTCTTAAGTATTTGGAAGAAAACTATAACTTAACACCAACTAAACGCCAAAAAGTTGTCGAAAACATACAACAAAATATGTTACAAAAATTCCGTGAGCTTTGGTCGAAAGCTAAAAGAACCAAATCTCGATTTTTGGAACAAAACGCTTCGTGGTTAGATAGCGAGTTCAAAATTGTGTTCGATGATGAAGAATCGTGTCCCACACCAGGAACATCTACGGGTCGTGGTCGACCATCAAAAACATATGAAGACCTGTCAGACAGAAGCAAGAAACGAAAGAACATGGAATTAGTGCAAGAATATGGACTCGAATTTATACATAACGCGTATGTACAGGGACTTCGATCACAAGGGGAATCAGAAGAAGCTTCCCTCGTAGAATCAGAATCAGAATCAATAACTTTATTTCTTTAGGCTTACAAAATAAGCTCTTAGACAAGTCAAATTTTATACTATAAACATAGTTATTATTATCAAATAAGAGATAAGGTGTTATTGATATTCTCTTCACTTCAATTTTTTGTCCAATAGTGGAAGAAGTGAAAACAAAACAACTAGCACATTATAATATCACTTATGTGTCTAATACATGGTTATTTTGCCTATCTAAATCTAAATTTAATGCAATTTAGATACATGTCAATATTTCTATAAAGCTAAACAGAACATTGAATTTCTTACATACTACTGACAGTGCGGAACGGAGCGACATCTGGCCAAGCATTAACATCATTGATGTAATCATCTATGGAGTAAAAGACCTTCCTGATAAGATTTTGTTTAATGTACTGTTTAAATTTACGAATAGGGAGTTCAGTTGCTTCAGATGGAAGCTTATTCTAGAACCACACGCAATTGTCCATAAATGATTTCCCTACTTTTCGTAATCTATATGCTGGGATGTGTAATTTTGTTCTTGTTTCTTGTATTTCAGAACAATCTCATCCTTTAGCATTATCTTAGTTGGAAATTCTTTTACATTTGGTAACATGAATTTAATGCACTTTGTTTTTTAGCATTAAGTAAGAGGTTATTGGCGGTGAACCAATCTAGTACGTGTGAAAGCGAATCATTTACATCGTCATAATTACAAGCTAGCTAGCTATGCTAAGGCCATTAAGCAGAGATGAGAAGAAAACGATAAGAAGGCAAATACTCCATGAAACACCAACCGTAAGTGCGTATTCTATTCATGAAGCCTTAAGTTTATACAATGATTTAAATTTAACTAAGTCGCAATACGCATATTTAAGATCTGTTCTTGCTGAAAAGAATTGCTCTGTTTTTCCATCATACAATAAGAATGCAAAACTATTGAAATTATATGGGAAAATACAACATGCTCATCTCCGAGGTATTGTCGACCTATTTTAATGGAATTTTCAAAAGAAACTCCAGAGAAAACTAGAGCTGTTATTAATGATATAAAATCACAAATAGAAAGTTTACAAACTTCCAAGATTAGACAAAATGATGAAATGATTGAAATAAATCATGAATTGTTTTTGACAATGATTGATGGAAAAGTAGCTCAAGTATTAACTGATACTAGTTCTGGAGCAGTGTGTACTATATGTGGTGCTAGACCAACAGAAATGAACGATTTAAGTAAGGTTGCATCCAAGCCTGAAAATCAAGATGCCTATCAGTATGGCTTGTCAACACTGCATGCGTGGATTCGATGCATGGAATTAATATTACACATATCTTACAATCCGCCATTTCAAAAATGGTCGGCCACAACACCGGAAAACAAGAGACTCAAAGAGGAGAAAAAAGGATATGTACAAGGGCAGTTTAGGAATCAAATGGGTTTACACGTAGATAAAACACGACAAGGATCAGGCAATAGTAATGATGGGAATACGGCTCGTTGATTTTTTCAGAACTACCACTGTAGTTCTGAAATTACGGGAGTTGATGAGGAGATAATCAAAAGATCATCTTGCAGACCTTAGCATCTAGACATGAAATTAACCTTCAAAAATTTGGTGAATACACTCAGAGTACTGCACAATTATACGTTAATAAATATAGGTGGTATTACATGCCCTCTTCTGTACACAAGATCTTAATCCACGGAGAGAATATAATCAAACATTTTGCTGTTTTACCAATTGGACAATTGTCTGAAGATGCTCATGAGTCCCGAAATAAGGACTACAAAAAAAAATCGATTGGAGCATTCCAGAAAATGCTCTAGGTCAGCTACAAATGAGGACATTTTTCATTCATTGCTACATACATCTGATCCATATATCTCTAGCCTAAGGAGACCAAGCAAACTGTTCCGAAAGAACTGTGGCAGAAAGCTATAAATCTTTTAGATTTTTAACCAACCAAAACTTTCCTTTAGTTTTTTACGATTATTAGTTTTTATTTATATATATATAAAAGTACTTCTATTATAGTAATTATTTTATTAGTTCCCAATTTATCTTTTGTAATGTTTGTAATAGGTTTTTTATTACTTGTTATACAAAATATGTAAGTTTTAAATGAACGTAAAAAAAACTTTTCGTAAAAAATTTTTGTTTAATGTTTAAGTTTTATTTTATATTATGTCAACGTAGAATTTTATTTAATTATGTCCATTGGATTAGTTCAAATCCGCGAGAACCTAACAAAAATATTTTTTAAAGTTTAGTGGCAATTTTTTTATGCTAATAAAGGATTATTATTTATTTATTTTTATTTAATTTGTAGTCCATATATCTAAAATTATAATTGCGAAAGATTCATAAAGATATTTTAAAAACTGAGAAATTTACAGATTTTTGACACGTTAATTACGCTACTGACCCATAGTGCGACGCCGCGAATAGTGATTGCAGTTTTGAGTGACATCCATCCCACAACTCCCCACGAACGCTACAATGTCGTTAGTAAATCGAGTGAGAGGATTTTCCAACTCACCGCTTGTAGGCATCACTATAGGTCTGCCGTCATAGGAAGAAAAGCCATAACTACGTTGGAGGTCAGTCATAAAGCTTCTAACCCTTCAGAATCAGACGGGTTAGAAGCTTTATGACGACATCTCGATATGACTAGGTTGTCAAAAAGACTAGATCGCTGTAATACTAAAGCTGAATAGAACAACATTGCGGTCGGACTGTATTGATATTTGACTAGACCGTGATAGGCCTAGATAGCGTTGACGTCTGAATAGTCATTTGTCATTTGAAGTACAGTTATCTACAATCTCATCGGTCTACCTAGCCCTGCCGGTGTAGCCTTGAACCGCACATTATTGCCGCCCATTAATGGGCGGAACGCTACTTCCAAAAATGAGTAGCCTCTTTTCGCCCATTATCGAACACTTTCACGATGCATTGCTGGTTTTGTAAAATCAAAACGTCTTGACTATAATTTCGAATTTATATTACAAAGTCTAATCAGCAAAAAGCTATTTCTTTTCCTGACAGTATCGCCCAATTTTTTTCAATCGTGATTATTTTCAAACAACTTAACAGAGTACTCTAGTAGTAGTAGACTAACAGTGCATAATAAAGAAATATCGAGTTCAAACGAAAAAAAAATATGACAGAAACTGTCAAATTGACACTTATTGTCAGATGAGATAGAAACTGTCACACAGTCACATAAATATATTTTATGCCTTCAGATGTTGATGAGGCAATACGGAAACTTAATAGTGATTTATGTAATATAGCTCAATGGTCTAAAAACAACAGTCTCTTACTAAATCCTACAAAACCAAATATATGGTATTTGGTAGTAACCACCAACTAGCTAATCTGAGTCCAAGTGTCGATGTAGAGCTTATGGGCGCGCCCGTTGAACGTGTGTACGAAGCACGCAACTTGGGTTTACATATGGACTGCAATCTACGTTTCGAAAAGCATGTAGCTGATATGGTAGCCAACTGTTTTTATAGACTTAAAGTCTTATATAGAATGAGGTCTCATATTCAAATGGACCTACGCATACGTTTAGTGGAGTCACTCATTCTGTCCAAACTGAATTACTCTGATGCAGTCATTAGTCCTAGATTGCTTGCTAGAACGCAAAAGTTGATTCAGCGAGTACAAAACGCCTGTGCTCGTTTTTGTTTCGATATCCCGTCTAGAGGTCATGTTACACCGTTTTTAAATCAACACGGCATTATGAAAATGAGGCATCGTCGGAAACTTCATTTAGCTTGTTTACTCTTTGGTGTCCTCAAGTACCGCGTACCCTTATATCTCTATGAGAAACTTTCATGGATAGGCAGCACCAGATCGTGCGGACTTCGAAAGAGCGCCAAACAGCTCTCGATGCAACGTCATAGCTCAGCCGCCTTTCGAGGCAGTTTCCGTTACGCCGCATCTCGGTGCTGGAATAATATTCCTCCTCCAATAAGGAACCTGCAGAGTTTTTATGTATTTAAACAAAAACTACGCAATTTTATTTTTGAAAGTCAGAAAAGACAAGGGAGTCATAAAAACGATACAAGCATCATATAATGATGCGATGTAAGTAGCTACTTACATCATAAAAGTAAATAATAAATTATGCTATGATAAAGCATAATTTATTATTTACACTACCTATATTTTATTTTACTTGTATAAAAACACACCATTCTATGTATCTTTAAGATTTCTCCTGTTTCAATTTTATCCTTTGTATTAAACTAGATCAAAACGCGTACTGTTTTACTTAAATTTGACTTTGTTGCATAGACTAGACCTGTCAGTAGAAATTACTTCTATGTTGTAGTTCAGCGTTTCATCCTAAGTTTTTGTAATTTGTCTAGAAACGTAATCATTTCATGTCATCTGTACCTTGTATTTGTCAATCGTTGCCGTAGCTTAAGTTTTTTAGTTTATTGTTATACTTTTGCTTGTTTTGTGTCTTATGTGTTATCATCCGTGACGTCACCAAACGGCTCTGTCGGAAGACCAGCGTTGGTTGTGACATGTTTACAACTAATTCATGCTGAGACAGAGACCGATTTGACTCAAGGCAAAAATTTGGCTGTATTGCCTCTTATTTTAATACATTGTTAATTGTTTTTGTTAATTGAGTTACAAATAAAACATTCTTATTATTATTATTATAACTGAGAATATTATTCTAAGTGTAGAGCTTATCAATCGACTATCATGGATGATACCTGTTTCGGCTGCCGTATGGTGATATCTAACCACTATCTAAACTCTTCGACGAGCCAAAAAATCTATGATCTTCTTTGTGCCAACGTAAATGAACAAGAGTACATTGCTATAACCAGCGACCAGTTGACCTACTGGGTTTGCTTAGAATGCGTTATCAAACTACCGAGGGCTGACCCATACACCGGTGCGTTATAACAGAATGCCTACGATACCACCTAAGCAACTATCTACACACCCATACATGGTTATGAGAATGTCACCTTTCGTAAGAAAAATTGCTCTCAAACCCAGCAGGCTACAGAACACTCATCCTTGGATATTTGGAATATATTAAGAGAAGATTCAGAACGAAAATTAAACACACTGGAGAGAGGCCTTGTTTCAACCATCAGGACAGCTGGCGGAAATTGTCAACAAAAACAATAAAATTACTGTCGATAGTATTGGCAAACTTAATGATAGGCTCACGGAATTGGAGAACAAACTGAAAAATCGCCTACCAGTAAAAAGTAAACCATCCTGCGCTGAAGGGTTCCTTCCCTCACACCTGGCCACTCAAACGATGACCGGGGATGACACGCAGGCAGCATCATTGGTAGAAGTTATGACCACTGCCCAACCTTATATGCAATCAGGGAAGCGTACCCTATCCAAAGACAAACCTGATCAAACCCCAGCTACTCAGTTATTGCAAACAGCTGGCGGGGCGGTATTTCTTCATCATAATCATCATCATCATTGGCCGTGGGGCCGCGGAATAGAATATCGACCCCTCCAACTCAACTCGTGGATGTCGTAAGAGCCGACTAAGGGAACCTACCAGAGGAAGGGGGAAGGCTTCCGTCTGAGTATTTTTAAACACCAACACTGCGATCACCAATCCGCCTGCCAAGCGTGGTGATTATGGCAAATCCCCCCCTACATGGGAGACCATCCACTCGATGGACCGACGACATCGTGGCGGTCGCAGGGAGTCAATGGATGGAGGCGGCTCAGGACCGCTATTTGTGGAGTCGTACGGGGGAGGCCTATGTCCAGCAGTAGACGTGTATGGGATGATGATGATGATGATGATGATGATGACTCATCAGCTGGAATCTTGAAACCCAAACGGGCCGATACGGCAATGAATATGAAGCAACTTGGTAGGTACAAAAAATCTAGTCAGGCAGTGACGGTTAACACAACGCCCCCACCGAAGTTTAGCTCACCAAATAACATAACATCTTCTCCATCAAGCGGCCCATCTCTTATAGAGAATGTAACAAACTCTCATTGCCTACCACTAGCTTTACTCTAGCCGACACTGGAGCAAACGATGGCTGGCTTGAAGTTGAACGTAAGCAACATCGGATATCTACTCCTATGCCCAATCTATCGCGCGGAACTGCAGCTCCAGGCTCGACGCTCCTCGAAACTTCCGAAAGAGTTCAATACCTACATTTATTTTATGTGAACCTGGGGACCACCGAAAACATGGTTCTTGAACATCTAAAAACCATATGTGGAAGCGATGTTTGCACAGCCCATCCTCTGAGATCCCGCGGTAACTACGCGTCATTTAAGCTCGGCGTTCCGGTGAGGTGGATTGAATGTGTCCTATCTAGGGGTTGCATTATCCGCAAAATTTTCTTATCCGGATATTTCGGATAGTAGTGAGCCTTACTATTCGGACATCCGGATAATTCGGATAATTTATAAATGCACATAAAATTTAAATTAAAACAAAGAAAATGTGATCTTAAAGTATCAGTCAGTATTAGAGATGGGTTTATGCTGGCATTTACAGGGCGTATTGAGTAAATGTCCAATATACATATGCCCGATAAATGGCATTTACTCAATACGCCCTGTAAATGCCCGGCATAAACCATCTCTAGTCAGTATTTATTACTCGTAACTCATATTCAACAAAGAAAACACAGAGTCATACGGTCAAACTTACGAATGTACACAGACACGTTTATGTATGTATCAAATCAATCATAATAAAAAAAACGACATAATAGTTATAATGTTTACTAACATTATACCTATTATGTCGTTTTTTTTATATTATATAAAAAACGACATAATAGGTATAATGTTTACTAACATTATACCTATTATGTCGTTTTTTTTATTATGATTGATTTGATACATACATATTATGTTAATTATTAGTAAATAATTAACATAATAATACTCAGTAAAGTGTGAGTTGCGGTTTGCGAGGTATGGTTAGTGTAGTGTGGGGAGAAGTGATGCGATTGCGTGCTAGTGTAGGTCTTGCTTGCTTATAAGTTCAGACACGCACGAATCAATACATGTATATTTTTAAAGTCACAAAAATTTGGTGCTTAATTTTGAGGTCTTTACTTATGAAATTACCGTTTTTTGTGAAATAAGTTTACGTTATTATCACCGTAATGACCCATGTAATCGATGCAGCTTTGCCAACGAAGTGGCATTTTATGGATCCCCTTCTTATAGAAATCAGCTGAACGGGAGGCAAATAAATCTTCAAAGGCATTTCCTACTGTCTCTCTGGTATTGATTTTTTTTCTTGCCAAAAAGTAGAAGTTTGTAGGCGCAAGGTCTGATGAGTATGACGGATGACGGAGAGCTTCCAACCCCAGTTCTTTTAACTTTGAGACCGTCTGTTGTGCGCGTTGTCGTGCAGGAGCAGTGGGGATGATCGTGGGGTACTCATTTGTCAGCTTTTTTTTTTACATTGCCAATTTGACGAAAATGGACTAATAGTGTTTTGATACAAACGAAAGCGAAAAGCTACTGCTAATTCAGCCGTAGAATGAGTATCTTCAGCTTCCAAAATCGCCTTTAATGAGATCAGAATGGAGCGGGCAAACCAATAATATGTGGCGCATTCGTTTATGGTAAGTGCTTCGTGTCAAATTGTATGATTTTTGGTCGACGGCAAGTACTCTATAGGTTTTGATCTAGGGCGAGAATCAAAAATATGTGTATGTGAATCAACTAGAAATTTACGGTTTTCCGATTTTTTCCTTAACAACTTGTTGCTGTTGCTGGTTTCTTAACCTTGCTTCTTGCCAAATTTTAAGATTCTAGCTCAACGGGAGTACTCTATAGGTTTTGTGTGCAAGTGATTCGCTTGGGAAAAATAGTGGGCATAAACGGCTGTAACTTTTGATTGCGTTGACTTAGTAGTTTAATTTATATCACGGCTCCAAGAGGTTGCAAAACTGAGTATTTGATGTTAATTTCAACTCGATACCTCGACGCGTTCCTAAGGGGGTTGACAGATGAACAGACGGACAGCAAAGTGATCCTATAAGGGTTATTTCGTTTTTCCTTTTGAGATACGAAACCCTAAAATAACGTAGGCTTGTATCACCCACGTGTCTCAGAATGTCACACCTGGCAAAGTATATTATACAATGAGTTTATCACTTTAATTTATCTCTGTCCAGATCGAGGACGTAGACATCCGTTTCAAGCAGCTAGAAGAACTTCGAGCACGCAACTGGACGGAGGACCAAGTGGTCGTGGCGGCTAAGAAGAAAGTGGTGAAGGCAGTGAAGGTGAAGGCAGTAAATGCGAAGCCGACGGGCGGCGCTAGCAAGATCAAAGAGATGATTGCTGGTAAGTCTATTTATTAGTTAGGACTCATACACACAGCATCCGTTTTACTGGATCCGTTTATTTTCCCGTGATGGTGTATGTAGTTTTAGAAGCGAGTTCACACGCAAATATTGTAAACTGGTTCCCCTTTTTAAATCTGGTAGTCACACTGATCCGGCCAATTACAGATCAATTTCGATACTTCCAGCTATAAGTAAAATTTTTAAAAAAATTATTCTCACACAGCTGTCCTCTCATTTCGTCCTTAATAGGCTACTCCATAAAAATCAATTTGGCTTCACCAAAGGTAGACCAACAACCGATGCTGGTACAGTTTTACTAAAGCATATCCCTGGGATAAAGCGAAACACGCTATTGGTATATTCTGTGACCTTTCTAAGGCTTTTGATTGTGCAGATCATGCTACATTAATTGAAAAATTGAAACGCTATGGAATTCAAAACAAGGCACTGGACCTTATGCAGTCATATTTATCTGATAGAGTTCAAAAAGTAGCTATTGGCAAAGAAAGATCTAGGGGCTCAAAAAATTGAATTAGGCGTCATTGTTTATATTATTGGCGATCAATATTAGGTCCTTTTTTAGAAGAATAAGAATAAGAATATTTGTACAAACTTATATTTTTAGTATACGTAAATGATCTCCCCTTTTTGGAAAAAGATCTATGTGATATAGTCTTATTTGCTGATGATACTTCACTGATTTTTAAAGTTGACAGAAATAAATGTAATTATGACGATGTAAATGATTCGCTTTCACACGTACTACATAGATTGGTTCACCGCCAATAACCTCTTACTCAATGCTAAAAAACCAAATGCATTAAATTCTTATTACCAAATGTAAGAATTTCCAACTAGGATAATGCTAAAGGATGAGATTGTTCACTTTGTAGACTCTACTGTTTTCTTAGGGTTACACATTGATTCCACTCTTCAATGGAAACCGCAAATTGATGCTCTCGCAGGCAGACTTAGTTCAGCAGCCTATGCAGTTCGTACAATTAGATATATTACCGATGAAGATACAGCTAGGTTAGTTTATTTCAGTTACTTTCATAGTATTATGTCCTATGGTATTTTGCTTTGGGGAAAGGCAGCTGACATCCAGACTATCTGGTGCGTATCGTTAAGCGTGCGTTAATAAATTATAGAAATTAATTGCCAAAAATGATACGCGGCGGTTAACCTTAAAATTTGAGGGGCGCTTGTTCAATAGAAAAATCTAAAAATGCGTTGGTCTGACATTGGACAGCTAAAACCCTGTAAGTACTTGGGAAGGCTTACCGGTCTGATAAAGTCTACGATCAGCTCCAATCGTTCACTGCAATCCAAAATCCACTTAGCAGTTCACACACTGAAGTTTATAGGTTTCAAAATGTTAATCTTTGCGAGGATCGAAAGGTCACGACCCGCGGGGTGATATGATGCGAATATTGTATTCTCTCGACAACATTAACTTAGTTGGAGATGCGATTGCCACACAAAGCTCAAAGCGAAGAACTTGTGGAAGAAAATTCAACCGGCCGGCGTAAGCGCAGAAAGTGCACTCTAAGTGCACTCGTGTGCATCCAATAACATGAATGCGAGTTGCGAGAAGCGACCATCTGTATCATAGTTCATATTGGTCGCGAGTGCCTGGATGGTTTTGCAGAGCAAACCTCAAGGGCGATCGCATGACATTCCAAAAGAGTAAACCAACCCTTTTTAGTACCTAGATAGATAATAACCATCCAATGTCACACAGAATTGTAAGTAAATTAAACGCAAACGCACTGTTAGCGTAACCACTATCTTTGTTCTTCAAAAAAGGGCTGTACGCGCAATTTATAAATTAAAGCCGCACGACTATTTTATTTTATTTATTTATTTATTAAATACAGGCACAACAAACAACTATATTTCAAAATTAAGGTTAAGAGTTACATAATACATTTTATAAAAATATAGCCCACTACTTTGTACTCATAATGATAACAAGCTTAACAATACTTATCGCTACAGATTGCTGACACTACAATACAACTAATTTGTATTATACTTAACTTAATTAGATACTTAGATAAATTTATAACAATAAAACAAAAATTAAAACCAAGACATTCATAAGTAAAGGTAAACAGAGTATGGGACATAACTTTTTAAGGGCTAGAGACTTAATCTTTCCTGAACTATTATATACAAAAATATATACAAAATCTACATTGTAGGACTGTATCATGCGGCGTAAAGGCATACGAAGACCAGCGTTGGTGCGACAGGGGTTTAGATAAAATAATTTACCTGCCATTGCTTCTCGCCTGTGCACAGTGCGAGGCACGTGGTTACTTTAATTGATATTATTTATCTGTATACCGAATATAATCTGTATAAGAAGAGTATTTATAAAAAAAATAGCCGATCCGTCGCTACTGGAGACTTTCGTTCTTCAGTGTATAGCCGAATTTTTACAAGGATGGACGTTCACGTATGTATTGTATTGGTACTATCGTCGTCATCAAAACATGTGTCATCACACGAAATGGTCAATCTAACGAGATAGCGGGGTCTAAGTGAGGTTGGAAAATTCCGTGATATCAACTGAAGCTGACTGACAGCAATCTCAGAAAATTACAAATTTTTCAGCAAATGACAGGTAATGTCAAAAATAACAGAAACTTTGCTGTCATTTCAAGCAGAAAATGTGTAAATATGAAATCGCATAAAGTGACAGCAAATGCCAAAATTTACAGCAAATGTAAAAAATGACAGAAAGTTTAAAAAATTACAGAAACCTGACAAAAATTATACATCAAATGACATGGTAATGAATCAAATTTCAGCACCAATAGTACCATATACACACACATAAAAATTCATACAGTGCATTATAATATAACTAATTTAACATCAGAAAAAAATATATCCTAAATTACACATTAAAATTCAATTACAAACCTAGCTAAAAAAAACAGTACATTTCATCCTCTAAATAAAAATTGTGTAAAGTTCAATCAATTAGAATTAAAATAAATAAAAATGCTCAAATGCTACCTCACACAAAGTCATTTCCTTTCACATGAAGCTGCGACAGGCGTCACAGATTAGGGCAATCAAGTTTGCTCGCTAAAATCCTCAGCAGGCTATTCGCGCTGGAGTGGACGCGGCGCAGCAGTGATGCGGATCTCTTCCGCGTGATGGCACGGAAGCCATCTGTCTGAGCGTCGGCAAACATGCCTGATGCGCTGCAGCACTAGGCCAGCCACACTACTAGCGCTCTAAAGCCGTTGTTGTATTGGACGCGTAGAGCGTTGACTGCCTTCTTGCTATACCCGACCCACAGACTGTACGTGTAAAATTACTGGCAGAAGGCCTTAAATAGCGTGACCTTTACTGCTCCCGTGCATCGTGCAAACCTGCGGGCCAACATATTGCTACGGACCGCCAACGCTCTACGCTCCCTCTCTATGCCCTCGTCTCGTCGCTGAGATTTTCTGTGACCCAGGTACTTAAAACGCTTCACTCTTGGCAATTCCACCCCATTAAGGACGACAGGAGTTGTAATAGATACGTTCTGTTCCTTCGGGTGGAAAACCAGAAGTTCACTTTTCTGAACATTGTACCTGAGTCCGTAGGCCCCAGCATATTTCTCACATATTTTGAGCAGCTTCCTAACAGAATAGCAATGATCGAGGGACCTAGGAGCACCATATCGTCGGCGTAGCTTATGTTGTTAGTAAAGGTGCCGTCAATAGAACAGCCAACTCTGGCGCTCCCTAGCTCCTCGATCAGTCCATTGACGTACAGATTGAAGAGGCGCGGCGATGCTAATCCTCCCTGCCGAACTCCGCACTTCAGTCTAAACGCATCAGACATTGCGCCTGCCCATCTCACAGCATTTGTTTGGTTCTTGTACCAATAATAAAATAAAATTATACCTCTTCGGGTAACGAGGTTGTACGCGACGCGTAGCTTTGTTTTAGTATATTTGTTTAGTATCTGTGTATGTACCTACCCTATTTGATTTTATATGTATATACCTACCTACTACTCGTCAATAAATGCGAGGGAGTGTTCGCTGAGGTGCGGGGGCCGAGGGCTGACGCCGCCCGCACGTAAGCACTCGCGTGACTGGCAAACACAAACTACACAGGTATCAGACGGTCATCTGTCATACATTGACGTTGTACCGTTGCAAACTTAGAAGATGACAGCTGTTTTTTTTTTAAAACGTTTTCGTGCAGCATTGCACGGCTTACGCATTCTACCAGCGTCAAGTCACAGAATAAATAATAGTCAATATTGAAAATAATGTAACTATACTAGGTAGGTTTTCTATAGGTAGGTAGGTAATGTAGGTAGCAGGAAACAATAACAAGCAAATTACTTATTCAGTTTTTTATTTTTTATTTCTTTTTGTATTTACATAACGCCTTATTTTGCATTTGTTGTAAAGATGACGTTTCAAGGCTTCATGAAAATTCCTTTGACGACTAGATTTTTCAAACACTTTATATAAAAGCTTGCATTTTGGAGTCAATGATTTAACAACTCTAATCAATCTCTTTTGCTGAACCCGCGAGGTGTGCAATCTGAAAATAAAGAGAAATTAAAAAGATATTTACATTTCCATATAGCTTTCTCTGTCTATGTTTCCATACAAGGTAACAATGACATCCATATATGATATAGTGTTACATACTATGACAAAATTTAATCTGTCTAACTATTACCATTCAAGAGATACAGCCTTGGCTATAAAAGCAGCCGAAGGCTTAGCAATAGGGTCCCGTTTTCACTCGTTGGGTATGGAACCATGGAAGTTGATGGTTGGTCGAAGTCTGTAATAAAACATGATTTTTATTGATAATTAAATTTCATTTTTTTCGTATATTTGCAACTGTGGCTGCCACCTTTCAAAAGCAACAGGCAGCTGAGCATTTGTAAAACATTGGTTTTACACACCAAAACATGATTATTATTGTGCATAACTTATTTAATTGAAATCAATGGAATAAATTCAAGCATTTTAACTTTAACACTGCTACCACAGATAAAAAAAAACTGCTACTATTCATTTATAGAAGAAATACTTACATGCCTGGTCTTCGATATTCTCCTGGATATTCGGACACCATCTGAACAGTAAATATGTTCACAGTAACGAGGCTTCCTCGAACAACTATGATCACTGGTGTATGATCGTATTTGACTTTTGTACTGAAAATTAAAAGGGTTTGCTTTTTAATTCATAGTACTGAAAAGTTTAGATAAATAATATTTCAGGAAGGAATGTTTTTATTTGTGATTCATTACAGGAACTGCTTGATGGGTTTTCTAGACGTCATTTCCATTTCATATTCATTTTCATTCATTTATTCATAAGATTTCAGGTTACATTGATCTTAAATTTATTAGTTCTACTAAAACCTGTCTTTCCAGACGTATGAATATTTAAAATCTAAATTATTATTGATTGCGTACAAATCACATAGAATATTAACAATAAAGAGAATCATGTCAAAAATAATAATTAAAAATGTATAGATGAAATTCATTACAATTTATATTCAAAGAATTCATTTATGCTATAAAAACATTTTTCAGTCAGCCATTTGGTCAAATTAAATTTTAATTTAGATAATAATGTCATTTCTTTAAAAGCGTCAGGAATTTTATTATAAATTTTAATCGCCATCATGTAGCTATTATTACGGGATAATGTCAATCTAGTTTGTGGTCTGGATAATTTATTTTTGTATTTTGATCGGACGCTATAATTACTCATTGGATTTGCGAATTGAAATATGTTTTTATTCTTAAAAACAAACACACTTATATCTAGTATGTATAAGCTAGTCAACGTTAACATCTTATATGGTCTAAAGTAGGGCCTGCAAGAGTCTGTCATTTTTAACCCAAAAATAGATCTCAAACATCGCTTTTGCATAATAAAAACCTGTTCTATGTTAACGCATCTGCCCCAAATCAATATTTCATAGCAGAGAAGAGAGTTTACATATCCGTAGTAAGCTGTAATAGCAGACTCTTTGGATACTGTGTGAGAAATGCGTCTTAGTGGGTATACAAAACTATTTAATCTTTTACAAATATAATCTACATGTTGTTTCCAAGAACATAAATAACCTATATGAATGCCCTAAGAATTTAATACAGGTAATATTTTCAATTGTATGGTCTGTATGAGACACTTTAAGATTTAGTTGAGTTCCCTTATTTGTTTGAAATTGTATATACTTTGTTTTTTCTATGTTTATTTTCAAGTTGTTTTGATCAAGCCAAGTTATAGCGGCTTTTAGTGCATTATTTATATTTCGTTCATAGTTAAGTTTATCAACTCCTTCTACTACTATTGTTGTATCGTCCGCAAATAAAATACACGGTTGTTTGACTGCTCTTGGCAGATCATTGATATATAAGAGGAACAGCAATGGGCCTAGAATGCTACCTTGGGGTACGCCGTATTTATTAGTTAAAAAACTTGATCTAAATGCTAATACTGATTTCGTTTTTGTGTCGTAATTCGAGGTCTCAACACACTGTTGTCGGTCCCCTAGATAAGACTTCAGCCAATCATATGCTGGTCCTCGGATACCGTACTTGTAAAGCTTATTTAAAAGTCTTTTATGACAAACAAAATCAAAGGCTTTACTCATGTCCATGAATATTACAGATACTGGGTTTTTCCTCTCCAGAGCATCCGTGATTTTCTTTACTAAATTAAAAGTATCCAGAGACGTACTTTTGTTTTTGTGAAATCCATTTTGTTCTTCCGTTATGATTTTGTTTGTTTCGATGAAACTATATATTCGCCTATACATTACATTTTCCAATATTTTAGAAAAAATTGGTATCAACGTGACTGGTCGATAGTGGTTCATCTCTGATATATTGCCCTTTTTATACAATGGTTTCACTATAGAAAGCTTAAGATTTTCTGGAAATATACCTTGCTCCAAGGAAAGATTAATTACATGCAAGAGTGGACCAGATATGCAACTAATACATAATTTAATAATATCTGTGCGAATGTTATCGTAACCTACAGATTTAGAGTTTTTAAGAGAGCTTACAATCTTTCTTAGTTCTTCTAAACTTAACGGCGTAACGTACATGCTATTCACATTGGATTCATAATTAAAATTAATAGAGTCATGGTCAACAGTTATATGATTATGCACAATGTCTATAAAAAACTTATTAAAACAATCAGCAATAGAGGCAGGATCAGTCACTTCCCTATCATTAACAATAATTTTAGGAATTTCTCAATTTCTAAGGCTGTCAGACGAGTATTTTTTAATTATATTCCAAACTGCTTTGGCCTTATTGGGTGCATCTTTTATGTAGTTCATGTTATTGTTCTTCTGTGATACAATATAACATTTTTAGTAACTTACAGTACCTTAAATATGCAGCTTTGTTTTTCACACTACGTGTGTTATTCCTATATTTAAGGTACAAAATTCGTTTGGTAGAGATGCTTTTTTTAAGACCTTTTGTTAACCATTTAGAGTTCCTATTCAAATTATTGGTTTTTCTAATTTTTACTACAGGCAAACACAAATTATAAAACAAAGTTAAAGTTTCTGAAAAAGTATCGAAGGCTGAGTTCGCAAGAGTTTCGTCAAATACATTTTGAAAAAAGAGACTGGATATACAGTTTAAAAATTTTCTACATTTGTCTTCGACCTTAGTCCCTCTTAAGTTCATACCAATACTGTATTCTCCTCCTTTGAATTTTAGGCTTTTGTTTTATAGTCCATTGAAACAGTTGAGCCGTGTGGTCAGAGAGACCTAAGTCATGAATTGATGCCATACCATCTTCAATATTGGTGGGAATGTGGTCAATACAAGATCTTGATGTTTCTGTGATTCTTGTAGGCTCTAGGATTTTCTGATCGAGTTTAAACGCCTCCAATATATTCATGTAGTCAGATAAGTCTCTAGACTGTTTAAAAATATTAATGTTTGTGTCTCCGCACATGATAAATTTTTTTCGTGTGTTTCTTCCCACATTTATCAACATCTCTTCCAATTTTACTAAAAATCAGTTGGTATTTGATGATGGTGTTCTGTAAAGGCAGATCAATCTTACTTTAAATTCAGTGAGATCTACGGCGCAGCATTCTCTGTTTAAGTAAACAGAGTTGAATATGCCCCAAGTTTTAAACGATTAGGCATTTTGTTGAAATAAACCGTTTTTCAGTGTTTATTACAAACAAACACTTTGTTTACTAAATTATTCATCCTTCAAAGCTTTTCACAGTTGAGATATCTTAACCATTGATCTCGTACTTCCATTTTTAAGGGAAATCTATGTAATTTAACGTCATGTCGTTGACTATCACATCTAGGAACACAACACTTGCGAAACATTTTGTTTGTTATTGTTATTACTGATTTAACAAAAACTGAACATCAAAACAATAAACAGGTGATAAATAGTAATGGCCGCTGATTATAATGGCTGGCTACTGATTATTGCTAACGGGGGTGAAGAACGGGGCGCTACACGTCATCTTCTAAACTTGCACCACAGAGTATATACAATTTCGTAGAGCTAGTGTTTTTATTAGGCAGATTACTAGGCGTGCTGGCAAAACAGTAGCTTTTTGGACTCAGCGCGCGTGTGTTAGAATTTTGAGAGTTCCCTATTGCTATATACTACACAACTGCGAAGTATCAGAGATAATTCTTAAGATTCCTACGTAAATACATTGAAGAAAATACTACTGTAGTTATCAGTCAATCATTGATCACTAATTTGCTGGCTGGATATGACAAGAAGCTTCTGAAAACTAAACAAAACAAACATCTTCCGTCCTAGAATTTAAGAGTAGGTACGGAGGGTATCTACTTGTTCTCCTACAAGGGGGTATGAAATAATGAAACATTATAAAACATTTAAGTACCTTGGCTATATTGTATACAAAAGCACATCATCAGTCAAAAACATAGAACATAGTCCTAGTAGTAATAATTACCTTTATTAATTTACATTATATAAAAAAGAAATACAAATGAAGGTACTTGTAAAATTACTTTGAAGCTTCGAAGCCAAATCACATAATAACAAATAACGACAAAATATAAATATGAACAAACTACAAGGTACCAAATTACATACCTCAGTTTAACAATAAGTACAGATATTATTTAGTTTCCACTCGGAAGCTAAATTACAAGCAATATTGCCTATGTATTTGTAGGTAAATACACGGAATGTAAAGGAGTATAATAACAATGGTTTACTTAACTTTGTCACCCAAGCTGCACAACACAAACTGCCCCCTCGTTTTCATAATATTCCTTTTATATCGCTCCTCAGAGCCCATACCCCATCTTTCCTGTCTAAATATCGTGTTGTTTGTTGAATCACCAGAGCCAATCCAAATCAAGTCGTATTTATATTTTTAATCTAACTCTTTTAGAAACAAATAACATGGTAAACCTATGTTGAAACTTATTCTAAGACTCTTGTGATTCATCAAAATCGCTATATTATATCCTTGAGGTTAATATAGTCATATTTAGGAGCCAGCTGATGACGCAATATAATTTATAATATGCTAATCTGATATATAAAGAAATGATATCTTAACAAATCTTTTCTTAAATTTAACTAATGGTTTATTAATACTATCTGCTTCATATATTGTTACATAATTAATTCGTTAGTTGCTAAACTATCACAAAATCAGTCAATTATCATCATATTTACAATTCAACTGATGTAATCGTACACCAAACTTATATTTAAAGAAATTATAACTTTACGAAGCATCTCTTAAATTCAAATAATGATTTATGAACATTGTCTGCTATATAATATTGATACAGATTTAATTAGTTAGTTGCTAAACCTTACACAAAATAGGATACCTTTACAGACGTATTTAAAGCGACACCTGTTACCTTGTTCAGGTACTATTTTGATACAGTGTTTGCATCGCTTCATCACCTATTCTATCCACCTACTATCTGTAAACAAACAGTTCAACCCGATTTCACTAGGTGGCAGTGTATTTAAATGTTACTGTTGATAAATTCTTCGATTTATTCATTGAAATCCGTCACGTGCATGTCTGTCCTGCCTCTTTACACGTTCGCCACATTTCTAGTACAAAAGTCTTTAAATACAGTCCCCATCGCCTACATAGTGGTCTTCGAGCCGGATTGGATCCAGCCAGATGCATAAAACACCTCCTAGAAGTGTGATGAGCACGCGAAGTGCAGTAAAAAAGGAACAACAGGCCGCGCTTCTAGAAAAAGATGCTCAAATATCTCGCTGTACGCAACAGGCTGTAGAACCCAGGAACGAGACGAATGAAAAAAATCCTGGCACGTCCACGGCGCAAAGCGTTCGAGAATATTCGCGAAAAAAGGCATCGACCTCGTCAATTCTGGCGAGAAAGAAGAAACTTGAATTGGAAGCCGCTGAAGCAAAAGCCAAAATCAGATTAGAGCTCATCGATAAAAAGCTGGAGGCAGACATTGCCGACCTGGAAGACGAGGGTAGCTCCGGCTGTAGCCTACCATCTGATAAAAGTCTCGGCGACCAAAATGACCGCCTAGTAAACAAGTGGCTCGAAACGAGCGCACGAGAACTTCAGTGCACCACCAATGTACGGCACCCGGCACAGCAGGAGCGGATCCTGCACAAGTTGAACCCCGCCGGGCTGGCCACTGAGAATGCGCTCGCCGCCCGCCCATCTTCCGCCATGAACGCGCTCGCCGCCCGCCCAACGTCTGCCGCCGCCGCCGCCGCCGCCGCCGCTTGCGGCACCGATGATCCTACGGTACAGGCCCTAGCGAGCGCGCTGAAAGATCTGGCTGCTGCGTCGTAGAACTGGAACTAACGAAAGAATGCTGAACCGTTTGTGTACACCCAGGGAATTGCCCAAGTACTCTGGAGACCCGCTCGAGTGGTTGCACTTTCGGCAAGCCTACGAAGAATCGTCCCAAGTGTGCGACTTCACAGATCAAGAGAACCTCTGGCGCCTGAGGAAAAGCCTTCACGGACCTGCAAAAGAAGCAGTGACAGCGTTACTGATTGGTGCTACCTCCGCGCGAGGAAGTGATGGCCACGCTTGAGTTACAATTTGGAAATCCCGATGTTATCGTGTCCAGGATCCTGCAAGACATAAACAAGTTACGTCCAATGTCACAAGAGTACCAAAAAGAGATCATTCCATTCTCGGTGAAGGTCCGTAACTGCGTCGCCGCCATAACCGCAATCGGCGAAGAGGAATACCTGATAGGAATGAACTTAGTTTCTGCTGTCATCTCAAAGTTACCTATTGTGCTTATTTCAAAATGGACGGACTACAGTTACCCTTTTTTACAAATTAAGGAAAAGCCAAAATTAGTTGTGATGTCGGAATTCCTAAGTTTAGAGGCCAAGAAAATATCAATGACTTCAGTGAATTTAACAATTGTGTCCGGTAAACAAAATCACATTGAACAATCAAAACATCGCACGTTGCTTGTGAACAATGAAAGTGATGACGATAAGTGTCCGTACTGTCGTGTTTCTAAGCACAAGTTACAGGACTGTAAAAAGTTTAAAAAATCTCTGCGTGGGGACCGGTGGACCTTTGTAAAACGAAACGGGATGTGTTATATTATAAGTGTTTATCGCCGAAACATAAACAAGACTGTTGCCCCGCGCCGGTTTGTGACATAAACAAATGTGGGCAATCTCATCATCGTTTGCTACATTATGTGACAATAAATAACTCAGTGCAAAGTAACAGTGTGAACATTACCGATGTGACGGAAACTGAGAACGAGTCCCGTATCGAAAAAACTGAATTCGGTTCCGAGACTGATAGTTATTCGCAAGTGGAAAAAGTAAATCATTTGAAATTGAAAACGAACAATTGTAAGGTTTTATTAAAAACTGTGCCGATCTACCTTCACGGACCTAACGGTGTATTTCGTTGTGTAGCGCTACTCGATGACGGCTCAACTGTGACACTGATTAGTGCCGCGCTCGCGTCGAAAGCCGGCCTACGCGGCAAAATACAGTCGATGCGCGTTTGCGGCGCCTGGAACAATAGTGAAGTGCGTTTCAACAGTGAACTGCTGGACATAGAACTGTCTAATTGCGCGGGAGAAAAGTACTCTATTTGTGCGCGTAGTGTTAAAAACCTAAATTTACCAGTGCAAAATATAAAGGATATGGACCTGAGTAAATACGAAACGCTAAAACCTGAAATAAAAAGTGTGATTAGTGATGGACAAAATAAACCGGACATTTTAATAGGGCAGGACAATTATGAACTACTCTTACCTTTGGAGATTGTCAAAGGTCAATCACGTGACCCGTTCTTCACCCGTACTCCACTGGGCTGGTGCATGCACGGCTGCGTGCGGTCCAAGTCCGCTCTCGATGATGAAGTGAACTCCACCACCAGCCACTCTGTTTCTGTCGGAGAATGAAGATACAGAATCTGAAAGAATACTCAAAGAAATACAATATGAGAAGCGCCACTCATTTGCGATTGATTCTGCGGGAATTTCAAGTAAGCCTAGAGCAAATCGACTCGACGTACAAGCTGTTGAATACCTCCAGAATACTACCACACTGAGAGACGGAAGATGGTATGTGGGACTGCCATGGAAAGGAACATTCGGTGACATCATGCCTAACTCGTACGAAAATGCCTTGGCGAGATTGAAAGAAGTCGAGAGAAAAATTAGACTTAATCCAGGTTTCGCCGCACGTTATAAAGAAAGAATCGATCACCTAATCGATAACGATTACGCTTCCGAGTTCACTCAAACAAGAAGCCCGAATAGAATATGGTACTAACCGCATTTTGGAGCTGACAACCCTAATAAAAAGAAACTACGATAGGTGTTCGATGCAGCAGCCCAAACCTCGAAAGTATCACTGAACGACTACCTCCTGAAAGGCCCCGACCTACTCACATCACTTTACGGGATTATGTTAAGGTTTCGAGAGCAAAAGATAGCTGTTACAGCTGACATTCGGGATATGTTCCTACGAATAAAAATGCGAGATGAAGAAAGAGATGCCTTCCGCTTCCTATGGCGTGATTCACCTGTAAAAACAAGGATTATGACGAGTTTGATTTTTGGCGCGAACTGTTCACCATTCATATCACAGGTTGTCAAAAATAAAAATGCCGAGAGATTTCTGGAGACCAACCCAGCCGCTGTAGAAGCTGTATGTAAGCAACATTACATGGATGATTACATAGACTCGATGAATCGTCGACCGTCACTAAATCAACATATCGTACGTCTTGCTAGTAAATTAAAATTGTTAAATGAGTGTTAAAAGTAAAAATCCAACTAAGTTTCTTATATCGTGGTGAAGCTCCTTGAACGCTCCTTCTTATGGTGTTTTCGCCTTTGCACGTCATCAAGGATTCAGTGAGTTATCAACGAATACATTTTCTCATAATTTGTGAATTCTCAAAAACCTGACCTACGACAACTCGCAAAGTGCTCGCTGTGCTACTGCATACCACATAGTTACTACGCTGCCACGCTCCACACTCACGCCGCTTCTGCGCCTGACGCCAGTTTAATAGCATAACCACTACCTAGCCTATTGCTAAGGGTTTCATAGCAGTAAGTAGCAATGGACAAAACTTGCTTTGGATGTAAAACTGCTCTTCCCAGCAAGGAGTATATGAAATGCGAGGGTTGCAAGCATAAGTACGACTTGACTTGCGCTGAGTTATCACCCAAGCGCTTTAAAAAGCTTTCGCCGGAGTATAAACGAAATTGGAAATGTCCAGAATGTAAATGCAAGCTACCGAAACGGGACAACAGTAACACGCCTGTTCGTACACTGCCACAAGCTGAGACGCAGCAACCTCCAGTGGATGTTGAGACTGACACCGAGCCCCCATCTGCCGCCCCCTGCGCCGAACCTGGCGGAGGCGTTTCAACGCGCAGACTCAAAGCTAGCTCTCCCCAGCCTCAGTACGTTACGGAGGATGCATTGCGAGACATTTGGAGGAATGAGATGAGACAGGAAATGGAGACAGTAATTGAAGCCACCATTGAGAGAACGGTATCCAGCCATTTGAAGTCTATAAATAGTCAATGCAGTGTATTTCAGGAATCTATTGCCTATGTCAGTACGCAATATGAAGACCTCAGGAAAGAGATTACCGACTTAAAGAAGCTGCTGGGTAACACCACTTGAGAGCTAAGTAATCTCAAGGAGCAGAACAAAAGCCTTAAGGAAAACTTAAACACATGTGTCGCGCGCGTCAAAGTTTCAGAAGAGGAAAATCTTAGACAGCAGCAGTGGGTAAGGATGCAGAACATCGAAATCACTGGCATTCCTGAGAAAAGCGGAGAAACCCCGATCGATATAGTAAGGCAAGTTACTAAACACATTGGAGTCACTATACAGCATTCCGACGTAGAGTTCGCACACCGAGTGCAGCCACGGCACGCAGCGAGTGCGGCCCGCGCGCGCCCCATCGTGGTCCGTCTCAGACAACGTTCTATCAAGGACCAGATAGTCGCCGCCGCGCGCAAACGCCGCAATCTTACTGCCGGGGAGATGGGAATTGGTAGTGAGACTGGAGTCTTTGTTAATGAGCATCTTACTAAAGACAACAAGATGCTACTTAGCGCTTGTAAACAGAAGGCTAGGGAAGCCAATTACAAATTCATTTGGACAAAAAACTGTCGAGTTTTTGTCCGCAAGAACGAAAGCTCACCGCCGATTCCCATAAACTCAATGTCGGACCTCGTCAAAATAGCTTAATACATTTCTATGTTAGGCTCTATGTACTTTACGCTGAGATTTTTATGTTAATGATAATATACTCCAACGTGTTTCGCGAATGTAAACTGCTCTATGTTTTTAAGATATTTCACATCATCCATGATAGATGTCTGAGATTTAGTCTGAATTACCAACAAACTGCTAAACTATCGTCATGCCAACTTGATAGAATTTCACTTATTATTACTTTGTACATAATATTTACTTACCAAATTATATTACATGCTAATATACTACTTATATCTATATTTACTATACATAGTACTCTACAATTTATTATTATACAAACTCTTTCACTCACTATTTTATATACTACGCTACAAACAAAACTACAGGCTATTTATTTACAATTGATTTATACATATATTACTAATAAATCCAATCACGCGTCTGCGCATTTCTTGAAAACACAAATGGTATGCCGCGAATCATTTCCAGATTTTATGTGTCGTCTGTCAGTAATATTATTCTTTCTTATTCACAATGGTTGATACTATGAAAACATTAAAACTTCTTTATCAAAATGTCCGGGGGCTACGTACCAAAACTAATGAATTTTACAATAATATTTTACTAAATGAATCCGATATTGTCTTGATAACTGAAACATGGCTTTGTGAGGGAATATTTGACGCCGAGCTCTGTGACAGTAAATACTCAATATTTCGTAGGGACCGAGGGTCTGGAAAGGGTGGTGGAGTAATGATTTTATGTGCCGAACATTTGCATGCCTGTGCGAGACCTGAGTGGCAGAGACCAGACTTAGAATGCATTTGGGTAACTATTCCAGCCCGGTCGCTCGGTTCTTTGCAAGACATGCATATTGCGGTTGTATATGTACCTCCCAACTCATCTATTACTGTGCGTACACAGAAATTCATGGACTTGCTATCCCAGATCTTCAATTCTCATCCCAATGATCATTACATGGTCGTTGGTGATTTTAATCTACCTTGTGTGGATTGGAGCTCTGAGGAACCGGTAATTTTGAAAAAGGGCTCTCTTGAATTGCAGAGTTTGGCCTCTAATCTAATCGCTTTGACGTCACTCCTTGGCCTGACACAGTATAATGTGCTTACTAATAAATGTAATAATACCCTTGACTTAGTTTTTTCAGAATCACCCGTTAACATTCAAAAATCAAAATTTCCTCTAGTAAATGAGGACATTTTTCATCCACCTCTATCTATCCTAGCAACTGACATCTTAATTCCTCCTTTCAAACCACAGTCGCGAATAAAATATCAATTTAAACGTGGTGATTTTGAAAGCATCAACACTTCATTAAACAATCAGAACTGGTCATTTATCAGTGAAATTGACAATGTCGAGGATGTCATAGATCAGTTCTACACTATTTTGCGTAATTTAATGGTAGAGTTCATACCGCAAGTACGTTGTTCTGGCACTTACACTTATCCTATCTGGTATAGCCGAGCTCTAATAAACCTAATTAAAGAAAAATCTAAAGTTCACAGAGATTGGAAACGTTTTAAGAATCCCAATGATTATTTTTTCTTTGCGGAGCTCAGAAAAAGGCAAAAGACACTTCAGAACGAATGTTACATGAACTACATCAATCAATCTCAGCATAAAATTAAATCTAATCCTAAGTTTTTCTGGTCCTTCGTTAAGTCAAAAAGGCAAAATAGTTCGAATTACCCTCAAAGAATGTCCTGTAATAATGTAACGCTTAATACTCAATTTGACATTTGCACAGAGTTTAATCGGTTTTTCGAGAAAAAATTTAATAAGCCTTCTGACGGCTACGTTCTTAATGAACTCCATGATAATTGTAGTAATACCATTCACGATATAGACGTTAATACTGAAGACATAAAAAATCTCCTAAAAAGGTTAGATATTACAAAAGGTGCTGGGAGTGACAATATTCCTCCATTATTTTACGTCAGATGCGCGGCCACACTGTGCACTCCCATTGCTTTAATTTTTAACCGTTGCATTATAGATGGCTGCTTTCCTAACATCTGGAAACAAGCATACATAGTCCCTATACATAACAAAAGCTGTCATTGAAAATTATCGTCCCATCTCTATCCTCAATGTCATAAGTAAATTGTTTGAAAGGGTTGTTCATACGCATTTATATCCAATTATATCCGGCTCGATTCCTGAAGAACAACATGGGTTCATGAAAGGGCGCTCAACGACCACAAACCTTGGCGTTTTCACTGACAATATTGTTAATAGTATGGACGGCGGTTGTCAAGTAGATGTGGTTTATACAGATTTTGAAAAAGCATTCGATCGTGTAGACCACATCATACTCCTCCATAAGCTCTGCGAGCTCGGTATTCGCGGCAACTTGTTAAGATGGATGGAGGCATATCTACGAAACCGCTCTCAAGCGGCGATCGTGGGTGGCTTCTGCTCAGACTTTGTCTCGATCCCTTCTGGTGTGCCGCAAGGCTCCATCTTGGGCCCTCTATTATATGCCTCATACTTGTATGACATCGGCTCATATTTAAAACATGCACGGTTCCTAATGTACGCGGATGATACTAAGATTTTTTTGAAAGTGCGGAACCGCGCAGATTGTTTGAACTTACAATCCGATCTTGACAGACTGGCAATATACTACAGTAAGAATCGACTCTCAATCAATGTTAGTAAATGCTCTTATGTCTCGTTTACAAGGAAAAAGCAGCCACTACAATTTGATTATCGAATAAACGGTATCAGACTAGTTAAAGTTGATCATATTAGAGACCTTGGAGTGATAATGGATGCAAAGCTTTCCTTTTCCAAACAAGTAGACTCAGTAGTTTGTAAGGCTTATAAAAGTCTAGGCTTCATATTGAGGGTCAGTCGTCCTTTCTCGGATATTGGTTGCCTAAAACTTCTTTACTACTCGTACGTGCGAAGCATCCTGGAATACTGTAGCTCAGTATGGAACCCACAATACCTCGTATATACGCAAAGTTTGGAAGGCATTCAAAATAAATTCATAAAACACCTCAACTATCGATGTTTCCGAGGTTATGAGACTGTTGACTACCAGGAATCGCGCCAATATCATGATTTGACTAGTCTCGAAAGTCGACGTAAGTTAGCGGACATGTCTCTTCTCCATGGCCTATGCAATGGCTACATAGATTGTTCGGAGCTACTTTCAAAAGTTTTACGTTTAAACGTACCCAAAAAGCGAACTAGACATACCAAAACTAAACTTTTTGCAGTGTCCAATGCTACCTCTAACTATGTTCAACATTCACTTATTAGGCGGCTTCAAAGAAGCTATAACATAATATTCAACGATATTGACATATTCAACATTAGTAAACCGGCATTGAAACGTGATGTTCTACTAGTATTGAATGAACTAGACCCGGGTAAGTACGAGCGGGTAGGCGGGGTAGAGTCAAACCCACATAATGAGTGACAGGATTAGTGGTGAGGATTCATAAAGTAATAATTTTATTTATATATTTATATTGCATATATGTACATGTATTCACATTTATATTCAGTACACAGTTAACCTTATAAAATTGTACCCTAGAATAATAAAATTGTTTACTCACACTTACCTACTTCTAAAGGTACATTTTGAATTCTTAAGTTTATAATTGTCAGTATGTTTATAGTCTACGGTTGGTTATTGTTAAGTCTATGATAGTTTACCTAGACTGAGACACTTAAAATTATAAAATTTATTTCTAGTACTTTAGTTTTAGTTTTGTTCTTTTCTCAAGTTATTCTGCAGTTTAATTAAGTTGCTCAGAATCTTAAGTTTACTATAGTTTACATAATTGGGACATTTTAAGTTATGAGCTTCGTTCTTAGTTTTTATTATCTAATTTTAAGGTATACTTGTAGCTTATGTTAATTTACTAAGTTTATCTTATTCAAAATTGTTGTATCATTCGTTAACTTAGTAAATAGTTGAATTTTTTTGGTGATAGTCATATTGTTAAATTAAAAAAATGTAAATCCTGTATTGGCCATAGGATCTATAAATAAGTTTGTCAATCTTAGTTTCTAAGGGCTGTGGATTTTGTATACTAAATAAATAAATAAATAAATGAATGACGAAGAAACCGCCTGCCGCCTTGTGAATGACGTCTCCTACATATATACATAATCAAGGCGGGTTTGAGATAAGAAACTGGACATCGAATATTCAAAACGTGCTACGCGAGTTACCCGAGGAAAGCCGGCTGTCAACACAGTATCATTCAAAGATGGTCAACAATTCGAAGGAGAACGCACGCTGGGCCTTATCTGGTGTCCTACTGATGATGATCTGGGCTTCGATGTATCATTCAAGCGCATACCTACCGAAATATTATGCGGACAAAAGAAACATACCAAACGAGAAATGCTCCGTGTGTTGATGTTTATCTTCGATGTATATGGTTTTCTTTCACCTATAACTATAAAGGGAAAAATTATGCTACAAGATACGTGGAGATCCGGTATCACTTGGGACTAGGGCATGCAATTATCGAAAATTTTCGATACTCGATAAATCGTTATTTATTGCTCTATTTATCGATAAATATCGATAATCATCGGTTTTTGGTAAAAAAATACTTTCATGTTTTTTTATCTAATTTAACTGCCCCATTAAGTTTAATTTCTACTCAAAAATAAGATTTACGAATTACCTACTATATATATCTGTCAATTTATATTGTTAAATGTACTATAATTTTTTTAGATACCGGTTTTTCAATTTTTATTTCAAGGATTGAACCTACCATTAATAATATGGAAACTAGCTTAAATTTATTGAACCATATTATTGTTCTGTTTCTCATTTCCATGATCACGGGCCATATAGTGACCCGGTCCTTTGGGAGGCATGCGTGGAGCCGAAGCCAACAGCACAGAGGCCCTTTATGAGAATTAATCTAAAGGCGAGAGCTACACGTAGCGGGTATCATCCTTGGTTGCACAATATGATACACCCGAAGATGATATCCGCCAGATGTAGAGACTATTGCAAAGGAAAATGTAAATAACAAAAAAGCCATGTTATTGTGGTGAATGGATGGACTAGCTAATTGGGCTATGGGGGAAACTATGGACGCCTGCCATAAACATACTCTTAATACTGTTACAAGCGGCAGACGGTGGCTTGCCGATGCTGGATGGGTTCCTCAAAATGTTGGCGTAAATGCCGGTAAAGGAACAACATCGGTGCAAACGACTAAGGGGTGTCGAGAGGTGCGGCCCCGATTTCACCATCACGAAGACACGTGAGCGGGCTTCCTCGTTATTACGCCATTAGACAGTTCCACCCCCGAGTCTACATCCTAAGATGCATCTCTCGCGACTCCACTCAGACCGGCCACTGAAGGCAAGCAAGAGGTGGGGATCTGGTTCTCTTGGGGTACCACTCCGCAAGCGGAGACGAGAACCAGGAACTTCCCAGGGAGCACTCGGTATACCCG
Source organism: Eupithecia insigniata (assembly GCA_947859395.1). Taxonomy (NCBI): domain Eukaryota; kingdom Metazoa; phylum Arthropoda; class Insecta; order Lepidoptera; family Geometridae; genus Eupithecia; species Eupithecia insigniata. The sequence goes on along the minus strand of OX401993.1, from coordinate 625,771 downwards.
TGGTGTCGCTACTCACCAACAGCTCGCCACAAGCTGCCCTGCAGGTATATATATTATTATTTCCATGATCACGGGCCATATAGTGACCCGGTCCTTTGGGAGGCATGCGTGGAGCCGAAGCCAACAGCACAGAGGCCCTTTATGAGAATTAATGTAAAGGCGAGAGCTACACATAGCGGGTATCATCTTTGGTTGCACAATATGATACACCCGAAGATTATATCCGCCAGGTGTAGAGACTATTGCAAAGGAAAATGAACATAACAAAAATAGGCATTTTATTGTGGTGAATGGATGGACTGGGTAATTGGGCTATGGGGGAAACTATGGACGCCTGCCATAAATATACTCTCAATACTGTTACAAGCGGCAGACGGTGGCTTGCCGAATGCTGGATGGGTTCCTCAAAATGTTGGCATAAATGCCGGTAAAGGAACAACATCGGTGCAAACGACTAAGGGGTGTCGAGAGGTGCGGCCCCGATTTCACCATCACGAAGACACGTGAGCGGGTTTCCTCGTTATTACGCCATTAGACACTTCCACCCCCGAGTCTACATACTAAGATGCATCTCTCGCGACTCCACTCAGACCGCCCAATGAAGGCAAGCAAGAGGTGGGGATCTGGTTCTCTTGGGATACCACTCCGCAAGCGGAGACGAGAACCAGGAACTTCCCCGGGAGCACTCGGTATACCCGTGGTGTCGCTACTTACCAACAGCTCGCCACAAGCTGCCGTGCAGGTATATATGTATATTATTATTATTTAGTGAATGATAATTGATAACATATTATTCACTCAAGAATATCGTTTTATTACATAATGACCAAAATAAAAATTAAGAAGGCACTAAAAGTGATTTATAATATTATTATATCTATTTATTGATAATTATAATAATTATAGATGACTGTGAATAAATCAAATTAAATATTTTTCTTACAAACAAAAAACTAAATCCTCTATAAAGAGAGATTCAAATAGAAATATTATGGAATATTATTTCTATTTGAATAAATTTTAATTAGTTGACACTTTTTAATCTAATATGAATTAACTATTTCAACAATTAGATAATGCACGCAGTAGAATGCTATGACTAGTACATGCTAGTAACTAATTATTATTCATTTTTTTATTTTAAGAAATAACATTACAATTAAGCAAACAAAGTTTAAGTAATACTTAATATTTTTGGTATCATTAAAATCAGAATGGCGAGACACATACAGAGTAATAGTGAGCGAGAGACATAAACATGGATGAGTGTGTACGCGCTGCGTGCGCGGGTGCGCAGCTATTTTTTAAACATGCGCGAACGGAGTGGATATCGTTTCGTAAATTCTCAATGAATTTATCGTTTTTCGATATTTTTATCGATTTTTTTCGATAATTATCGCTGGCAAAAATGAATCGATTATCGATAATTTATCGATTATCGGTTTGCATGCGCTACTTGGGACAGTGAATTACCAGACGAAATATTCCTAAAATGGACCGAATGGCTCAACATTATGAAAAACATTGATAAAATTCGCCTACCTAGACACTACGAGTCGGCCACGAGAAGTGCAATTGCGCGCGCAACGAGTTACAAACCACCGGCGGCGCGCGGGCAGCTTTCCTATAGTAACCTGCAACTGCACACATTTTGTGATGTGTCTCGTGCTATGTGCGCCATCGCATACTGGCGCTGGATTGACGCTACGGATTGTGTTCGGATCGCCTTCGTCTCCAGCAAAACAAGAGTAACGCCCGTGAAATACTGTTCCATGCCCCGCTTAGAATTACAGGCCGCCGTCATGGCGGCAAGATTAGCTAATACCATAATTAGCGAACACTGAATAAAAACTGGTGTTCAGGTGTGACTCATCTACCGTATTACACTGGATACGCAATGACGCACGAAAGTATAAAGCCTATATCGCTCACCGCTTGGGTGAACTAGACGAATTGACAAAAATAAATGAATGGAGATACATACCTACGAAGTTGAACATCGCCGACATTGCCACTCAAGAATCCTGCGTAATTAAGATGCTACAAAATGAATGGTTTTACGGACCGACATTTCTATATGAGGAGGAACATACCTGGCCTGGAGAATCGGAAGCACAGCGACCTGGAGTACGTGACGAGGACCTGGAGTACGTGAACAATATCCAGGTCTCCCCCGAGTACTTACCTGCGGTTCCGGAACCTGAGAAATTTTCTGCCTGGCTGAGATTGGTGAGAGCTACCTATATTATGTTATCATTTATAGATAGATGCAGAAAGGTTTCAAGGTGTTGATGCAGAGGTCGCGACAATGGAACGCGCGGTGAACCTGCTGTTGAAATACTCCCAGACGAAATCATTCCCAGAAGACCTGCACAACTTAAAGCTCAATAAAAGGTTAGATAGAAGAAGTAAGCTATTTATCCTGTCGCCGGTACTTGGAGACGACGGTTTACTGCGATTGGCCGGTCGTATAGACGCCGCACCTGAAATACCCACCTGCGTGAAACGGCCCATTATACTCGACGGTCGTTGCCACGTCACACACCTACTCGTCAAGTACTACCATGTGAAAGCGTATCACGCCAATCAGGAACTAGTAGTAAACGAACTGAAACAGAAATACTGGATTATAAAACTAAGACCTACGGTGAAGTATATTAGTTCTAAATGTATGTTGTGTAGAATAAAGAGGGCACAGCCTGCTCCACCCAGAATGAGTGCATTACCTGAAGCCCGGCTCGCGCATCACCAGCGCCCTTTCTCGTTCACTGGATTGGACCTCTTTGGACCTCTGGATGTGTCAGTTGGCAGAAGGAGAGAAAAGAGGTATGGTGTAATCTTTACCTGTCTTACCGTTAGAGCCGTTCATGTTGAAATAGTGAACCACTTGACCACCGATGCACTAATTATGGCACTCCGACGAATGGCGGCGAGACGAGGCTGGCCGCTGTACCTATTTTCGGACAATGGGACAAACCTGAGAGGCGCAGATACAGAGCTAAAGAAGTGCGTTTCGGAGCTTGACGAAGAAAAACTGAAAGAAGGAGTAAGTACCTATAGTATGGCCACCACCTGGATCTTCATACCGCCTACTAGCCCACACTGGGGAGGAGCATGGGAGAGACTGATAAGAAGTATAAAAAGCGCGCTAAAAGTGATACTCAAAGAACGAGCGCCGCGCGATGAGACCCTTCAGACGCTGATGGTGGACGTCGAACACATCATAAATAGCCGTCCACTCACCCATGTCTCGGTGGAGCCCACTAGTGGGGAGACATTAACACCGAATCACTTTCTACTGGGTACATCTTCCAACTTACCTACTTTAGGTACATTTGACGAGTCCGACAGCTACTTGAGAAAGCAGTGGCGCCTGTCACAAAAACTGGCTGACATGTTTTGGAAACGGTGGGTGAGGGAGATTCTTCCAGATATGATGCCTAGGCAAAAGTGGCACGCAGAACAAAAACCCCTGCAAACGGGTGACTTGGTGCTGATCGTTGATCCAAACTCTCCCCGAAACGTATGGCCAAAAGGTTTAGTTCAGAATGTACTAGCCGGAAAAGATGGTAGAATAAGAGTAGTCGACGTTATGACCAAGTCTGGGATATTGCGTAGAAATGCAACACGCGTCGCACGTATCGCAGTTGATACTGAGTGCTGCTCCAGCACTAGGGGGGAAAATGTACGCGACGCGTAGCTTTGTTTTAGTATATTTGTTTAGTATCTGTGTATGTACCTACCCTATTTGATTTTATATGTAGATACCTACCTACTACTCGTTAATAAATGCGAGTGTCTTGCGCGGGAGACGCAGGGCAGGGGGGAGTGTCCGCTGAGGTGCGGGGGCCGAGGGCTGACGCCGCCCGCACGTAAGCACTCGCGTGACTGGCAAAACAGTAGCTTTTTGGACTCAGCGCGCGCGCATGTCTGTCCTGCCTCTTTACACGTTCGCCACATTTCTAGTACAAAAGTCTTTAAATACAGTCCCCATCGCCTACAGAGGTCTCAGTTCTCATTTTATGCCAGAGCACATCGTAGGACACCAAATCGAAAGCCTTAGACAGGTCTAGAAAACATGCATAAACTGGAGTCTTTCGGTCAGTATAGTAGCGGACTGTCTGCTTCAGACACAGAATTGCTGTTTCCGTAATTTTGTAAATTTGCTGTTATTTTTGACATTTCCTATAATTTTGTCAATTTTGACACTATCTGTAATTTCTGGCATTTCCTGTCATTTCTCTGACTGTCAGTTTTGTTATTATTTGGCATTTGCTGTATTTTTTTACGTTTGCTGTCATATCTGTAATTTTTGAGACTGCCGTTTTCTGTAATTTTTTACATTAGCAAAAAAGAGAGACAATAAGTCTGTATTTTTTTATTTTCTGTTAGTTTTAACGTTTGCTGTAATTTTTGAAACTTTTTGTCATTTTTGACATTTCCAGTCATTTGCTGTCAATGTCCGTAATGTACCTGTAATTTTTTACTTTTGCTGTCATTTTGGACATTTCATGTAATTTCTGAAATATTCTGTTATATTTTATATTTGCTGTAATTTTTGACATTTGCTGTCACTGTAATGCTTAAGCATATAGTGGGACGAATGGGAAAACTTAGGAATACTATCATGTGTATGAACTAGCTCATACAAACTACATACGCCATCACGGGATACTAAACGGGTCCTTTTTAATTGACCTTTGAAAAACCTCCCATTATCTGTAGAGTTAAACGGGGCGATACTAACCCAGCAGCGGGAACGTGGTAAAGATTTTTACGAACTAATTTACTTTTGCTCGATCTATGAGGGGGATTTCCGGAAATCCCCCACGTGATGGCTCGATTTAATTTAGGGGATTGGCGGAAAAAATCTGCATATCCCCCACGTGGGGGACAGCTTCAGGGGATTAGCGGAATAATGCCTGTAAAACGGATGCGGCATATTTTGTCATACTAGTATTTTTTACAGGATTCGATCTACTGTATTCTGTGTGAACTAGCTCATACAACTAACTACATACGCTACCAATGCATTCAGTAAAACGGATCCTGTAAAATGGATGATGCATATTTTGTCGGACCGGTATTTTTTACGGGATCTGATAAACTACAATACAATACTACATTGTACACCTAGGCGAGAACGTGCCTAATTCCTATCGACTGTGTCATTTGAGCCTTAAAACACACGAGGTAGGAATGGCACTTTCTGCCGAGTGATACATAGGGCTTTATACTACACCTGCGAGGAAAATAAAAAGCAGAATAAATATTTTATTTCTGGCGGTGTCATAAAACTTTCACTATCACTCGACGACATTCTGTAGAATTAATAAAATTGCCTACACCAAATTCAAAATAAGAAGAAATTCCCGCGCCAGCCTTTATAACTTGGGTTCTTTTTTAAAATAGTATTCCGAAATCGGAAGAGGCAAGCGGACTTGGAGTAAAAACTTTTTGTCGTTTGACCTATAGTGAAAATAACCATAGATACCGGCTGATCTTTTAGGAAATAAAAAAATTAACACGTTAGAAATGGATCTTCATACACTTTTCTCTCCCGCTAAAATGCGTGAGAAATGAAATTCCAGATATTCCGAGTTTTTCGTGCCGGATTCCTATACGCCTGCAATAACTTACTTTCTATCTTATATTTGGAAAAGGAATAGGCAACTTTCCGAGCAGGTGTAGTATAAAACTCTTTATTGTACACCACAAAGACAAATAAAACACATAGACATTAACATAAACAAGAACAATGGGCGGCCTTATCGCTTGGAAGCGATTTATTGAGCGATAAACTGTACTGTGTGTGAACTTGCTCATACAACTACGTACGCCACCACGGGAAAATAAACGGATCCAGTATAACGGATGCTATGAGCATGAGCCCTAATATTAAATGAAAGACGGGCTATCGTAAACTGACGTTTGTTCATACGAGATTCACGTTACAACCGGGCCTAGCGTAACTACCTTCATTGTGTATGACAAATAACTTAAGGCGCTACCCCGACCGAATCAGAGCCGCCCCCTGTTTTATCGTATTATTACGATATACAAAGGAATTTCCAAAAATTTCGTAACCCGTTTGTGGTACCTATCATAAACGTATCACAAGCTTATTTTTTATGCCTCTGTAATAGTTTTATATTGTATAGCTTAGGAGAAGATGCGAAATCCAAGTTTGGTGGCCAAAAAGTGCAACTTCGCATCTCTTCCTAAACTATACAAATAAATCTATTACAGAGGCATTAAAGCTTATAATAAAAAAAAGCTTATATTAGGTATAATAGGTAATAGGTAAACTGGCCGATGGATTTTTCAAAATTCGTTTGTATAACGTAATAATACGATAAAACAGGTGGCGGCGCAACGCCAGTTTGGGTCTGGAATCGCCTTAAATTTAATTTCTAAGCGATAAGGCAGCCTATTGTACTCTCTTCTGTAATGTCTCCTTTCAATGTATTTTCTGGTGTACACTAAAGTACTCTTTTATTACTGTACTAATAATATATGTATATTTGTTGTATGTCAAGCCGCTCGCAAAGCCAAGAAGGACTCGTTACCCTTCCCCGCCTCCCTCGGCGAGAAGTCCTTCGAGGCAGGATTCTTCTGCGTGACGTCACCGATCCTGTCCCGCGCGCCAGCCACCCCGCGATGCAAGCTGCCTACCTTACTGAAGGCTGTGCTCTCTAGCGAGGCTAAGAAGTCGGCTTCCAAGGTAATCGTCATCAGCGTATAATAGTCGGCAGACGGATATGACGTGACGCCCTGTCTTAGGTCGCATCCAGTAAGCCTGCAGTTGTCACATGTCGTGATCCCACCTGGGGCCGAATTCTCCTAAGCAATCACTTTTCTATGACAATGGTATCGTCAAAGAATCGTCCATAGATGACCGAAACTCTAGATAGGATAGTGCGTGCGGTGCTATTTGTACGGAAAGATTGGTAAAATGGTATAACCATGACCTGACACGCGTCCTTCCATCTGTAGTTTCTTTCATGAAAGGTAAAATGCCAAATTGTGGAAATTAGGATACTGGTCGGAGAGCGTCCGCCACTACGTTTGCCAAGTCGGGGTCTCCATAGTCTCAAGAACAAGCTTGTCCTGGTTATCGTCGGTTCTTCGGGAGATATGGCCGGCCCATTGCAACGTCTTGCTAATAATTGCTTTAAACGAGTTCAGCGGATTTTACCGATTGATCCGAATCAAGCTGAACCTAGTTCAATTCCTGAATGCCCGATTTACAGCGCCTAGCCTAGCTAAACCGAGTTTAAGAGCTACCATCTCACACAATGTCAAACACGAAGGAAAACAGCGCACAGACTGACATATTATACATTACTAGTTGTTGCCCGCGGTCCAGTTGTTTCGGTTTTTACACCTTGGGTTACATTCAATCAATTCAAATTGAAGTATTAGTAAGGATCCTAAATTTTATACCCGACTACCGAAGGACGAGGGTTATGACTTTGGCACCCTATGTATGTACATATGTATGTATACGAGTATAGCCGATTTCTTTGTTCCCACGTAGCGCTGAAACTACTAGTCCGATTTCAACAAATGAGGTGTCGTATGATTCGTCTTTATAGCCCGATAGTTATAGGCTATGTGACGTCAGATAAAAATGGGGGTCTAACGAGATAACAGAGGTCTAAGTAAGGGTTCAAAGCCCCAATGTTAGTTAATATTCTCGTGTGTAGTATCGTTGCAAAGGTCTTTGTTTGTACTTTCCAAAACGATTCCCAAGCAATCAGCAAAAAGGGGTAAAAAAATTAAGTTAAAAACTAAAACCGGACTACGTAATAAAAGTCTTAAACAAGCGTTCACATATGTTATGGTCCTTATCATTTTCTTTTGATACTTAAGTAGTCTGGCCTGTGCTGAAATATGTAGGTGTTGGCTCAGCATGTGCTGAACGGTTGCCGCTCAGCGCTGTTTTTCAGCGAAAAACCTTCACATTTGGCGTTACGGACGTTTAGTCTGCGACAAGCTTACTTTATATAACAAAACAATATTAAAAAGTCGTAGTAAATCTCTGTAAATAATGGTACAAGTAATTATATAATTAAACAAAGGTTACTAAAATGTAAAAAGTATACTTAGTAAAAGGAAGTTAAATAGCTTCTTAAACTAAGATTGAATAAGTCAAATAAAAACGTTAAGTGCGAGTTGGACTCGCGCGCCGTGAGTTCCGCAATTACGAGACCTTTTTCTTGGTAAATTTCATGATTCTAAGTAATCGGGATATATGTAGGTATATAGGTACTATTTATGTGATAAACCTACACATTTATGGTTTTAGGATTGTTCCCTTTACTTATGCTATTTATAAGGCCTTGCTTCTTGTCAAATTTCATGATTCAATGTCAACGGGAAGTATAGGGTACTTCCCGTTTTCGGTCCATGGTGAGAATCAAATATAATTTTTTATGTGAATGATTCACGGTTTTCTGATATTTCCCTTAACTTGAGATATAGGGCCTTTCTTTTTGCAAAATTTCATGATTCTAGGTCAACGTGAAGTACCCTATAGGTTTTTGGTACATAGCGAGAATCAAAACTAATTTTTTATGTGAATATACTACAAATTTTTGGTTTTCGGATAGTTCCCTTTAGTTGTGTTATAAGACCCTACTTCTTGCCAAATTTCATGGTTCTAGGGCAACGAGAAGTACCCTATAGGTTTTCGGTACATAGCGAGAATCAAAACGAATTTTTTATGTGAATATACTACAAATTTTTGGTTTTCGGATAGTTCCCTTTAGTTGTGTTATAAGACCCTACTTCTTGCCAAATTTCATGGTTCTAGGGCAATAAAAAGTACCCTATAAGGTTTTCGGTACATAGCGAAAATCAAAACTTATTTTTTATGTGAATATACTAAAAATTTTTGGTTTTCGGATAGTTCCCTTTAGTTGTGTTATAAGACCCTACTTCTTGCCAAATTTCATGGTTCTAGGGCAATAAGAAGTACCCTATAGGTTTTCGGTACATAGCAAGAATCAAAACTTATTTTTTATGTGAATATACTAAAAATTTTTGGTTTTCGGATAGATCCCTTTAGTTGTGTTATAAGACCCTACTTCTTGCCAAATTTCATGGTGCTAGGGCAACGAGAAGTACCCTATAGGTTTTCGGTACATAGCGAGAATCAAAACTTATTTTTTATGTGAATATACTACAAATTTTTGGTTTTCGAATAGTTCCCTTTAGTTGTGTTATAAGACCCTACTTCTTGCCAAATTTCATGGTGCTAGGGCAACGAGAAGTACCCTATAGGTTTTGTGTGCACGTGAATCCCTTGAAAATTTCAAAAAAATTGGTTGTAAACGTTAGTAACGGACCTGGATATTTGAAGTTAATTTCAAGTCGATATCTCCACGCATTTCTGAGAAAAGAGGGTTGACAGACGGACAACAAAGTGATCCTATGAGGGTCCCGTTTTTCCTTTTCAGGTAAACAGCAGGAAATTTCTTCTTCATTGCTTCAATGTGTTTTTTTTTAAACTGGAATCATGAGTTTTGTTCAATGGAACCATCACTTTAAAACAGATTTCTATGGGAAAAAACTAAATGGATGTAAAATTTTTACTAACTTTAATTGGATGTAGGCAGAATTAAAGTTCCTATTAAGTTACTTGTTATTTTAAGGAAATCTTCGCTTAAACACGTTTTTAATCATCATCGTAATATATTTTAAAAGTCTCATGGTAATATAAATTATATCTTGAAGAAAACAGTTACAAAAACATTGATATATGATATATAATTGTATGTTACATTGCTGAAATTTCGTGTTTATTTTCTTAATTTTATCTAACAATAAAACTAGCTGCTGCCCTTGCCTTCGCCCGCGTTTTATCGGGATAAATAATACCTATACCAAATCTTAGCCTAATCGGTTCAGTAGTTTTTGCGTGAAAGAGTAACAAATATCCGCCGCGTCACAGAAGTCGTCGTAATAATAATAATTTATACTCAATACAATCATAAATTTTGCGATAGTATCCGGAATACGGACATCCGTAGAAGAACCAAAAGTTACCGACATAGCTCACAGAATTATCTATATATATATATATATAATCTGAAAATATCTATACATATATAATCTGAATCTCGGAAACGGCTCCAACGATTTTCATGAAATTTAGTATACAGGGGGTTTCGGGGGCGATAAATCGATCTAGCTAGGATTCATTTTTGGAAAATGTCGTTAGTTTCGTGTTTTACCCGACTACGAGAGGGTTATGATTTTGACACCCTATGTATGTATTTATGTATGTATGTATTTTTATGTTCCCACGTAGCGCTGAAACTACTGGTCCGATTTCAACAAATGAGGTGTCGTATGATTCATCTTAGTAGCCCGATGGTTATAGCCTATGTGACGTCAGATAAAAATGTGGGCTTTTTTTTATTTACTGCATATACATACTCGGTTAGTTGTCGGCTAAGATAGATGAACCCATAGACAGGGCTATATACATAAAGTCCATAATTTTTCTTCGTAGATAACCAGCCGTGGCATGAACTGAAATACATACATATATGACTCTTCCTGATATCTATTGGCGAAAAATATTTTTTTTTTTTAAATTAGGAGCTTCTAACTTTTTTAACGACACAACAACACTAATGCTACTCCAGCAGGTGGCGTTGTTAGGCAATACTAAGCCAATGAGTGTTTGGTTTGAGGTTAGACCAAGCAAATCAATTGTTTATTTATATTATTTAAATATACAGGTGTCCCGTACCTCAATGTCAAGCTGAAAACAGAGGACAGGTGGGTTCATGGCAACCCAGAAAAACCATAAAATCATGGGTCTATCTTCAATGGTTTCCGAGTCTTTTTAGTGTAAATAATAAAATAATAAATTTTCTGTCCGGCGCCAAACTTTTCGATGCTGTGACTACAGTTGTCAATATTTTGTGATTTTTATTTTTGTATTACAAAGTCCGTCGGTTTAATTGATACCGTCAAATCGGTATCAATTAAACGGAGATCAAAATCAAAATTTGAACCTGATTAAGCTGAACTTAGTTTTGGCAGCGAATTGTGAAATTGGTCCTTATTGTTGACGTTAATTTGTATTCTTTCAGAACTCTGCATCATGCGCCATGCTGCGCGCGTCTATGCTGGGCAAGATAGCAGATTTGAGCGGCAAAGCAGAGCTACCGGTAAGGGGAAATATTCGTCTTACAATTGTAGGATGAGTGGTTTTTGCATAACCGCACAGCTATGCGGGACAGCATGGGAGATGACGTCAATTACATTCTTTAAGTAGGGGAGACCGGGGCAAAATGGGATAGTTAAGAGAAAAAAAATCATAAAAGGAAAATTATACTCTGTATTTAAAAAACGATTACGCTGATAGGAACTTTAATAAATCCTCTATATAGTCTTAAAAGCTAAATCACAGTTTTTTGGAAATCAGAAACCATAAAAATTATGTCAAATATCCCGGTTCATTCGCCTGTAAAAGACACGCACACTAGCAAACATCCTTTCTGCCCCGAACCTAGTTTTGTCCCGGTATCCCCTACGCAGGTATTATAATGTTTGGCAACTCACTAATCGAAAACACAATATTCCCCTTTTTGTTTTGGCGTAGAGTTTGAAAATAATTGTCAGTATCATGCATTGTAGTGTAGGAAACATCTCGAAGCTCGACAAGTATATAAATAATACCTTATTAAATAAATCAAATCCATTATGTAATTTGAAAGTCTTTCAAAGAAAGGTACCTGCAAATAGCTAATATCTGCTATGTCCGACCGATATAGAACGCATCATTCATTTGTTCAGCTTGCCCCGCGCCGCAGTCACTCATTTTTTTTATCTTTTACTTTGTACGAAATCAAACCGATTGATTATGTCAAAAAAACACCCTGCATTTTTGCACTAATGGTTGCTGATAAGGACTAACCTTTGTAAATAAATACATTTTTGAAAATGATAGGATATGGCTTTTTTTAATTGTCCATACATAAAGGGTGAAAACAAGACCCTATCAGTACCTAGTAAATCTAGTAATCATACGCTGTCTGTCCGTCTGTCCGTCCGCGCCGCCTTTCAGCGGGCTATATATATCTCATGAACCGTAAAAGTTAGACCGTTTAAATTTTCACAGAATTATTTCTATTGAAACTTTTACAAAAAATATATAAATTTCAAATGCAGGAGGAGCAGCATATAGCGAATGTTGATAGCGGAGTGTCTTCCATGCACATGGAGAAAGAAGAGAAGAAAAATTTGAGGACACCTCAGTCACTGCAACGTCAGGTGAGTCATCAAACATCATCATCATGTTCCACATCCGGTTGGGTTTTACAACTCAAAATTAACGCGCAATTTTACATTTTTGAGCGTTAATTTGCGCAATTATTTAGAGTTTTAAAAGCCAACTGTGTATAAATTATGATAATGATTATTATTGGCCAACATTAAATAAGTATAAATAGCGTTTGTTTTTGTTTGGCTCATGTTAGGTATATCATTGCAGCTAAAATATATTATTAAGCTAAGATAATGCTAGTTGAACATGTTGGATCATAACGTCTGGTTTTACTTTTGTTTATAAAGATGCACAAAACATAAAATAATTACAAAATTTAAATGATATAGATATATAAGTTGTCTATTTAACAACTTATGTGCATACAGAGAATCAATATCAACAACACATGTAGAGCAAACTACTTAAAAATATTTTACAACAACATTAACGGGATACCAAGTACCTAATTATTAACTAACTGGTCTTACCCTTGCCTTAACTACTTATCGTCTGGGCTGAGTTCAGCCCTTAAGTCGCCATAAAATAAATAAAAAAGAAACATAAATATGCATAATTTAAATATCTTTCTAGAACGCCTTCAACAAAGACACGTTCCATCGAAGCCCAATGGCGACCCCAGAGGTGTCGAAGATTTCGCAAGAAGATTAAATATCCCCGCAAGTGAATAAAAAGATATGGGCCGCACCGCATGAGAATAAGACCCCTCAGGGGAGGGCGAGGCGCTCCACACGCAGCTTGAAAGTCCTGGTGGATGTTCTTAATGATAAATGAGGGAACCGCGCACCAGATGAATAAATTCGACCGTGTGAGAATCAGTATTTCGAAAATCTGTCGCTCTGTATTATTTAAGTTAAAAAATCTAATTTTTATATTTTCTGTGTTATAAAATTTTTATGAATTGAATTGACTTCGATTGAATTGTGGTTTTGGAGTGTATTGGCATATGGTTCAAATCTTTTACATGTCAATAGAGTCCAAAACTGCAATTGATACGAAGATGGTTTTAGCTAGGCTTATAAAAAACTATATATTGTTCAAAATTAATTTTAATAAAATAAATTGTAAAATAATTTTTAGTGCATCATTTTCATTTTTTATAGTATTTATCTTTTATTTAGGCAAATAAGTACATCATCATCATCAGCCCGTACACGTCCACTGCTGAACATAGGCCTCCCCCAAACGACGCCACGAATAGCGGTCCTGAGCCGCCTCCATCCAACGACTCCCTGCGACCGCCACGATGTCGTCGGTCCATCGAGTGGGAGGTCTTCCCACACTCCGTTTCGCATTGCATCGCGGTCGCCACTCGAGAACCTTTACTCCCCAGCGGTTATCGGTTCTACGAGCTATATGGCCTGCCCATCGTCACTTCAGCCTGCTGATTCTGAGAGCTATGTCGGTAACTTTGGTTCTTCTACGAATTTCCGTATTCCGGACCCTATCGCGTAGAGAAACTCCGAGCATAGCTCTCTCCATAGCTCGCTGGGTGACTTTGAGCCTATGCACAAGGCATATAGTGAGCGACCACGTTTCGGATCCGTAAGTCATCACTGGTAGCACACATTGGTTAAAGACTTTCGTCTTGAGGCTCTGCGGTATCTGTGACGAGAAGATATTGCGAAGTTTCCCGAACACTACCCATCCGAGTTGGATTCGTCGGCTGACCTCTTTATCGAAGTTGGATTTACCTAGTTGGACCATTTGGCCTAGGTAGACATAATGATCAACAACTTCGATAACATCGTTACCCAGATAGACCGGTAAGGGTGCGACATGGGCATTAGACATGATATTTGTCTTACCCATGTTCATTTTAAGACCCACTTGGCGGGAAACGGTGTTGAGGTCTCTGAGCATCCTGCTAAGGTCTTCCAGTGATTCTGCCATAATGACTATATCGTCGACAAACCGAAGGTGAGTGATGTAATCGCCGTTGATATTGATGCAATATCCGTCCCAGTCCACAAGCCTAAAAATATTCTTCAATGCAGAGGTAAACAGTTTCGGAGAAATGACGTCTGCCTGTCTCACCCTTTTTTGCAGTGGGATCGGATTCGTCCTGAAGACGAATTGACATAGTGGCTTTGCTGTACAAACAGTTCAACACTTGGATATACCGGTAGTCGATTTGGCACCGCTGGAGAGACTGCAGGACTGCCCAGGTTTCGACTGAATCAAAGGCTTTCTCGTAGTCCACAAACGCTAGACATAACGGTCGGTTATACTCTTCTGTTTTCTGTATAATCTGCAGGAGCGTATGTATGTGGTCTACGGTACTGAAGCCTTTTCGGAACCCAGCTTGTTCGGGCGGCTGGAAAGCTTCAAACCTTCGAGCGAGACGGTTGGTGATTACTCTCGAAAACAGCTTATAGACGTGGCTCAGCAGTGAGATGGGCCTATAGTTCTTTAGAAGGGCTTTTTCACCCTTCTTATGGAACAGTACCACCACACTTCTGTTCCACGCCTCTGGCGTTTGTCCCTCGAGAATGACGGAGTTGAATAACCTCTGAAGGACTTTAAGTACTGGTGATCCACCCGCTTTCAGAACCTCTGTCGTTATTCCGTCATCCCCTGGTGCCTTGTTGTTTTTAAGCTATTTGAGAGCCGTCCTTATCTCGTAGAGGCTGAGATATCCCGGAGATATCTTCGGTATAGTGTCGGGTTAAACGGGCTCTTGCATCGCCTGCCGTGCTATTCGCAGGGCATTGCGATGAGGTGTAGAGCTGCCCATAAAACTTTTCAAGCTCTCCCAAGACCTCAGGCTTGGAGGAAATGATGCTGCCGCTATCGGTCTTCAGCTTCGTCAACTGGCTCTGCCCAAGCGACAGATCTCTTGCGAACACTTTGGAGCCCTTGTTCCGCTCTATTGCGCTCATAATACAATTTGTATTGTATGAGCGCAAATCGTGTCGCATAGATTTCGAGATCTGTTTGTTGAGCGCACCGTATGTCGACATGTCTGCCGAAGACTGCAGCCTCATTTCACTCCTCTCTGCCATTAACTGCAGAGTGTGACCCGAGAGTCTCTGTGTTTTATTTCTGCGGGGGTTCCTAAAGAAGTCCGACCCGACCGCACGGACAGTTTCCACCAGCCCGTTATTTAGTTCGTCCACTGTTACGCATTCCGCGAGGCATTCAAAGCGGTTCTGTAGCTCCAACTGAAAGCTCTCGGGATTTTGTATCTGGACAGGGTTTGGGCGTAGAGTAGACCTTATCAAAGGATACCTTTCTAGCTTTACATTGATATTCAATGACGCTCTTACCATACGGTGATCGCTGCCGGTTTTAACCCTGTTGATCACAGAGACGTCATTGAATATGTGCCTGTGGGTCGTCATGATATAGTCTATTTCATGCTTATGGCCGCTGGGGTGTAGCCAGGTCCATTTTCTGGACGGCCGCTTCTCGAAAAAGGAGTTCATCGCAAAGAGTCCCTCCTTTTCCATGAAATCGGCCAGACGCTGACCCCTTTGGTTCCGCTGTCCAAATCCAAACTGGCCCACTCTTAGTTCGTTGCCGCTCTTTGCGCCTAACCGCGCGTTTAAATCCCCCATCACAACAGTGTAGTGTGTTTTCGAGGCATGCATGACTTTGGAGATGTCGTCATACATGATCTCCACTTCATTGTCAGAGCGTCCCGAGTGCGGGGCATATAATCACCACGCTTGGCAGGCGGATTGGTGATCGCAGTAAGGTGTTAGTAATACACAGTAGGAATCAGAATCAATAACTTTATTTCTTTAGGCTTACAAAATAAGCACTTAGACAAGTCAAATTGTATACTATAAACATAGTTATTATTATCAAATAAGAAATCAGGTGTTATTGATATTCTCTTCACTTCAATTTTTTGTCCACTTGTGGAAGAAGTGAAAAAGAAACCACTAGCACATTATAATATCACTTATGTGTCTAATACATGTTTATTTTGCCTATCTAAATATAAATTTAGTGCAATTTAGATACATGTCAATATTTCTTTAAAGCTAAACAGAACATTGAATTTCTTACATACTACTGACAGTGCGGAACGGAGCGACATCTGGCCAGGCAGGAAGCTGCTGCCCTCCCTCTGGTAGGTTCCCTTAGTCGGCTCTTACGACATCTACGGGTTGAGTTGGAGGGGTCGATATTCTATGCCGTGGCCCCACGGCCAATAAGTACATTGATTAAAATCTTGTAACAAAAAACTAAACTTTCCTACAAACAAACAAAAATTATAATCGTCATACAAAAATTAAACGAACATGTAGTAAGACTTGATACATAATTATCAAACTTAGGATATTATAGTTCTAGATAACTATAATATCCTAAGTTTGATAATCGGAACTAGGAACAGATTACATTTGGGGCGTACATTTAAAATGTTATTTTAGCTGTAACGTATGTATACTTATTTTACCATGGTCGTGCAAAACAAAGAAAGTTAAATATTTACTTAGACACATTTCAGTTTAACTCTGTTTCATAGTCAAGGGTACCCCAAATATAGAACGGGACAAAATGCTAGGAATAAGAAGCCCCCAATATGCCATGAATATGCGTGCCCTTTAACGATGGTAATCAAACATTCTGCAGTCACAACAATAATCATAATAAACAGAAAAAAAACATTTCGACAAAAATCATACTATGAAACCTAACAAAATTTTAATACTCTACTGTCAGCTCATTTTTCAACTAGTTGACCGTTTATAGAAAACGGTTTCTATTCGTTGTAAAACAGCTGAAGAGTGAAGACCCACAACTGGATTGGACGGCAAGTGGCGCTGGTAGTATAAACATCTGCTCCGTATAAATAATATTTTATAAATAGTTAAAGTGTATGTTCTACTAAGACATATCTATAATTACAACAATATTGTTTCAATTCACATCTGACAGTGTTTTCCAAAGTATAAGTATTTCACTTTAAATCTTAGATTGTTTCTAAGTTTTGAAGTGAAATACTTATGATCAAAAGTGCGACCTGTGATAAAGGTTTTCAACCGGAATCATTAGGTCAAATCTATAGAGTACCTAACTCACAACTTGTGTTAACTCGAGACTAAGTGAAAGCAAGCATCTGTATATGTAATTTGACAAAATAATTAAAAGTAAGTTACTATAAAAACATTTTCGTTCATCAAAAATATTTTGAGGATGTCGTGATAAAAGTGCAATAACGAACTTGATTGAGCGACGCGCTGTTAGGCTCATACTCGTAGGCGATAATTCGTTTGTGGTGAACAACTTGCACAGCCTTGAACACAGACGGCGCGTTGCCAGACTCTCGGTGTTATACAAGTACCACTTTGGTGACTGTGCCCAGGATTTACATGACCTTATCCCGACCTCCGACCCCTTCTTCCACCGGACAAGCAGACGCACTGGTAAATACCACCCATACCTAGTCGACATACCACCGTGTCGAACCAAACGTTTTCGCTCTACTTTCATTATAAGTACCGGTTAAGAGTGGAACTTCCTGCTTCTGTTTTCCAGTAGAGTACAATCTAGGAGTCTTCAAATCCCGAGTGAATAAGAAGTTCCTTCTGGAAAAGCGTGCTCCATCTTCACACCACATCTTCACTTTCCTGAGTGAGATGGTGGTCAAACGCTTTACTATCTATACTTATAATAAAACTACGTAACAGGTCCAATTTTGTACATTGAAGATATTTTGAAATTTTTTTTGGAGGGCACTCTATTATCGATACGATACTGATGCCAAAAATTACTACTAAATGCATTCAAATGAAACTTGGTAGGATTTGAGTTCATACTATGAGGAAGGACATAGGGTACTTTTCATTCCGGATTTCAATAGGGTTCCCTCGGGAGAGGGGATGAAAGTAAAATTTCTTGGCTGCGCATAGCGCCGAAACTACTGAAGGGATTCAAATAAAACTTAGCATGATTTAAGTTCATATTACGACAAAGGGCATAGGATACTTTTCATCCCGGATTTTAATAGGGTTCCGTTGGTAGAGCGGATGAAAGTACAATTTTTTGACTTCGCGTAGAAACTATTAAATGTATTCAAATGAAACTTGGCATAATTTGAGTTCATACTACGAGGAAGGACATAAAATACGAGTCCATACCCCAAAGCCAATAAAATGATTACAAAATTGTTATTAGTGCCGATAAACGACCTACTGGACAGCATCCGGTTGGTACAAAGCTCTCGCTACCAATGGTGTTGCCGTCGTTCTGGTAGATCAGCACTGTGACAGGCGGGACATTGTGCTGCGTACGCGGGATGACCGCTTGCAATGCATTGGCGAAACGCACCAGGCATTTGATACTCATCAGTCTCTACTCGCTTATATACCTACTGTTGTGGCGAAGACGGATACAACTTTGATCTTCGACTCGGTCTCACGGTTCGGTTCGGTTCACTAAAAATGTTTATCGCCCAACGAAGTGGGCAAGGGTCAGCTAGTTATCAATAATAATAAAAAAAGAACTTTAACAACAAGTCTCAAACTTTCACATCATTTACGAACTGAACCAGAATATCAGCAACCATCGTATGCACAAATTGGTCTAGTGGTCTCACTGTAGGACTGGCGATCAGAAGGCACCGTGTTCTATTCCCGATAGATGTTTTAATTTTGCCTGAAAATTTCTTCGCTAACACCATCTAGCGAGAACAGTAGAAGCGTTTCTATCTTCCAAAATGGACCAGTAAGAAAATATCACCTTCAGAAGAGCCCAAACGCACTCAACTATCAGTAGAAACGAAACAAACATGAGTATCAATGCACTAGATGTCAACACCAACAGTCTTCAGGACGTTTCAATCGAAAATGATGACCAACTTTAAATTCTAATACAAAAATAGAGCAGCTCCAGACACAAGTCAACAGTGCTCGCGAAGAGATAGAGCAATTATCGCTACAAAATAGAGAATTATAAAAAAATAAAAAGTATTGACAAAAAAAGGTTAAATTTCTATCCCCAACATTGTCAACATCTTACCATAAAGCCAAAAACCCCAAAGTCTTCAAAATAACGCAAACAGACAGTATAATAACAAAAGGAACAGAAATAATGTCAAGCAAAAAATTACATAAAAGAACACAAACAAATACAGAATTAGCTAAACAATCGACCCAAATGAAAGAAAAAGATACAAACTAATTTAATATCAAGTATGGAAAAAACAGACAAAAAACCAAGATTTGAACCTGGACCCCTCTACATCACACGATACGACAAACAACCTAACTGGAACAAGAGTCACACCACCAGTTGCTATTCAAAAATTTTATAAGATTTGTTTATTAAGCAGCCAAAAATCACACAATCTGCAATACAAAACATTAGTCGAAATCGAGCAGATTAACGGATACAACATCTCTCACTACAGGAAGCCAGTCTGTGGCATACCGGTTCTATTGGGAGGGAATTGATGTAAAACTAAAAGATTTTACGCTGCAGGATATTTGTTTCATATTTCTAGGCGAAGAGGATTTTCAGAACACGAATAATAACTTAGAGTTGGTTATGTATATTAGAGAAACGCTGTTGAAAAGTACAATTCACTAATATTATTACATGCCTACCAACATTTTAATACCATACATAGTGCAACGATGTTCAATTGGCGAATCGAAAACTTCAACAATTTGCTCTACAGAGACAACGAATCGAAGCAATATGCATATTTACTTGACTCTAATCTAAACTTGACTTACGACCATATAATGTTCTCAAAACTGAAGGTAAAAGTGAATATCCATGGTTTGCGAATCATTCTTCACGACTTAGGCAAATGAACTAAACGCATAGCTGAGCAGAACTTTTCCTGTACTTCAAGAATGAATGAAGAACCTGCAAACAAGAACATAACGAGTTTTTTCTCTAATAATTATATACATACACATATTGCATCAAAATATTGTAGGGCTATTTAATAAATCTGACCTTCTGACCCTACATTTAGACGAATTTAATGAAGAACATCGTATTGACATTGTGTACTCTGCATCACGAGCATTTCATTTCAGCAGGACAAGAAGACCTACTAAGCTTACTAACATCTCTTCTCATCTCTATCTTGCAGCATGCTATTCTAGGCCTAAAAACCGTGGAGGAGCCTGAATTTTGGCACGAAATGGTATAATGTATCAAGAAATTAATGTAAGTAACAAAATTATGTTTGGAAAGTATTTTAGAGTCTTGTGCCATCGAAATTAAAGAACATTCCAGAAAGTTTGAAAGCATTGTAGACGATGACAGACCATTCTAAATATTTTTAAAATTTTTAAGATTGTTTTTACTTTACAGATCGTTCTGATACATTAAAGAGCTTTCAGAAAGACGACGGACTATCTTACACCATTTTTAAATTTTGTGATTATTTGCGACTTCACTAGATCGTTTTTAAGCATTTCAAAACATTATAGAACGCCTACGAGCTTATACGACGACGATAAACGATCCTACATCATTTTAAAAGTTGGTTATAGATTTTTTCGAAATTTCTTGATTAGAACTTTCTAGAACGTTTGGAAGCATTTTAGACGACGACAGACCATCCTACATGATTTTAAAATTTCAAGAGTATTTCCGACTATTCTCGAACGTTTAAGATTATGTATATACTCTCTAGAACAATCTGGAATGGAAAGTCTGAAATTTTCTATAACATTCTGTAAAAATCTGAAAAATTGCAGAAAAGTTCTCGATATTATCACGCACTAATGTATTTTATGCCAATCAGCACTGTCCCGAACTTATATGAGTCGTACAATGTGTTAGAAAAGGATAGAAGTATCTCATTATTGTCTCATTATAAATTTTTACCTCCCAATTCCCCCCACTTCCACCTACAACCACCAAAATTCCTTTTTTGCAAGTGCACACGTACCTAGTTGTAGTGGTAGAAGAACACTACAACTACAAATGAGTGGAAGTGGATGGTCATAGAGAAAAGGCTGACAAAATGTAAACGAACACTGTCCTTTTAAATATAATATTGGATTAAAACAATAAACACGCATTTTCAACATAATAACTTAGTAAAAATTTAACCTTTCATTTAAAATACAATAACAATGTTATTATTATATTTAATGATTAAAAAATATAATCATTAAATAATTGTTATAAAACCTTGTCATGTATATAGTTATTTCTTTTTTATAGTTAGGATGGAGCAAATAATTATTTTGTTTGCGGAGGAGGGCGCTGACTCCGCTACACAGTTTATAACTTTTGCGGTAGTCAGCCCACAATTGTAACCACACCCACATTGTAATGTTCCTAATAAAGATTTTTTGTATTTTGTATTTTGTATATGTATGTATGTATATTGTTATTGTGCCGTTTTCTCTTAGATATAATTTAAAATACCATGAGATTTAAAAAATATTCTACGCTGATAACTAAAAACGTGTTTAAATTTCCATTTAGAACAAGTCAATAATTAAAAAGAACCTACCAATAATTATTGGTACTTGTCCTAAAATACATACTTTGGTTCGATGGGTTCTCCACAACGACATAACCCGAACATGCACAGTTGGCAACTTTCTGATAAAAATGGAACACGTCGAGATTGATGATCACGTCATCGCTTGCGTGGCTACACTATAGCCGCGTCACCCCGCGCTCTGGGACGATAACCGTATATTTGTCTCGCTTGCTTGTAGGTAGAGCGCGCTGGTTGAAAGAGAAGTCGCGTTGCCCGTTCCAAAACTGCAAAGTTCGGATTCAAAGTTGGTGGCATGGCATAGCGGCGATGTTTCCATCCGCTTCGGCCGGCCGGCGGCGGCGCCCCGTCACCTCACTCACACTCGCCTCGCCTCTCTCTCCGTCAGTTGCTCCTCCGCCGTCACTAGTAGCGTACGTATTTTTGGGGTCCAGTATAAGTTTTCGTAAGTTCGTAATGACGCTGCGTTGCGTTCTGGTAGTGGCGGCGCTGGCGGGGGCCGCGCTGGCGGGGCCGGAAGTGACCGAGCTGAAGGTGGACGTGGAGAGCGTGCCTGAGGGCTGCACCATCAAGTCCAAGAACGGTGACATGCTGACCATGCACTACACGGGCACACTTGATGATGGACACAAGTTCGACTCCAGGTTAGTAAAACTTGTAGCGAAGTTTTTAATTGTTTTTGCAGCGCAGCGGGCGAACATTTTTGTACAGTTTTTTCAGCAGCAGTTTTACCAATAATTCATTCTCCTAAGTTGATGGAATAACACATTGTTAGAGCTATAGTTAGAGCCATTTAGGTACCTACTATACCTACCCAGGTAGGTATTTACTATGCAGGTAGGTACCTACGTAAGTAGCTAAGTACTGGTGAAGTCTCAGTTTCGCTATTCACACGAGAAGAGAATGTGACCTAAATTTATATAATTCGTTCAACCCGCTATCACTACTGTAACTATCAGCATAAAATGACTGGACTGTAGTACTTAGGTAATAGGTAGGTAGGTATGACATTTTTTAGACAATCTCGTATATTTATAGTTAAAAAAAATCTGTTATCTATTCATGGTCTTAATCATGTGCCTGCGCCTGTACCTAGCTCGAGCAAGCAACATATTATTATATGTAAACCTAGGTTGTAGCTATGTATATATACATATATTATGTGTAAATATCTTTGTGTGATATTCATTGTGTGGAGTACTATACGCGCCCCTTTTTTTACTCGAGTACGAGTATCACGCGTGCCTACTGTAGCCATTAAAATTGCAATATATTCCTAATCTATACTTATAATAAAACTGTAACAGGTCCAATTCTGTACATTGAGATTATTTAGAAAATTTTTTTTGGACGGCACTCTGGTTTCTATACTGATGCCAAAAATGATTTTTTTTTTCCATCATGTCTGTCTGTCTGTCTGTATCTTGGCCGCGCATAGCTCCGAAACTACTGAAGGTATTCTAATGAAACTTAGCACGATTTAAGTTCATATTACGAGAAAGGGCAAAGTATACTTTTCATCCCGCATTTC
>OX402023.1:8019693-8255533 GCA_947859395.1 Eupithecia insigniata | reverse complement strand
TTGTAAATAATGATGTTGCATTAACAGCAACAGATTATTATGGATTTTTAAAGTAACTGCAGACAAGCGCACTCACTGACTCTGTAGTCAGATGAGTTAACTAGTATGCAACATATTAAAAAAAAAAAAAAAAAAAAAAAAAAAAAAAAAACAACCTAACCTAACCTAACCTAACCTAACCTAACCTAACCTAACCTAACCTAACCTAACCTACACCTAACCTAACCTAACCTAACCTAACCTAACCTAACCTAACCTAACCTAACCTAACCTAACCTAACCTAACCTAACCTAACCTAACCTAACCTAACCTAACCTAACCTAACCTAACCTAACCTAACCTAACCTAACCTAACCTAACCTAACCTAACCTAACCTAACCTAACCTAACCTAACCTAACCTAACCTAACCTAACCTAACCTAACCTAACCTAACCTAACCTAACCTAACCTAACCTAACCTAACCTAACCTAACCTAACCTAACCTAACCTAACCTAACCTAACCTAACCTAACCTAACCTAACCTAACCTAACCTAACCTAACCTAACCTAACCTAACCTAACCTAACCTAACCTAACCTAACCTAACCTAACCTAACCTAACCTAACCTAACCTAACCTAACCTAACCTAACCTAACCTAACCTAACCTAACCTAACCTAACCTAACCTAACCTAACCTAACCTAACCTAACCTAACCTAACCTAACCTAACCTAACCTAACCTAACCTAACCTAACCTAACCTAACCTAACCTAACCTAACCTAACCTAACCTAACCTAACCTAACCTAACCTAACCTAACCTAACCTAACCTAACCTAACCTAACCTAACCTAACCTAACCTAACCTAACCTAACCTAACCTAACCTAACCTAACCTAACCTAACCTAACCTAACCTAACCTAACCTAACCTAACCTAACCTAACCTAACCTAACCTAACCTAACCTAACCTAACCTAACCTAACCTAACCTAACCTAACCTAACCTAACCTAACCTAACCTAACCTAACCTAACCTAACCTAACCTAACCTAACCTAACCTAACCTAACCTAACCTAACCTAACCTAACCTAACCTAACCTAACCTAACCTAACCTAACCTAACCTAACCTAACCTAACCTAACCTAACCTAACCTAACCTAACCTAACCTAACCTAACCTAACCTAACCTAACCTAACCTAACCTAACCTAACCTAACCTAACCTAACCTAACCTAACCTAACCTAACCTAACCTAACCTAACCTAACCTAACCTAACCTAACCTAACCTAACCTAACCTAACCTAACCTAACCTAACCTAACCTAACCTAACCTAACCTAACCTAACCTAACCTAACCTAACCTAACCTAACCTAACCTAACCTAACCTAACCTAACCTAACCTAACCTAACCTAACCTAACCTAACCTAACCTAACCTAACCTAACCTAACCTAACCTAACCTAACCTAACCTAACCTAACCTAACCTAACCTAACCTAACCTAACCTAACCTAACCTAACCTAACCTAACCTAACCTAACCTAACCTAACCTAACCTAACCTAACCTAACCTAACCTAACCTAACCTAACCTAACCTAACCTAACCTAACCTAACCTAACCTAACCTAACCTAACCTAACCTAACCTAACCTAACCTAACCTAACCTAACCTAACCTAACCTAACCTAACCTAACCTAACCTAACCTAACCTAACCTAACCTAACCTAACCTAACCTAACCTAACCTAACCTAACCTAACCTAACCTAACCTAACCTAACCTAACCTAACCTAACCTAACCTAACCTAACCTAACCTAACCTAACCTAACCTAACCTAACCTAACCTAACCTAACCTAACCTAACCTAACCTAACCTAACCTAACCTAACCTAACCTAACCTAACCTAACCTAACCTAACCTAACCTAACCTAACCTAACCTAACCTAACCTAACCTAACCTAACCTAACCTAACCTAACCTAACCTAACCTAACCTAACCTAACCTAACCTAACCTAACCTAACCTAACCTAACCTAACCTAACCTAACCTAACCTAACCTAACCTAACCTAACCTAACCTAACCTAACCTAACCTAACCTAACCTAACCTAACCTAACCTAACCTAACCTAACCTAACCTAACCTAACCTAACCTAACCTAACCTAACCTAACCTAACCTAACCTAACCTAACCTAACCTAACCTAACCTAACCTAACCTAACCTAACCTAACCTAACCTAACCTAACCTAACCTAACCTAACCTAACCTAACCTAACCTAACCTAACCTAACCTAACCTAACCTAACCTAACCTAACCTAACCTAACCTAACCTAACCTAACCTAACCTAACCTAACCTAACCTAACCTAACCTAACCTAACCTAACCTAACCTAACCTAACCTAACCTAACCTAACCTAACCTAACCTAACCTAACCTAACCTAACCTAACCTAACCTAACCTAACCTAACCTAACCTAACCTAACCTAACCTAACCTAACCTAACCTAACCTAACCTAACCTAACCTAACCTAACCTAACCTAACCTAACCTAACCTAACCTAACCTAACCTAACCTAACCTAACCTAACCTAACCTAACCTAACCTAACCTAACCTAACCTAACCTAACCTAACCTAACCTAACCTAACCTAACCTAACCTAACCTAACCTAACCTAACCTAACCTAACCTAACCTAACCTAACCTAACCTAACCTAACCTAACCTAACCTAACCTAACCTAACCTAACCTAACCTAACCTAACCTAACCTAACCTAACCTAACCTAACCTAACCTAACCTAACCTAACCTAACCTAACCTAACCTAACCTAACCTAACCTAACCTAACCTAACCTAACCTAACCTAACCTAACCTAACCTAACCTAACCTAACCTAACCTAACCTAACCTAACCTAACCTAACCTAACCTAACCTAACCTAACCTAACCTAACCTAACCTAACCTAACCTAACCTAACCTAACCTAACCTAACCTAACCTAACCTAACCTAACCTAACCTAACCTAACCTAACCTAACCTAACCTAACCTAACCTAACCTAACCTAACCTAACCTAACCTAACCTAACCTAACCTAACCTAACCTAACCTAACCTAACCTAACCTAACCTAACCTAACCTAACCTAACCTAACCTAACCTAACCTAACCTAACCTAACCTAACCTAACCTAACCTAACCTAACCTAACCTAACCTAACCTAACCTAACCTAACCTAACCTAACCTAACCTAACCTAACCTAACCTAACCTAACCTAACCTAACCTAACCTAACCTAAACTAACCTAACCTAAACTAACCTAACCTAAACTAACCTAACCTAAACTAACCTAACCTAACCTAACCTAACCTAACCTAACCTAACCTAACCTAACCTAACCTAACCTAACCTAACCTAACCTAACCTAACCTAACCTAACCTAACCTAACCTAACCTAACCTAACCTAACCTAACCTAACCTAACCTAACCTAACCTAACCTAACCTAACCTAACCTAACCTAACCTAACCTAACCTAACCTAACCTAACCTAACCTAACCTAACCTAACCTAACCTAACCTAACCTAACCTAACCTAACCTAACCTAACCTAAGCTAACCTAACCTAACCTAACCTAACCTAAGCTAACCTAACCTAACCTAACCTAACCTAAGCTAACCTAACCTAACCTAACCTAACCTAAGCTAACCTAACCTAACCTAACCTAACCTAACCTAACCTAACCTAACCTAACCTAACCTAACCTAACCTAACCTAACCTAACCTAACCTAACCTAACCTAACCATTCGCGCTCGAACCGCACTCGAGAGCGCCACGAAAAAAGGTCATTCCGCGTTTAAATATTCGTGAAAATACCGAAAAGTGCTCCGATATTGTCTTGAGATACACGAAAAGAAGCGAAAAGTGAAGCCGCACACGAGATTGAAAACCGTGTTGCTTTAAGTTTTGTGGCCACAAAGTTATTGGCAAAAAAGTGCTTTTTTGGTTATTTTTTAAAACTAAATGTGATTTATCTCACGATTTTGAGCGACAACCTATATCTTTTCAATTGTGGAACAAAAGGCATTTTGGTTTTCTGCAATTTTGCCAACTTGTAGATTTTTCCCGTGCAGGAGCACGGAGAAATCTACAGAAAAACAAAAACCACGTGGTGGCGAGGTCAGTGACCCCGTGCCGCCAGACCATTTCCAAGGACAAAACCCCAAGGACACAGTGGATAGCAGCTGGGAGGCACCTTCAGATCTGAAATTGGACCATTTTTGTAGGAGATAGAGACTTGAAAATTTTAGTGCAGTTCTGGTGTTTATTGTAAGTGATTTTATTTTAAATTTTCAGCGACAACATAGTCTTATTTTTTGTGTTTTTGCTGTACCTATGTTTCCAAACATTTTTGTAAAAAAATTAGATTTTTAGGACTAACGCCTTCCGAGCGCGAATACTTAGAGTTAAATTACCAACCGCAAATAGACTTTTATGCTTGTTTCTCGGAAACGGCTGGAGATAGGATATTTTTAACTGATAATTGTATATATTATATATATAATATATACAGAACTACTTTAATATTTAAGATCGTTTTTCCCCCCCCCCTTAACCTCACCCCCCATTTTTCAAGTAAAATTTTATATTTACTGATTTTCAGACTATTATATTGAAATAAATTGTTAGTACATTTAATTTGAAAATTTTAATTGCAATACTTGTAAAAATTCACATTTTTTCCCCCCCTACCCCTTAAACAGTTATTATTATATTCCTTAGCTCATATCTCCAGTACCAGAGGCTCAAATTTGACGTGGTTTTCTGCTGAATGCAGTACACTTGAGGGACTATCTTTTTATTAATTGAGTTGACTCTATGGTAGAGTCGTAAATAATTTTATTCATAAAATTTTACTATTTTACCCATTTATATTTAGGACTTTTGATCACGACTGGTAGTGCTTGTTTTAAGGCAAATTACCATAAAGACCTACTCTATATAGAGCAAACTTACACTCCTACATTTTTATTTTTTAGATCTTAAAATTTTTAGGAATAGCAATATTATTTACATATCTTTACAACTTTTACAAACTTACATTAATTACCTCTATTGACGATTACGGGCTATCTGAAATGTTTGGAATGCGTACACCCATTCCAAAGAAGGACAAAAGGGTAGAGCAGGTGGGATCCTCCCACCTGGAAGATAAACCTAACAACCTGATTGACCTGACCGTCGAAGCATTAGTGCACCAAGGACAAATAGAGACGCGATTGCTGGAACCTCTTGAATTGACATTTAAAAAGAAGAGTGAAAAAGAAGAAATAATGTTGACGCAGAAGGAAGACAAAAAAGACCAAGAAAACGAGACTACAGATGATAAGCAAATGGACAGAGGCGTAAGCCCCCATCCTAGACGTGAAAGAACATTTACAAAAGAACAGGGAAAGGAAGAATCAGTGCAGACGCATAAAGAAGACGAACAAACAGAAATTAGCACAGCGAAAAGCCTAGCGCAGAAAAGAGACGAAAATACCTCAAGTGCCCATTCTGGTCGGACTTCATGGGTGAGGAGTGATTCCGGGGAATGGAAACCCGCAAAAGCGGGTCCAAGCCTAGGAAGCACACCTTCTCCCAGGAGGCCCTCACAGAGACCACCCTCATGCTCGACAACGAAGACCACCTTCTCTCAAGTAGATAGCAGGGTTCGAACACAAACGACAACCAACTCGCCTAGCAATATCAAGTCAAGCTTGAAGAGCACAGAGCGAGTGAGCGAGGCTAGAGGATGCCTTATCACTATAAAAACTAATCTTGGCCTATCAAAAAACTTCAAGAAAACATTAGCAGGAAATATAATTAGCGCAGCAGAAAGGCTTTTCCTCATGGTAAAGGAATGTGAAAGAGTCAAAGGAAAGAAGAAAGCAGAAGAACCCAAGAAAGATGAAGAACAAGAACCAGAAGAAAACCAAAACCAATACAACGAGAAAGAAGGAGAAAAGCTAGAAAAAATTATACAAGAGAGTAATACACAGATGGAACAACTTAAGGACACTATGAGGAAATACAAAGAAGAACAAGAAAAACTGATTCAGGAAAATAACATGAACATGGAAAAACTAGCAGAGACAATACAAAAACATAAGGAAACAGTAGAAAGGCAAACCTACGCGAGTGTAGCAGCAACTACCACTGAGAGACAGCCCTACAGACAAACAACGCTACACTCAATTGTGGTCAGCGCCAAGGATGAAACAGAGACGGGTGAAGAAGTCCTAGATAGAATCAGAAAGACAGTTAATGCAAGAGAGAGTGGGATAGCAGTAGAGAAAATAAGGAAAGCAAAGGATAAGAAGGTGATAGTGGGATGCAGAACAGAAGAAGAACGAGACAGATTCAGAAACAAACTCAAAGAAGCTAAGGAACTAAACGTAGAGAATGTTCAAAACAAGAACCCGCTGGTCATTTTAAAGGATGTGCTGAAATACAACCAGGATGAAGACATCCTCAGCGCCCTGAAGATTCAAAATAAAAACCTCCTACCAGCTACAAACAACAAAGACACCATTGAAATAGCCTATAAGAAACAAACGCGAAACCCGCATACACACCACATCGTCCTGAGGGTGTCCCCCGCAATATGGAGACGGCTGGTAGATGCTGGAACAGTCCTGATCGACTTGCAAAAAGTTCGAGTGGCGGACCAATCGCCACTGGTTCAATGCTCCCTCTGCCTGGGCTACGGCCATGGCAGAAGATTTTGCAAGGAGACAATTGAAAAATGTAGCCATTGCGGTGGACCCCATCTCAGAGCAGACTGTGCAGATTGGATGGCTGGTGCCATTCCAACGTGCACAAACTGTGTGCATGCCAAGGTAGAGAGATCCGACCATAATGCTTTCAGTGGTGAGTGTCCGATAAGGAGAAGATGGGATGCACTGGCTCGAGCCTCGGTAGCATATTGCTAAAGTGGTCCCGGGCAAATCAGCTCATCCAAGCGACGCAGGACCATACTTAGTAGCCCAAGCTAACTTACAAAGAAAAGCAATAGCTACACAGGAACTAATACTTGAGGCAAACAACAGAAAAATAGCCTTTGCGTTGCTTCAAGAGCCTTACGTTGGGACGATTGGCCGCATGAAGGATTATGGGACTTCCAGGATCTTCCAGAACGCAAACAAAGGAGATGGCACTATCAAAGCAGCTATAGCTGTGTTTGATAAAGACATGGATGCCATTCTCTACCCGGACCTCACCACAAACAACATCGTTGTGGTGAAGCTCCGGACTAGCGCCTGGGAGATCGTGGTGGTCTCATATTACTTCGAGCCAAACCATACCACAATAGAGCCTTTTCTTACACACCTGCGAAAGATTGAAAGAGAAGTGGGAATTAAAAAGTTAATTATAGGTGGAGATGCAAATGCCAAACATACATGGTGGGGAAGCTTGAAAATAGACGAGAAGGGGGAGGAGCTAGCTGGAACAATGGAAGATATGGATTTGCAGATACTCAACGTTGGAGATACCCCAACATTTGATACCGTAAGAGGAGGTAAGATCTATACGAGCTTCGTAGACATTACTGCCTGTACAGCGGATCTTCTAGACCTGGTAGAAGACTGGGAGGTAAACGAAGGGCTGATTTCGTCCGATCACAATGTGTTAACCTTTAAAATTAGATTGAAGCGAGCAAAAGGTATAAGCACTCAAAGAACCACACGCATTTTTAACAGCAAAAAAGCTAATTGGAGCCAGTTTCATGAGAAACTAGCCCAATTGCTAGAAGAAGATCATCTTAACAAGGAGGAAATAAGCAAAATAGAAAACAAAGCGGAAATAGAAATCAAAATAGAAGCATATATTAAAATAATAACAAAAGCATGCAATAATAGTATTCCTAAAATAAAAACAAAAACAAAAAGTAACTTACCATGGTGGTCGGATGCACTCACGCAGCTGAAGAACGATGTAAGAACCAGGAAGAGGAGAATCCGCTGTGCAGCACCAGTCCGTAGAATGAAGGTCATCGATGAGTACCTGCAAATAAAAGAAAAGTATGAACAACAAGCAAAACAGGCACAAATAGACAGTTGGAAAGAGTTCTGTGGGAAGCAAGACAAGGAAGGACTTTGGGAAGGAATTTACAGGGTGATAGGAAAAACAACCAAGAGGCAAGACGACCTGCCCCTAAAAAAGGAAGGCAAATCCCTAAGTCCCAAAGAGTCGGCTGAACTGCTCTCCGAGACGTTCTACCCTGAAGATAAGGAGGAACATGATAACGCGGATCACCAAAAAATTAGGAAACTTGCTGATCAGGTGAACGAAGAGGAGCATGCTGTAAATCATGACCCTCCGTTTACCATGGAAGAAGTTACAACCGCAGTAAATAGTTTCAACCCTAAAAAAGCGCCGGGATCGGATGGATTCACTGCGGATATCTGCAAACACACGTTCTCGCAAGACCCCGATTTGTACTTGGCGTTAGCAAATAAATGTCTTGAATATGGTCACTTCCCCAAGGCATGGAAAGAAGCGACGGTAGTCATACTGAGGAAGCCGGGGAAGAAAAATTACCAGGACCCCAAATCGTACAGGCCAATAGGACTGCTTCCGGTCATGGGTAAGGTCTTCGAAAAGATGATCATGGGCAGAGTCAAGTACCATATTCTCCCAAAGCTCAGTACCCGTCAGTTTGGGTTCGTACCCCAGAAGAGCACCGAGGACGCCCTCTATGCCCTGATAAAACACATTCACCAAAAACTAGAACTTAAAAAACTTATTACAGTGGTATCACTGGACATAGAGGGCGCTTTCGATAGTGCCTGGTGGCCAGCACTCAGAGTCCGACTGGCTGAGGAAGGGTGCCCAATAAATATAAGAAAAATCATCGACAGCTACCTGGATGGAAGGACAGTGAACGTCAGATACGCCGGAGAGCAGATTACCAGACCAACCTCCAAAGGATGTGTTCAGGGCTCAATCGGCGGACCTATCTTCTGGAACCTGCTCATCGACCCGTTGCTCAAGGGTCTGGAGAAAAGAGGCGACTATAGCCAAGCATTCGCGGATGATGTGGTGATGGTCTTTGACGGGAACACCGCACTGGATATCCAACGACAGGCAAATGCCGCTCTCGCCTATGTTCAGGAGTGGGGCATCAAGAATAAGTTAAAGTTTGCACCGCAGAAAACAAGTGCGATGGTAGTGACCAGAAAACTTAAATATGATGTTCCACTTCTGAGGATGGGCGGGATTGACATTGCCATGTCAAAGGAAATGAAGATATTGGGGCTTACGATTGACGACAAGTTGACTTTTAATCAACACGCATCAATTGTCTGTAGGAAAGCCGTCAATATCTTCAAACAACTATCCAGAGCAGCTAAGATAAGTTGGGGCCTGCACCCAGAAGTTGTTAGGACCATATACACTGCAGTTGTTGAGCCAACTGTTGTGTATGCAGCAAGCGTCTGGGCCCCAGCAACCAAGAAACTAGGCATCCAGAAGATGCTCAATTCGGTCCAGCGCGGGTTTGCTCAAAAATTATGCCGAGCATATAGAACTACTTCTCTAAACTCAGCACTGGCGCTGGCTGGAATACTACCACTCGACCTCAGAGTACAAGAAGCAGCCGCTCTGTACGAGGCAAGGAGGGGGGTAGTCCAGCCCGCGCTAGGAGATAGAGAAGTGGAGAAGATGTCGGCATTCTCAGTGAAACCTCACCCAGCAGAGTATATGAGCCTGGAATTCGTACGCCTGGAAGACCAGCAGCAGGTGAACATCCACAGCGATTACGCAGTGCGGATGTTCACAGACGGTAGTA
The DNA here is from genome assembly GCA_947859395.1 of Eupithecia insigniata. Lineage (NCBI taxonomy): Eukaryota > Metazoa > Arthropoda > Insecta > Lepidoptera > Geometridae > Eupithecia > Eupithecia insigniata. Next base: position 8,245,703 of record OX402023.1, on the reverse strand, counting down.
GGATTGATGAGAAAGTCGGAGCTGCATTATCCATATGGAAAAATCAGACTGAGACCAAATCCATCAAACTGAAGCTTTCGTCACACTGCACAGTCTACCAGGCAGAATTACTGGCCATATACAAAGCTACTGAGGAGATACTGAAGATGTCAGAAACTCGCTTCGGTATATACAGCGACTCACAGTCTTCGCTCCAAACAATTACAAACAACAGCTCCACTCACCCTCTTGCTATAAAAGTTCGTAAGAACTTAAAAGCATCCAGGGCACAGAACAAATGCGTTGATTTGTATTGGATCAAAGCACACGCGGGACTTGAAGGCAATGAGCGGGCCGATGCACTGGCAAAGGATGCTGCCCTGAAAATAAAAACAAAACCACTATATGACGCGTGCCCGGTTTCATTCATCAAGCGACAGATCCGTAAAGGAACTCTTGACGAATGGAACAGGAGATACGTCACAAGTCAAAATGCAGCCGTGACAAAAATCTTCTTTCCCGACATAATCAAAGCCCACAAAATTATAAAAGGGATAAAACCCTCTGGTGTACTCACGCAAATAATGACAGGGCACGGTGGATTCTCCGAGTACCTAAATCGGTTCAGGTGTAAGGAGAGTCCATCATGCATCTGTGAAAGCAGCAAAATGGAAACAGTAGAACACATCCTGTTTGAATGCCCAGTATTTGGCAAACGGAGATATGAGACTGAGCAAAAATTAGATATAGACCTAAAAGTTGAAAATGTTAAAGATTATATAAGTAGTAAATATATCAGAAAAGATTTTATAGAATACTGTATAGAAATAGCTAACATAGTAATAAGAAGAAATAAAGATGTATAACCTTTGCTGAACACTTATATTATTGAATATAAAGGATTCAGCAATTAAATAAATAAAACAAGTAATAAATGTATACAATAGAATAAGTTTAAAAATTGTTGAAATATATATAAGAACTTAGATTAAGATGACACTAATGTAAAACTGATTGGTAAAATAAAGGAAACCCTGTCTCTTCATTATCATCATAAAAAACAATAAAAAATAAGGTCAGATTAAAAAGGTCTCTGATAAAGTCAGAGGGACGTAAAGTAGGATAGCTCGCGGGCCGGGACATCGCTCCCGGACAGGAATAAAAAAAAAAAAAAAAAAAAAAAAAAAAAACCTAACCTAACCTAACCTAACCTAACCTAACCTAACCTAACCTAACCTAACCTAACCTAACCTAACCTAACCTAACCTAACCTAACCTAACCAGGTCAAATAGCTCGCGGGCCGGGACATTGCGCTCCCGGACAGGAATAAAAAAAAAAAAAAAAAAAAAAAAAAAAAAACCTAACCTAACCTAACCTAACCTAACCTAACCTAACCTAACCTAAATATACCAGAAAATAGCCATACTGAAATAAATTCTCTATTATTATCTACAGAAGCTATCTTGCGTGCATCTCCGCAAAATCCCGATCAGGTAAGTGATAGGGTAGTTTATGAATACCTAGATGAGTCAACGAAATCACCACCGTACAGGCCATCGCTGCTAGATCTAGATACGATTCAGCCATACTGTAGCGATGATAGCGTAGAAGATCCAAACTGGGCTTTACCTAGACAAATGTCCTTATCTGAAAGTGAGGAGGATGTACCAATATTATCATTGAGGACAAATAACACAAGGTTTCTGGAAGACATTCCATTTCCCACGGACGAAGAAATCGAGCATCAGGTCAGACCGCGTAAGTCTAACAAGAAAAAGGAAAACCATCGACTGGTAAATAAAAAGGCTAGAGTATTGGGAGAAGCTTATTTAGGCTATAAAAAAGTAAATAACCGGTATAAACAATGTGTTGAGAAGCCTGAAAGAATGAAAAAAGCTCGCTGTTCTCACACTAAGTTGGTTTCGAGATCTAAGCACTCGTTCATGTGCAATACAATTACTGAAGAAGAACGAAAAATGATTCATTCCTACTTCTGGAATCTAAAGACCTGGCCTGAAAAAATAGCGTTTGTGAAAGCTGCAGCAGTTCGCAGAGGAATAAGACGTCGTCGTCAGCGGGAGTCGATTTCATCTGCGAAAAAAGTGGTCACGATATTTATTTTAACAGAAGCGATGAAGGATCTACTAAGGTGAGAGTATGTAGATTATTTTTTCTGAATACACTTGCTATTGGTGAGGATAGTTTCAGACGCTGGACTAATGAATCAGACATGGTTCGTGATGTTGTCTGTAGCGACTCACCTATTCGTAATCCAAGTACAGAAAACCCTTTGAGCACATCAAACTCTGTTCCAGTCACTCGTAATGTAGATAACGAGCCCATTTATCGCAGTATACCACTCCTCTAACGAAGACAGTAAAGACGTGGATAGACTTGGTCCCAAAAGTACCTAGTCATTATTGCCGAGCAAGTTCCAATAAGCTGTATGTTGAGTCGACATTTAGATCTCAGAAACACATGCATGAGGTTTTCGTTGACTGGTGTAAAGAAAGCAATTTGAAAGCTGCAAGCAGACCAACTTTTCTAAAAATTTTGGACCAAGAAAACATAGCTATTCACCATCCACGTAAAGACCAGTGTGATACGTGCTGCAGCTTTAAAGCGAATAATATTTCCCAATTAGAGTATGATGATCATATTCGCAAAAAAAATAGATGCTATTGCTATGGCCAATGATAAAGTAGTAGTAATAACAGTGGATGTACAGAGTGTCTTGCTTGCACCGAAGCTTTTGGCCAGCGCTTTATATTACAAACTTAAGTTACAGTGTCATAATTTCACAGTTTATGACTGTAGAACCAAAAAACCTATTTTTGGCACGAAGCTGATGGCGGGGTCTCGGCTAACGAGTTTACTTCTTGTTTGGTCGATTACGTATCAAATTTGCCACCAGAAACAGAAAGAGTCATAATTATATCTGATGGGTGTGGCCACCAAAATAGAAACAAGATTTTATCAAGCGCTTTGAGTGATCTGTCCCAGAGAACCAACATGATCATTGAGCAGTTGTACTTGGAAAAGGGCCATACTATGATGGAGGTTGACAGCGTGCATTCAACTATCGAACAGTACATCAAGCCTCCTATTTACGCACCTAGCGACTACATAACACGAATGCAGCAGGCTCGTCCGAGAAACCCTTACGATGTCAAATCCATTCATTATGACTTCTTGAATTACGAAAACATAAAATCGAACTTTAAGTCGATAAGACCGGGAAAAAAGAAAGGAGATGCGATTGTTGTAGATATTAGAGGCCTGAAATATTGTTCAGATGGACCTGAGCTCTACAAATTACGACACAACAACGAATGGACCATCCTTCCACAGCGAAGGGGTACTATTAATAACTCGCTGCCACAACGTTTGTATTTGGAAAAACTAAAAATCACTGAAAGCAAATACAAGCATCTACAAGAGCTTAAAGCTGTTATCGACAAGGACTATCATCCGTTTTACGATGCAATTTCATTTGAACCTGGAACTTAATCCTACATTGTTAGCATTTTATGTAACTGATTAGGTAACTAGCCTTACCGTACCTACCTTCTTAAAATTGTTGTTTGTTTGTATTTCTTTTCATAATAACTTATATATAAATAATAATGAAACGTGATATAAGTTTGTGCCATATTCATTAATAAACTCTATCGTACCTATCTTTCTATTTTGTTTAATTTATAGTTACTACGTGTTACAGAAACTCTCATGTGGCAAAAAAACTTGCAATCAAAATAACTTATGTGTTATAATTTACATAAAGAGGCTTTTAATTAGAAAACTATTAAGTATATCTAAGTTTTTTTTGTACCATAAAGTTTTACAGATTTTCTTGTTTCATTTCACTTAATGAATTATTAAGATTTTATAGTAAAAAAAACGGTGGGTAGTTTTTATCGTTTTTTTCGGCAAGTTACATTTTGCACATACGAGATATTAAATTTGCAGCGACGATGTGTCCAATTCGATTAGTCTGGTGTTATTTTCGGTCAATTTGTATCTGTTTATTTGACAAAGTCCAAAAACTATTGTACAGTTCATACTGTTCGTACACAAACAAACTTGCTATACATATACTTTGAACAATTCAGCGGAAGTGCTCATGTTTATACTATTCAGTGTTTCGTTTATTTTGAACACCTTGTGATAATTTTGCCTCATCATGTCAGGCGTGGCGACTGAAAGGATTGCTACCCCTCAAAACTCACCAAAAATGGTAGACACTTTATCTGACGAAGCTACCACATCTTTATCTGGCGAGATCAGCCCTTCTTTACCACCACTTATACTCCGGGAAGTCATCCGAGATGAGCTGACGAAGTTTAAGGTCCTTACTCCAAAGCTGTCTGATCCACCTGTACTTCAAAGCCCACGGCCTAAGCCAGCTTTCAAGCCCGCGCTGATAATCACTGCAAAGGAACCAGTGACCAATCATAGTGAAGCCTTGCAGGCTTGGCATCGAAGTGTCTCCTTTGAGGATACTAATTACGCACCTGCAGGGGTTAAATATATTTCTAATAACAAAATAATTGTTGAAATGGACAATGTGCAACAAAAAGAGGCAGTAATTGAAAAAACCAAACATCCCCAAAGCGAGGTTATGGCTGAAGCTGCCAAAACACTTAAACCAATGATTATTCTCAAAGGTATATCAAGATCCATCAATCCTGAAGTGCTCACTGATCTAATCTGCAGACAAAATGACTGTATCAACACAAGCAACAACAAGGGATGGGACGACCTCAAACTGACATTCCTCAGAGGCAACAGAAATCCAAAACTATATTATGCCGTTTTTATGGTCACTCCTGAACTCTGGAAAGCTGTCACCGCATGCTCTCATATCAACGTTAATCATCAACGCGTGCATGTGGAAGACTATACACCTCTACTACAGTGCTTCAACTGCCTCAAATTTGGGCATACTAAAAGCAAGTGCACACAAAACAACCCAGTCTGCTAGCATTGTGCGTCCACCACACACAGCTTCAAGTACTGTCCAAATAAACAAGACTCTTCTAAAATGGCCTGCTACAACTGCAAGTCTTACAACACTGATAAGAACATCAATGGAAGGAATATTACACACACTGCAACCTCCAATACCTGTCCTAGGGTAAGATTTATGACCAAGAAAATTTGCTCTCAAATAGACTATGGATATTAATAATTTCACTCAAGCTAAGCACTCTTGTATTCAAATCAACCTGGGACGAAGTAAGAATGCCACTCAAGAGCTTATAGTCCACCTATCAACACATAATAATGAAGAGCGATCTCTTATAAACGAGCCATATGTTGGCAACATTGGCACTCTTAAATCAATCCCAGGTTATACAGTCTATCAGTTCCCTCTCCCTTCCCCTTCTTCAGATCCTATCAAGTCGGCCATTGCTATCAGAAAAAACGCAATTAGCTCAATTGGAAACAGCGAACTCTCTGATCCAAATCTCTGTATAGTCCAAATTAATTGTCATAATAGAACTAAAATATATCTTTCATCTATCTACATCGCTCCCAGAACTGACAACAACAACATCCTTCAAAAACTAGAATATTTCATACATAGTACGTCTGGTTCTATGCACATTATATGTGGAGACTTCAATGGCTGGCACACATCATGGGGATCACCACGAAATAACAGACGAGGCAATCTCGTTTACGACTTTATCACGGTCAATATCCTTACTATTTGCAACACCGGTATCACACCCACTTTTGAAACAATCACTCACAACCTGCATAGGAAATCATTCATTGACCTCACTCTTAACAGCAATCACCCCTGCATGGCCATTAATAACTGGAAAGTAGACATTAATATTAATCCTTCCTCAGATCATAACGCTATATCCTTCAATTTAGATCTAGGACGCACAATTCTAACCCGGAATAAAAATATTTCAACATTCAGATATAACACACTACATGTAAAATGAGAAACTTAAGGGGAGCAGTTCTTCGCTGAAATTGACCCGAATTTACAGATAGATACACCAATTCAGCAATTTACTGCATATGAGTTCGAAACTCACATTATTAAGATAACTAATACCATTAAACAAGCTTGTGATAAGATATTGCCCAGATCACGTGGCCCACCCTCCTCCGCACCATAGTGGGACGAGGAACTAGAGGAATTAAAACTCAAAGTTATAAGGGCACACCATAGGCTTCGCAAACTCGTCCGCCAAAAACGTCCACTTGAACAATTGCTAAACGAAAGCAGCACACTCAAAAGGCAGTACTCTGCAGCTATCCAAAATGCTTCTACCAAGCATTTTAGAGAGTTTTGCAACAGACAAAACAAGGAAGATGTCTGGTCAATAACCAACAGGATTATTAAAACAAAACCCATTACGCAACCACCTTCTACGCTCAGGCTAGACGATGGCACCTACACCTCAGACGCAATTGAAACTGCCCAAGCTCTTATTGACAAATTCCACCCTGATGACTCTATAGATCAAACACCCCGACAAAGCACGCTTCGCACACAACTCACACAACCATTACACACATACAATTAACCCCCATTCACTTCTCAGGAAATATTAGAATGTCTTAAACAAATGAATCATAAAAAAGCTCCTGGACCTGATAATCTTACTGCAGACATCTGTTATCAATTTGCGAAACACTATCCCAGCCTTATCACTGATATTATGAAAGATGCCTAGATCTGGGATATTTTCCAAATTGTTGGAAGGTAGCACAATCAAAAATCATCCCAAAACCTAACAAAACCGACTATCAACAGATATCAGCATTTCGCCCAATAGGCCTGATTAACGTTTTTGGTAAACTCCTTGAAAAACTCATCACCAACATACTTACCTATCACATAAATAAACACCAGTATAACTGCACTAATCAGTACGGATTTAAACAGCAGACTTCGACTATTAATGCTATACATTCTGCTCTCGAAATCATTAATGAAGCTAAATCCGACGCTGAACACTCCATCATGGTTTCCCTTGATATCAAATCTGCTTTTGACCACGCATGGTGGCCTGCTATCTTTAATCGACTTAGAAATATTAATTGCCCCAAAAATATATATAATATCTGACACAGTTACATCACTAATCGTAAAGTATCATTATTTTTTTCAGACAGCAGCGTTTCCAAAATAATGACCAGAGGATGCATACAAGGATCTGTCTGTGGTCATATTTTATGGAACTTGATTTTTGATGATTTGTTAGAGACTGAGCTACCCTCGGGGCTGTCACATACAATCATATGCAGATGACATTCTACTCATTACCCACTCTAAGAACATCAAATTAATAAAGGAAAATACTAATAGAGCCCTTGAAATAATTAACGAATGGGGAATAGAAAACAAGCTAAGTTTTGGCTCAGAAAAGACACAGGCGTTCAGCAAAAAAGCATCCAAATGCAATATACAAATGAAAGGGAAAAATATTAACTTCGTACATCAAATAAAATACTTAGGGGTTATCATTGATGACAAACTTAAATATAACAAGCACGTTGATTTTGTTACAGTAAAATCCAAAAAACTCTTCAACAAACTCATCACTTTTACCCGTCCCACATGGGGAGCACATCCACAAAATATAAAGACAATTTATCTACAGGTTATTCAACCCATTATCTGGTACGCTGCCTGTATCTGGTCAGGGGCTCTCACCATACAAACACATCAATAAAAAACTCTTGTCCCTTCAACGCCTATTCGAATTATTCAAGGATTCCGTACCAACAGCACAGCTGCATCTATCTCTATTGCACAACTTACCCCATTGCCCAGCAAAATTCTCGAATTCTCTGACATTGAAAAAAGCAAATTAGTAGGACACACAAGTTTCTTACCTAATGACATTCCCATAGAACTGCCAGCCTCTCCTTCATCCCTCCTACCCCCTGCCAGTAGAATCGAAATCACATATCACGTAGCATCTACAGCACAAGAATTTGATGAAATGGCTGAAGAACTGGATGGAGCATGGCAGGTCTATACTGATGGAAGTAAATGCGATTGTAATGTGGGGGCAGCGTTCGTTGCAATCGACCCTACTGGGACACAAATCATCGAGAAAAAACTCAAACTTCATGACTGCTGTTCAGTCTTTCAGGCTGAACTGCTTGCTACAGAAAAAGCTTGCAACTGGATCATCACCAATAATATTAGCAAAGCATTTATATTAACTGACTGTCGATCTGGCTTAGATGAACTATCTAACCCCAATAGCTTTAATCAGTTTGCTGTGAATATCCATCATCATATACATGACGCTAAATTAATAAACATCTACATTGGCTTTGCCTGGGTGAGAGGTCACACTGGTATAGGTGGAAATGAATGGGCAGATTGCGCTGCCAGGGCAATTTTGCCATGACAAAATTGCATAAACAAGCAGACTATTTCAACATTCCAATTAGCTACATAAAAAATTACAACAAAACCCTCTCCAAAGATAAAGCTTCTGAACTCTATGATAAAACTACGCATACAAAAACTCTATTTCCCTTTCTTACTGATCTCACAAAGTTTTTATCAAGCATTGAACCTAAATTTGAAATAACGCAACTTCTCACAAACCACGGGTATCATAAGGAATACCTCTACAGATACCCCCCCACCTTAACATAGTGAGTTGATCTGACAGGACTTTGGAACACATTAACTTACACTGCTGCACCGTTCGAAGTGGTATAGTTCGTTCTGCTGGCGAACCTTTGCGTGGATTTTGCTTTCTGTCAACTTGTACAGTTCATCCCACCAGTTGTACAGTGTGTACAGATCGTATGGTCTGTAATTGCTTTTAAAGTTCTGCCGATAATTTATGCTCTGAGTGTTGTGTTGCATAGTGGGCGGTTGCGGACTTGCTGACTTGAAAAATTTTTCTTCAACCAAAGCAATTTAAGCTTAAGTGTACCCCCCCTCCCTCATACTTAACGCGGTGAGTTAATTTCCTTAAGATGGTATTGTTCGTACAGTCTGTGCTGCTGGCACGAACCCTTTTGTACGATTCGTCCAAATTGTACAGTTGAGAAATTGTACAGTAACTTGAACTTCAGTACTTTTAGGACTTGTATAGTTTGTGTAATTTATGCTACTTGTGCTGACGTTTGTGTTGACTTTGCCTTTTGCCTGCTTGTATAGTCCGTCCAAATTGTGCAGTAGTACAGTTGTACAGACCGTATGGTTTGTACTTGCTTTAAAAGTTCTTCTGTTAATTTTTTGCTCTGAGTGTTGTGTTGCATAGTGTGTTGTGGACTTGCGGACTTGGGAGGGTAAGTGGCAGCAAACAAACAAACAAACATGGAGAATAGACCCTTACCTCCTCCTAATTGGAGGGATCACCCTCAAAGCAGAGATAGTGCTACTTGCGAGAACTGCTTCTTGCTTCATCAGGAAGTTGTAAGAGTGCATCGGTCTCTAGTCAACCTCGAACTAAAATACAATGACCTGGTGATCGAGAGTAGGAGACAGATTGCGGAAGCTGAAAGAAGATCCCGTGGTACTATGGATACTGTGAACAGCCTCGTGGCACACTTTCTGAGTCTTGCACAGGCACCAGCACCACCTACCCCACCCATTGAACTTTTGCCGTCATCTCTGTGCGCACACTACAGCAGCTATCTATCTCCTCATCTTCCTTACACCCCAACAACCTCTACTGAAACTAACATCAACACCACCACCACCGTCATTACGATGGTGACGATAACGTCTACTTCCACCTTTACTACCACCACTATGGCCACCTCACGCACATCTCAACCTCACTCTGGGTCACAATCACATTCAATAAGGCTCCTCTTCTCACCCTCTAACAGGATACGTCAAAGACTCACGGCGCTAACTTCAGCACGATCACTGTCTGAATCTACTCAATTACATACACCACAAGCTCCTCCGCCTTCACTGCCTGACATCGATCACCTGTTACAACGGCAGCGGCATATACTACCACAATATTCCCCAATCACAACCTCAACCTCTGCCCCAGCCTCAATTCATAGTGCTGAAACTCCTCCTCCCCCCCTACAACGAGGCAGTGATACCATCACCACCTTCTTCAGCCACCGCCTTCCTCCTTATCACCACCACCTCCCCTTTTACCACCACCATCACCTTCTCCAACAACAACAACTGCATTACTCCCTAGTGTTGCCATTTCGCCTGGGCCTTCGGGTTCCCGTCGGAACCTAAACGCAACTCCAACTAGATGGAGCTCCTTAGGGATGCTTGCGGGTGCTGGGTCCAGGGGAAAGAGTGGCCATCAGTGCGTCTTGTGTGGGGTGTTCTACACTAGCACTGCCATTTTGAGGCACATCAGAAACAAACACAAAATTAAATATGATTTTTTGCCATATTCAAATAGGTCCGTTCCAATTGTATTCCAGGGCAGGTCTGGTATGGAAACTGGAATCATTGGCTCCCTACTCGGTTTATTTGCATTCTCCTGACAGACTTTACATTTTTTTATATATTTTTCTATATCTTTTGTTATTCCTGGCCAGAATAATACTTCACGCGCGTGTTAAAATTTGGAGAGTTCCCTATTGCTATATACTACACAACTGCGAAGTATCTGAGATAATTCTTAAGATTCCTACGTAAATACATTGAAGAAAATACTACTGTTAGTTATCAGTCAATCATTGATCACTAATTTTCTGGATGGATATGACAAGAAGCTTCTGAAAACTAAACAGAACAAACATCTTCCATCCTAGAATTTAAGAGTAGGTACGGAGGGTACCTACTTACTGTTCTCCTACAGGGGGTAGGAGTACCTATGTATGAAATAATGAAACATTATAAAACATTTAAGTACCTTGGCTATATTGTACACAAAAGCCCATCATCACTCAAAAACATAGAACATAGTCCTAGTTGTAATAATTACCTTTATTAATTTACATTATACAAAAACAAATACAAATGAAGGTACTTGTAAAATTACTTTGAAGCTTCGAAGCCAAATCACTTAATAACAAATAAAGACAAAATATAAATATGAACAAATTACAAGGTACCAAATTACATAGCTCAGTTCAACAATAAGTACAGATATTATTTAGTTTCCACTCGGAAGCTAAATCACAAGCAATATTGCCTATGTATGTATTTGTAGGTAAATACACGGAAAGACACATGTAAAGGAGTATAATAACAATGGTTTACTTAACTTTGTCACCCAGCTGCACAACACAAACTGCCCCCTCTTTTTCATAATCATCATTATCATCAGCCCATACACGTCCACTGCTGGACACAGGCCTTCCTGAGCCGCCTCCATCCATCGACTCCCTGCGACCGCTACGATGTCGTCGGTCCATCGAGTGGATGGTCTCCCATGTAGGGGGGGATTTGCCATAATCACCACGCTTGGCAGGCGGATTGGTGATCGCAGTGTTGGTGTTTAAAAATACTCAGAAGGAAGCTGCTGCCCTTCCTCTGGTAGGTTCCCTTAGTCGGCTTTTACGACATCCACGGGTTGAGTTGGAGGGGTCGATATTCGTACGCCGCGACACCATGGCTTTTTCATAATATTCCTTTTATATTGCTCCTCAGAGCCCATACAAAATCTTTCCTATCCAAATATGGTGTTGTTTGTTGAATCACCAGAACCAATCCGAATCAAGTCGTATTTATATTTTTAATCTAACTCTTTTAGAAACAAATAACATGGTAAACCTATGTTGAAACTTATTCTAAGACTCTTGTGATTCATCAAAATCGCTATGTTATATCCCTGAGGTTAATATAGTCATATTTAGGAGCCAGCTGATGAAGCAATATAATTTATAATATGCCAATCTGATATATAAAGAAATGATATCTTAACAAATCTTTTCTTAAATTTTAACTATTGGTTTATGAATACTATCTGCTTCATATATTGTTACATAATTAATTCGTTAGTTGCTAAACTATCACAAAATCAGTCAATTATCATCATATTTACAATTCAACTGATGTAATCGTACACCAAACTTATATCTAAAGAAATTATAACTTTACAAAGCATCTCTTAAATTCAAATAATGATTTATGAACATTGTCTGCTATATAATATTGATACAGATTTAATTAGTTAGTTGCTAAACCATACACAAAATAGGATACCTTTACAGACGTATTTAAAGCGACACCTGTTACCTTGTTCAGGTACTATTTTGATAATGTTTGCATCGCTTCACCATCTATCCTATCCACCTACTATCCGTAAACAAACAGTTCAACCCGATTTCACTAGATGGCAGTGTATTTAAATGTTACTATTTATAAATTCTTCGATTTATTCATTGAAATCCATCACGCGCGTCTTTTACAGCGATCGATTCCTAAATGGCCATCATGGACTAATTTAAGCATTTCACCTCTGAGAGAATCAGGAATTAAAACCTGTTTATTTTTAAATATAACACTGTCTACCCAATACAGTTCATCACAAATAGACCAATAATATCCTAACCTAAGTCACTCTGCACATTATACTTATGATTTGGCCAACCTTGCATAATATAACTAAATAACTTTTTCAGCGTTTTATCCTTTTGTGTTTCTTGCTTTACATGGGTTAATTTATTCTGGGACATCGGCAAATTACCAATGACCATCTTCAATTGACATAAAGTAGCATCACTCACTCTATTATCATACAAATCAGGAAGAGGCGCGCGTGATAGTGTATCAGGTATGTACATTAACTTACCAGGCTTATATACAATAGTTAAATCATAACCTTGCAGTTTTAACATCATACGCTGCGAGCGTGCTGGGATCGAGTCTAAAGGCTTCCTAAATATACTTTCAAGTGGTTTGTGGTCCGATTCAACAATAATACAGCTTTTTCCATAAATAAATTGATGAAACTTTTCACATGCAAAAATGATCGCAAGTAGCTCCTTTTCGATTTGAGCATACCTTACTTGTGTCTCGGTGAGTGTACGGGAAGCGTACTCCACCGGACGGCCGCTCTGCATGAGGACGGCGCCGAGCGCCACACTGCTTGCATCTACAGACAGTACCACCGGGCTGCTGACGTCATACAATCCCAAAACAGGTGCATTGCATAATAGTTTCTTTAAATTATCGAACGCAATTTTATGACCCAATTCCCAACTCCATTCGATATCTTTTTTTAACAACCTTGTAAGCAGAAAAATATGATCTGAATAATTAGGTATGTATCTAGATAGGTAATTGACCATACCTAGAAATCGTTCTAAGCTTTTACGGTCGGTTGGTTCCGGCATATTTTGTACTGCTCTAATCTTTTCCGAATCAATTTTCATTCCGTCTTTATTAAACACATGACCTAAGTACTTAACCTCTTCCAAACCTATTTTGCATTTTTCTTTATTAAATTTTAAATTTATTTCCCGCGCTCTCTTAAACAATTCATTGAGCCGTTTATCGTGTTCTCGCCTGGTACTTCCCCAACATATTATGTCATCTATAAAAGATTCTATCCCTTCCAAGCCTTCTAAAAGCTGTTTAATTTTAGCATGGAACACTTCAGGCCCACAGTTTAAACCAAATGGAAGCCTTAAACACTGGTACCTACCGAAAGGCGAATTAAAAGTACACAGATCGGCGCTTTCATTATCTAACCGCACGGACCAAAAACCAGAGTTAGTATCTAACACAGAGAAATACTTAGCGCCATGTAGTTTGGTTGCTATCTCATCTATAGTTGGCAATTGAAAATGCGCCCGTTGTATAGCTACATTCTGAGGCCTTGGATCTAAACATACACGTAACTGGCCATTTTTCTTAGCAACAATCACCAACGAGTTAACCCAAGGTGTAGGATGGGTCACCTTTCTAATGACCCCCAATTGCGTCATTCTATTCAGTTCTTCCTGAAGTTTATCACGTAACCCCAAGGGTACCTTGCGTGAGGCGCAAACTACCGGTGGAACATTTTTATCAACCCCATAGACAAGAAGCGTGCATAGGACAGTACATTTTTATCAGCCCCTGTATCTAATTTGAACTTTTCGGGTCCGCACTCCCCACAAAGTACTTGAAACCAGTCCTCCGGTTTTGTATTTATTTCCGAAACATTATGCAACATGGAAATAAAAAACGACTCACAATCATCTTCGTCCGATTTTTCCTCGCATAATCCAATATCATATAACTTCATCACACTTTTCTTCACTTTACACATCCTAGCAAAATGACCATGATTTTCACACACATAGCTCTTCACCGAATTGGCCGGACACTCTGCTGGTACAGTACACTGGCCTCCACAACGGAAACAGTGACCCTGCGCTGTAGACGGTGGCGGCGGGTGGCGGCCAGCCCTGCTGGCGCCGGCCCCGCCCCTGTAGCCGGCGGCGGCGACGGCCACAGGCTGGCCGCGGCTGAGCCCGCTCTGGCCTCCTCGGCCCCCGCGCCAAGCTCGCCGGCGGCCCCGGGCCCCGGCAGCGGCTCCGCCACGAACTCCGACCGCGTCTACGTGCGCCGCCGCTGACCCCGGCCCAGCGCTGCGCGACTCCAACACGCGGTTGTTATCACACGATATTTCATCGACTTGAACAACAAACAATGCGGTCGCGAATAAGTTCCTCTTCTAAACTTGTGACTCGCAACTTTTACTCAGTAGTTTCAACGCGGTGACGTACTGATTGATTGACTCGCCGGTTTCTTGACCTCTCATAAAAAAGTTGTATCTAGCGAGGGTTATGTTTGTTTTTACACCAAAGTACTCGTCAAACTTTTTTAGTAGCACAGCGACATCATCTTTCTCTTTCTCATCAGCAAACGAAAATGTCTCGAAGACATCGAAACCCTCCGGTACAATTAAGTTGATAAGCAGACTAACCTGTACACTGCCTTCTTCTTTATGCACCCCGGATGCTTTCAAAAACAGGCTAAACTGTGTCTTCCACCGCTTCCATGCGTCAGCCCGGCTGACGGGGCTGCCATCCAAACTCAATTCGGCCGGTGGTCGAGCGTGCTCCATTATCACAAATCCAAACCAAGTCAATGTTCAACACGTTTTCGCGAAATCTTGCCGATTTACTGTATTATAAACTTGTATTTTAATTAAAAACCACCGCTGCTACCATGTTGTGTAATGAAACGACCGAGCCTGGATACTTACCGATACTTTATTAACATATAGAGGGTAGGTAACTAACGAATACACAGAACTACCCTCAACAGGCGTAGAGCTGTACGGCAGAGCCGCGGACTGGGAGCGAGTGTTCAGAATGCAGAAACGAGCGGTACGAGCTGTGGTAGTTCCGTGGGACACACCCGCTCGTCTAATATTCCGCTCCCTTAAGATCATGACGGTCCCTGGTCTAGTCATGTTCCATGCAGCCATGTATGCTCGGAGCCACCTCGACGAGTAATCCAGGTTCGGTGACGGTCACAGGTACCCTAGTCGCCACGCACACAAGCTGAGAGCTGTCCCGCGGCGTCTCACGAAATCATCGAAGCTGGTGCATGTAATGGGGCCGGCTGTGTATAATCGTCTTCCACCTGCGATCATCAGTGCTTCTTCAATGCAATCCTTCAAAAGCAAACTAAAGTTCTGGCTTATTGAACAATGTTATTATAAATTTAATGAATTATTTGATTGAATTTTATTCTCAATTTTTATTTATATTCTCATGTTATAAACATTATAAATTCATGGACGAATAATCAATTTAATTTATTTTATTGCAATACCTATCTATGAATCTATACAATGTAATTGTAAATTATATTTAACAAATGACCTGTAACCCAAAACTTTATGAATAAACAAACTGAACTAAATATAATATGGTAGTTAAATAGGTACCTCAATTACTGTTACATAAGTTCCACATATATGTAACTATGTTACAAGTTAGGGGTAAGGTGTATACCAATAGCTCCGAAGCCCTGACAGAAATAATAAAAAAAAATACTTTACCTAACCAAGCTAACCAGCTTGGGAGGTTAGTTTCGGATAGTTGTATTAACATTATTAGGGACATTTTTGTACACTTTTGTACACTGTTATATGTATATATAGGATTTATACATTTGAGACTCGTATACCTACTATTGATGGCTAATATCGGTTTACTTCTAGTCAAACGTGAATTAAAATTATATGAATGAAATTATTTTATGTGCTAATGATTACTTGATAGAAATGGGGGTATTTAACTCTGATGAGTTTTTTGATGTGTTTTTATGGGATTATTACTTATAAATTATTTTAATTTCTGGGTTATATAGTGAGTTCTTACTGAATGTTGCCGTAGGTAGATTATTGTTTATTTTGTATTGTTAATTGTACTTGTTTGTAATTGTATTAGCCTGTGCCGGGGAGTGTAGGGCGTTTTGTACAAGTAATTATTGTAAAACAATAATTATTATTGATTAATTTTATATATATTTTGTATCGGATTATTAAATTATTTTGTTGTGATTATTTCTACGATATATTAGATTTTATACTGATTTTACAATTGTTATGTACGTTTGGTGCTCTGAGATTAAAATTATGTCATCTCCAGCTTAACCTAACCTAACTTGAAGCTAGGTTAGCTGAACTTGTTTGTATGACTTGACGCCTCATTACATTAGATATGTGATTTACTACGGACACAGAATAGGTAACAGTGTGTCGGACGGATGGGCCCGTCTCGCTCGAGTGTTGTCCACTATTATAATGTAAATAACAGTAGCTGACTCGGCAAACTTCATTTCGCCATAGAATCAGTGATGGCTGCATAACAATAGAAAATTACAATTACGTTTTGGCTTCAATATCGATAAGAGTGCCATCCAACAAAACATTTCAAAATATCTTCAATGTACAGAATTGGATCTGTTACAGTTTTATTATAAGTATAAATAGATATATGGCCTGGTACGCCCTGGGAAAGTATTCCACTAAGGTTCGTGCGTTCCTTCCCTCTTCCTGGCTGGTAGACGCACGCTGACGCGGATGACCTTCGGGAACCTTGACTCGAAGAAAATGAAAGGCAGCGATTTTTTGCTCTGGATCCTAGGTCTCGGAATATTTTCCTTGCACAGAAATCCGGAGCGGACCCAATTGCAACGTTTTAGGGTACCAGGTGGGGCTAATGATATTGAAAAAAATACCCAACTAATAATCAGTATCTACCCAAAATACCACTAACTCCCATCCTGAATTAAATCTGGAAATCTTGACCTTTCTTTTAAGACTAATTTTACGACAAAATATGCATAAACAAAACAAACACGTAAATCCTAAACATAAATTAACATTTATCTAGACAAATAAACAAAATAACGAAAATATACCGTTCTAATTGCAACTCCTCAAACTAATCAACTTTACATTAGGGTTTCATGTTTATTTGTCCTTCCTTCACGCCTTAACTATGCAACCGATCATCGACTTGATTTTTGGCATGACTAAGTTGAAAGGATGCAGATTGCAGAGTAACATAGGCTTTTGTCCTGGTAAAACATCAAATGCCCATGGGAAATTTATGGCAAAAAAAGAGCTATTTATCTATATATATATCTTTCCAGGGGGAGAAACGTGAAATTCTAATTTAACGCTAATACGGAGGTAGGATCATTGGCTTCATTGGGTACCTTTTATGTAGTTTACTTACAAGCTAATAAATTAGAACTTTTTAATGTATACATTAGGCGAGTTTGTTTAATGAATACACAAGTCCGCGGTCCGATTGACTCGCTGACAGCTCACTAACTACCGCCGGAGGCCGCCCGAGGGCTCCGGCGGCAGTCCGCTCTTGCCCCTCTGTCCGACAACTCTGATTGTTTGGCTCGAGGCCTCAATGCGGATGACATCTTACTTTCGAATATTTAATGTATTTCATAGATTTTTTTTTTTCCCTATCTTTTTAATATGACGAGATTTTGCCATGTTGTGTTATGGACTCCATAACATAACACAACAGGGCAAAACTAAAACATATACGTTATTTTAACAAGGAATGTTTTATGTGTGAGTGCTTATCTAAAATGTTTATGATCGTTTGATAAATAAATGTAATATTTATAGTCTCTGCGAAAGAATCATAGACCGTTTACATTTTATACTCAGAATATAATTTTATTGTAATACTATACTTGGATAAAGGTCCTTTTAAAGAAGGACTCCTTTTAAATATAATATTTATTCCAAAACGATAATAGACATTTTAGAGAGCATCTATAAGCACACTCATACAAAACATTCCTTGTTCTTGTACTAAGTAGTAGGTATTTGTATTGTAGATATTATCGAAACAAGTTTGTAAATGAGTTCAAAATGATGCTCCCATCCGATTGTAAAACTTTATGTAGCGTGATGAAGACTGAACGGAACGTTCCACAAGCAACCAACTGGTTCTATTGTACTAGACGTCCATTTGTAAACATTAGCGTCTTTCATCTCAACTGTAGCGTGCAACACTCTCATATTACATTATTTATGGTCCCGCCGAACCATTTACGAAACATTCATTAATAAAAAGTATAAAAACCTTTTTGTCGTCAAAACATCTATAAATTATCTGACAATTGAGATGGCGCATTTTTTAATGTCAAATTAGCCGCCATTCCACATTGTATTTCGCGTTGTTGCGATCCGTTCACGCGAACCGAATGCGAGAAGGAAGGAAGGGGTGACTCCGGCCTCGTTTGCAGTTTTTATCTGTGAGTGCTGCGTGTGGGCCGGGGTCTCGCGTCGCGACCTACCTACAAGAACATCAACCGGTTCTCGGGCTAAGTATGTATGTAATCCGCGTCGGAATGTTATTGATCCTCTGCTTTGTGCCTCGCGTCGTCGGCGTGTGAACTGTTTGAGTCGAGGGATAGCCGTCAAGATATCGTACCTACCTAGAGGTCTGGCGGTGTTTCCTCTCGAACAATAACAAATAAATCATTTATTATTTCACACACCTCACCCATACATAGACCTAGTTTAAAAAGTCGTTAAAGTCGTTAGAGTAACATTATTTAATTTCTTGTACCTGCTTACTACAATTAGGTAAGTCATCCAGTGCGGGCGCAGTTGTACAGTTCCTTCCTTCATTCTTTAATCTTCACCAAATCAATAATAAAATAAAAATCATTCCTCCAAAAGTGGTTCCTAGTTGTGATTGAAAATGCCTTCAGTTCACTTGACTTGAGGCCGTCTCTCGCCCGCGACAACAGGCGAGCGAGCCCGCGCGCCGCCCCGCCGCGCCGTGCGCCGCTCGCAGCCATCCATTTGTCATCATTCATCAATACGTTACGTACTGCGCACTAGTACGTAACTACACGAGTACCGAGCGTACTGTACAGACAGACAGACACGTGTTCTATGTAGTGGCTTGTTAACACGCGGCCGGGGACGGACTCAGGACGGCATTAACTGATACGCCGCGCCGCCCCGCCGCCGCCACCAGCCACTACGTACTACGTAAGTACGCGAGTAGGTAGTGTAGGTACCTACAATGCAGTATACAGTGATGTATGTATGTAGTGTCTTCACGCGGTCGGGGACGGACTCAGCGGTTTCAGTGATCATTTGATGATGATGATGGGTCAGATCCTGTATTATTTAGTTATAATGAACAAACATACTGTACAATTTTTTATTTATTTAAAATAAGATAGATGTTTAAAGTTGTCATGTAAAACACTCACTATCTTAGTAAGTATGTATATAAAAGGTAATGAACGTAATGCGAGAGAGTCTATGTGAGCCGTCCTAGAGTACAGTCCTGAGTGAGTCCCGCCCCCGCCCCCGCCCCCGCCCCCGTCCGTCCGTAGCGCGCAGCTATTACCGTGTTTAATCTGATAGTTTACCGAGGAGGTCTGCATTGAAAATGTACACGTACATTTTTTAACCTCCTGAGTACAATAAATATGAAAACGAAAATTGATGCAATTTAATAGTATTTACAATAACGCAGATCTTCGAGGTCAAAACTCAAAAATATATAGTTAAAAACTAAAACCCGACTACATAAAAGTCTTAAACAAGCGTTCACCTATTGTCCATAGCATTTTCTTTTGATACTTAGGTAGTCGGAGGCCTTTGTTACTAATTGTACCCTAGATATATGGGGTGGATGCCTCCGACTACCTAAGTATCAAAAGAAAATGCTATGGACAATAGGTGAACGCTTGTTTAAGACTTTTATTTAGTCGGGTTTTAGTTTTGAACTATATTTTTTTTTACACCTTTTTGCTAATAGTTTGAGAATCGTTAACCTCACAAAAGTTTGAGAAACGGTTTCGAAAAGTACAAACAAAGACCTTTGCAACGATACCACACACGAGCATATTTACTAACATTGAAATTTTCGACCCTTTCTTCGACCCCCGCTATCTCGTTAGACCCCCATTTTTATCTGACGTCACATAGCCTATAACCATCGGACTATTAAGAGAAATCATATGATACCTCATTTGTTGAAATCGGACCAGTGGTTTCAGCGCTACCAGGGAACATAAAAATCGGCTACATACATACATACATATGGTGTCAAAATCATAACCCTCTCGTAGTCGGGTAAAAAGTCAAGTATTATGCGATTTTTCAAAAATATTTTAATTAGTGTTGTAGATTATACAAAATGCATACTTTATGTTCTTTATTTTTTTCTGTACGTTTTATAGTTATGTTGAGATTTTTTATATTTTTTCGTCTTTAAGATCTATTTGATTCTAATTTATTTCTATTATTTTCAAATTCATATTCATTTATAAATTGAAATACGTACATACATACATAGATAGGTGGCTTAGGTTCTAATTACAGGTAGAGTTAGTTAGTACATAGTCCTGTTGGGCAGAGCAATGTGTTATTTTGTCACAGTTATGTAATTTTTCCCATAGCTCTTCACAGACATTATAATAATTGAATTAAATTCAATTGTAAATACTAGTTATAATTTTTTCCCATCTCTTAATTCTAATTTCCTTTATTAATGTTATTTATTTTTAACATTTGTCTCTAAACAGCTCGACTGTTAAACAATAGTGTTATGCTACATATCTATACATATAATAGTTTTTGTAATGTAGCCAGACCAGAGTCGCAGCTCTTTGGTGATATTTCTCAAAGGAAGACTTTTTATAGCTTTAGGTAGTGCATTATACATTTTTCCACCCATGTCATGTCAAAACAGTTTTTGTGGTACATAAACGGGTCTTGGGATGCCTGCTCAAAACTATCCTAGGATACCGTTCCTCTCTTTCATAAACAATGCATTGTGTTAGCGTGAGCAATTCGAGTTCACTAAATAGCGGCTTACAGGAATCCCACGGTGGTATACCAACAATTGCTCTCACACATTTCTTTTTGCTAGCGCAAGGCAGGCTACATTGGAACCATTTCCCCATAGTATTAGTCCATAATGTGCTATGTACTAATACTATGGACATACCGATGCAGTATAGCCATAGTATGCCTTTAGAACTGCCTTTGATCAGATGTTTTTCCTAATGCATGTAGAGCAAAGACAAATTTATCGATATGAGCTTTCCAGTCAGCGTTCATCCAGAGCGAAGCCTAAGAATGTGGTTTGCTTGACTTCCTCCGTTATGTTAGTGCCTCCATTTAAAATGCACACAATTTGTTTTTTATTTGCCCACGTGCCAAATAGTAATTAATTTGTTTGAGTCAGATTTACGTTAAGATTATTTTCAGCAAGCCATTTAATAAGACGGGGGCTATTTGTATATTTATGTCAATAGTATAATCATTTATGTCTGTATTTCCTGAAGTCGTTACAACCATAGATATGTCATAGATATTTTATTGTAATTGTCATTACAAATACAATAAATCTTATATATAACATTTCCATGTCACAATATTAGTTACCGTACGCCTCCGAAACGGCTTTACCGTTTTTACCAAATTTTATATGCGTATTCAGTGGGTCTGAGAACCGGCTACTATCTATTTTCCATACCCCTAACTGATAAGGGTTGAAGGCAAAACAACGTTTGGCGGGTCAGCTAGCAGTTTTATAAAAATGCACCAATTTTAGTTTTCATATTTGTACTCGGGAGGTCAATTGACATGGCATTGTAAGTACGCGTGTACCAAATTCCAAGTTGATCCGGCGTTATGGACTTTTCGGAACTTTATTGAATATTTTAAACAAAATTATGTACCTTTAACTAATACTAATATAAGTCCGCGGCTGCGGTCGCGTTTTCTGTAAAAAGGTAACAGACAGACAGAAATAATTAGGTACGGTCCTAGTTATAATTTTATTTTGTATTAGTATATGCGTTAGCGCAAGGTATATGCTTAGAAGGATTATTTTTAGGAGGTCAATTTATTGTTTTTAATATTTTTGACTAGCTGGAAAAATCTGTTAAAAATAATTTGGACTGCATTATATGTATGTTCCGATCGGCTGTTACAATTATTTTTGATAAGTAAATAACAGCTATTTCATCAGCAAAATTAATGTTTCATTCAGCAGAAATAATTATTTGATCAGCAGTATTATATTTTCATGAAGCAGAATTTAAAAAAAGTAAACGCTAAGTTTGACCAGCCAAGCGTGGTGATTATGGCAAATCCCCCCAACATGGGAGACCATCCACTCGATGGACCGACGACATCGTAGCGGTCGCAGGGAGTCGATGGATGGAGGCGGCTCAGGACCGCTATTTGTGGCGTCGTACGGGGGAGGCCTATGTCTAGCAGTGGACGGGTATGGGCTGATGATGATGATGATGATGAAGCGCTAAGGTATAAGGAATATAAAATTGAGGTTTTCTTATTATTATTAAACCATTTACGCGAAGATGCAGAATATTATATTATTATCCTAGGTAGGTTTATTAAGATTGGCAAATCAAAATTAATTCTGCTTTACAAATGTATTGCTGCAGAAATATTTAATATGTCCTACTATACTTGCTGACCAATTTAATGATTTTGGCTGAACACTAGATGCAGCTCTATTCACTTTTCAATTACGATGCAGCAAAATAGTGAAAATACCCGTAAAGAAATATTGTAAACTTAAGTACTGGTTTGTTGAGGTCAGAGATTACTGCAGTGACAATGTAAGAAAATTTAAGGATGCCTTGGCAGCTTTACCATTTCAAACTGCTTTCCGATGTATCTAAAATTCATACGGAAACGCTTTGCAAACGACTCTACCAGTACTCATATGCTCTTTACAAACTAAGTCAAATAGCTAACAACTAACGGACACACTGCATCTTTATCTAGGTATGGAGTTATATTCTGGGGTAATTTAACAAATAAAACACAAGTATTCAAAGCACAAAAGCGATGCGTTAGAGTAATGTTCGGTTTGAGACAGACCGACACGTGCAAAGTTATTTTTCATCCCATCTATTCGAAAAAGACGACTTTGTTCGCCTTTATGTGCACCCAAAGGTGGTGTTTTCTTTAAGGAACTTTTAGCGGGCAGAAAAGAACGTTTTTCCTCTTTATAAATTCCTAATTCAAAAAGTGCGCGGAAAAGTGTATTGCCGCGCGCGCAGTTATTGAATTCGGAACGTCTTAGTTTTCAGCGCCAACAAAATCGAACGCAAATATTGTTTGAATAAATACTGGCTGGTAAGACGCGACGGACCATATTGCGCCGCCGCAGCCGCGCCGGATGAATGAAAAAAAAATCAAATTAAAAACGCGCGAACTACAGCCCGCGTTTTCGTAAATTTTCACGGATTCGGTTTTTTTTTTGAAAAATGAGTTCGTGAAATAGAATTAACTCCTGAAAGTGTTCGAACTGAGGCAAGAAATGTGATAGATAATCTATTACCTGCAAAATCCCGGGAGAAATATATGAAAGCCTATGGTAATTTTATTGAATGGAGAAATGCAAGAGGTGCCAAGTATTTTTCAGAATCAGTATTTTTGGCCTACTTCCAGTACTTAGCCAAAACTAAACAACCTTCCACTCTTTGGAGTACCTACTCAATGCTAAAATCAACAGTCAGTTCTAATAACGTCGTAAAACTGGACACATGGATTTAAACCTAAAAAATCCAAAGTGTTCTCAGTCAAAAACGTGGAGGCTTTCCTTAATGAGGCACCCGAAAAAGTATTTCTTGCCGTAAAAGTAAGTGACTATGTATGGTGGATTAGTAAAGTATACCCATAGTGTTTTAAAATGTGCATTTTATTGTAAACTTTACTTCGATAGATACTTGTCTTATTCACATTCGGTTTGTTACAGGTGGCTTTAATTTTCGGAGTACATGGAGCTTGTCGTGGCAATGAACTTATAAACATAACTGTTGATGATGTCGAAAATCACTCGGATGATTTACTGTTAGTAAAGCTGACAGAAACAAAAACAAAAATTGACCAATCCTTCGTAATCCAAGGAAAATACAAAACTATTGTACAGAAATACCTGGACCTGCGTCCTGCTGATATGAAGACCAATCGGTTTTTCATCCGTTATCAAAATGGCAAATGCTTCAAACAAGTTATGGGAAAAAATAAAATTTCTATCATGCCACAAGAAATCGCTACTTATTTGAAGTTGCCAGATATCAAGCTGTATACAGGACATTGTTTTCGTCGTACTTCTGCTATCTTTTTGGCAGATTCAGGAGCGGACTTAACTGTTCTCAAGCGACATGGAGGATGGAAGTCGAGTGCTGTAGCAGAGGGGTATATAGAAAATTCTATTGAGAACAAGGCGAAAACATGTGAACGCATTGTGCAACACATTAAACTGCAACCTTCAGTTAATGCATCCATGCCACTGTCGCCGCGCCCATCTACATCCAAACAACGAGATTCACCGTTACATTTTCCTCAATATGAGCCAAAGTCGGACATAATTTCAAACACGCAGAATATGAAATCTACAACAATCTCTCATCCTAATAAAACTGTTACAATAAATTTTCATAATTGCGAAAATGTCTCAAATGTAAATATAAGCATTTAGTTGATTTATAATTATGTACTATTTAATATCATTTAGTTGTTATGTACTTACTATTTTATATTAAATAATAATATTAGAATAAAATATGAGGCACCTTTTATTTTCTCATAGAGGGTGATGAAAACTAGAGTGTATCACTCGGGCGCAAAATATATTTTTGGCTCGGGCGACATACTTTGAATCCCTCGCTACGTTCAGGATTCCCTCACTTTACTCTGGATTCAAAAAAGTGCCCTCGCCGTAAAAATATTATTTTGCTCCCTTATGATACAATCTACTATTAAAACAGTGGAAAATCCTAACTCTACCTTCCCTGTAGGTATATATACGAAGTAGCAATCATTACAAAAACCAATCTTGATCGGTTTGATCGTGCCCACTTGGCAGTCGCCGCCGCCGTGAGGGCTACGTCACCATTCATGCAAAACCACCTTACTCAGGAATAGTGTGTTCTGCATGGCCCCGATTATCTACAACAAGGTCCCTTTGTCGATACGCTCCGAGAGTTATTTGAACGCATTTAAAAACAAATTACTTAAGCTATTAGAGGAAAAAGTTTACTATCATCATCATCATCAGCCCATACACGTCCAATGCTGGACATAGGCCTCCCCCGTACGACGCCACAAATAGCGGTCCTGAGCCGCCTCCATCCATCGACTCCCTGCGACCGCTACGATGTCGTCGGTCCATCGAGTGGATGGTCTCCCATGTAGGGGGGGATTTGCCATAATCACCACGCTTGGCAGGCGTTTAAGTTTACTATACCATTGATGAATTCTTAAATGACTAGACCTGTGTCGATCGATCATTTTTCAAGACCTGTTCGATCGAACTTGCAGAAAGATCAAATCAAAAAGACTCGATCGTTTCGCGGGTCGCGGGTCGCGCAGACCCATGACTTGCCACTGCCATGCCGCGCCGGTGCGTGCAGTCTATCGTTCGATCGATCGATCGATCGTTCGTATTTGTCGGGAAAAACTATCTTACCAGTCACGCCATAAGGTTCACTTTGTTTTGCATTGCATGAATGAATTGATTGACTCACTCAAAGACTCGATCGTTCGTATTTGTCGGGAAACAACTACGAGTACCATAACGATCACACCATAAGGTTCAGTTTTGTTTGCATGTATGAATTGATTTAATCAAAGACCCGACAAGTATTTCAGATCGATATAGGTATTACATCCAGACTTAATATTATAAATTTAAAGAAATTCGGCAGAGATATAAGTAGAAGGTATCCAGGAGATGGACATACTAGCCTACTTTTTAACCCGGGCAAAAGCGTGCGAAGTCTTAATATATTGGGAGATTCAAGCAAGTTCGGTTTATGTAAGTAGGTAGGTAGGTACCGAGGTACTACATCTCTAACTGTTAGAGATGTAGTTAGAGTCTAACAAACCGCCGTGCCCCGTGGCCGCCGCCGCCATGATTGAAATTCGGCGCGGAGGACATAATACGTACCTAACTGTACCTAGGTGTTTTTGTTTTCCAATTTCCATAAACAAAGTAGGTATTTGCTCTACCTAAATAAGCGGTGGGTAAGTAATATGTAGGTATTTAATGTAATGTACTTACCTACCTAAAATAATGAAATAATACAAATGTAAGTAGGTAGCTATACCTACTTACAATTTCACAATGATCTGTATTCCTATCTATTCCAATATTCGACCTATGTGGAGCGGCGAGCGAAGCTCCGCCTGCGACGAAGGAGGTTGCAGGTTCTATTCCCATCTCGGAACAATTGTGTGTATGATCTGCAGACACTTGTTCCGGGTGTTCTGGTCGTTATCTATGTATAATAAAAAAACTATCTATGTAATAATGTATTTTATTATGTACCTATATCACTCATCTAGTACCTACCTACCCATAACACAAGCTCTGCTTAGCCTGGGTGTGGATTGTCCAGCATTATTATTATAAATTAATAAAGTATAGTACCTATCTATGTACCTAGTACCTAGAATAATAATTTGGTTTTAATAAGATTATGGTATGGTACCTATGTTCCTACCTACATTAAATACCTAGGTAGGTACCTAACCTACCGATCCCAGGCGGTCGCTTTGTGCTTTCAATAGTTTTTAAAATTGCTTGCTGGTCCCTGTCTTATTTATTATACACCTATCACAAAGATATCTATAAATAGGTAGGTACAGGTACCTAACTATCAAGGTAGGTCCATCAGTGTGTTTATTAAGTAGGTACCTACTTAATACACTTTTTTACTTACCACATTTACTGAAAAACGTGTCTGTGAATATTCCTTTCCTATCCTGGGCAGGTACCTACTAATAAACCACCAAATCAGTTAGGTACCTACCTACCTACCTACCTACTGAAGTTCCACTCGCACATACCTACATCGATTTCACCATGTATTTCACAACAAAATTAGGTACCGAATCGTAAGAAACGAGAGTGTGAAAAGCGCAGGTCGCAGATCACACCTGAGGGAACCGACCGAGCAAAGCAACTGACTGAACAAACAAACAAAGAATACTTATTATTACCTAAATTTTAATTTGAAATTACTGAATATTTGTCGGGAGACAACTACCTTACCATTACGTCATAAGGTTCATATTTCTTTTACAAGCAAATTAAACATGATTCAAAATTCAATCAATCGAACGAAAGACCCGATTGTTTTGAAAGTCGCGGGTCACGGTTTTTTTTCGAGAAAATCTACCATAATAGTCACAACATAAGGTTCAGTTTTTTGACTGTCATGCAGTCTGTCATTCATTCAATCAATAGATCGATTATTCGTATTTGTCGGGGAAAAAACTACCTTAACTTTCACATCATAAGGTTCACTTTTGTTTTATAAGCATCAACGCCAGAATGATCGACTGAACGATCGAATCCTTTTAAAATTAGGGATTCGATCGATCACTCACAGGTCGCGATCGAATCTTTGTGATACGATCGATCACGATCGACACAGGTCTAAATGACATATTTTAAGCTTAAGGCGAATTATAAGGGGAAAAGACGAAAACGACGTCTTTTTCGAACATGTTTTAGACGAAAATATAGATCGTGGACCTTTGAAATTTATATATCCGGTAACACATATCCTCAAGTATTATGTGCCGGTTTCAAATGCTTGCCGGTAGTTATAGTAAACACTCAGAAAAAGTTTAGAGAAACAATATCTTCAGGTGAATGAGCACACTTTTTGGCGGTGTGTCTTATTCGTTTACTACCAAACTTAGTATAGTTATTTATGTAGCTCGTATGCTTCAATTGCCGGTCCATTTGTTTTGAAATAAACTTAAAATAAGAAGTTTTAACGAAAAAACTATTTGCGCCTACTAAAACGTCTCTCTCCCACGAACGATTGCTCGTAAAATTTGATTAGGCAATGTTAGTAGTAACCGAGCGAGGGCGCGCGCTAGGCAAAGACGCGACGTTGCGAGCTATAACTAGCGGCCGGCTCGAGTGCGAGGTTGCCAGATCAAACAAAACAATCGTGCCGTCGTCTTCGTCGTTGTCGCAGCCGTCACGCGTTTTTCTTTTTGCATTATCATGCCTACATAATATCATCTGAAGCAGTTTCAAAAATAATGAAGTACCTACCTAATTGATTTTCTAAAATTCTGTGTTGTGTTTTGTCTTTAGTATTTCTTCTGGAGTTGGGTTTTAGTGAAACAATAAGAATATGGGAAATAAACAAGGGCTGAAACACCTGTACCTACGATGCTACCTATATCTGAGGGCCGCCAAACACGGACTACTCGGGCAGTTAGCCATTGATCAACATACACGGACTGGCGACTGCTTTTGACCGCACGATCTTCCGAAGCAGTTCAACTGCTCGAGTGGTTCCGTGTATGTGTATATGAATGACTGCTCCAAGCAGTCCGTGTAGTACCCGTGTAGTATGGTTGGTATGGTGGCCCTTATAAATAATAATTGCTTAGTCCCCTAGTCAAGTTCTCAGGCATAGTCTAATATCGATGCATCGATGCATAGAGTAGTGCCGTTACAGAGACTTATTAGCATCGTGTTTCAATACCAACTTTTTACACACGCAACCGAAGTAACATTACCTAATCTGTGGCGCAACTTTTACCTAAGTACCTAATAATTATGTATCTTACGGCCGAATACTCAAACGCAACTCAGATGTAAGCACGTCTTATGTCGCAATATTTGACAGTTTTCAATGAAAATCTGTCAAAAAATCGTCACTTGAGTCGTGCTTAAATCTGAGATTCGTTTGAGTATTCGGGGGTTAGGTACCTACTAATTATTGACGTAATTGTTATAATTATTATAATATATATATATGGCTGAAGTGGCGATGGGCAGGCCATATAGCTCGTAGAACCGATAACCGTTGGAAAGTAAAGGTTCTCGAGTGGCGACCGCGATGCAATGCGAAACGGAGCGTGGGAAAACCTCACACTCGATGGACCGACGATATCGTAGCGGTCGCAGGGAGTCGTTGGATGGAGGCGGCTCAGGACCGGTATTCGTGACGTCGTTTGGTGGAGGCCTATGTTCAGCAGTGGACGTGTACGGGCTGATGATGATGATATATATATATATATGTATATATAAGAGTAGACAAAAATTGTATGAACTGTATATTGAAAAACAACACAATCTTAGCCAGGAGTTCAAAGACAAAGTAAAAAATCGCTCAAAAAGTTTGTCAAATGGCAAAATCAAATTATATTAGCTCAAAAATTATAAACAGTGAAAATGTGATAAAATAACGAACGTATTGCACCAGATCTAGCTTTTATGTTCAATGAATCTATTGATTGTGGCGTTTTTCCTGATTTGATGAAACATAGTAAGATAATCCCACTATTTAAATCGGGTAGTAGGTCTAACCCCACTAACTTTAGACCGATATCAGTACTGCCTACATTCAGCAAAGTTTTTGAAAAACTTATTTTACATCAATTGCTTAGGCATTTCAATGGCAATGACCTGCTACATCGTAAGCAATTCGGGTTTACTCGCGGCAGGTCAACTACTGATGCCGTGTAGAGTTGGTATCGCATATTTTTGATGCTTGGGAGAAGTCGCAAGATGCTTTAGGTGTTTTTTACGACTTGTCAAAAGCATTCGATTGTGTACACCATGGAACATTAATCAGGAAACTACATCACTATGGAATAAATGACACCTCTTTGGATCTTCTTACTACTTATTTGAGTGACAGGATACAAAGATAGACGTAAACGAAACGGGAAACGGTCTTCGGGATATGTAGTTATAATGGGTGTACCGCAGGGATCTATCCTCGGTCCTTTCCTATTTTTGGTTTATATTAACGACCTGCCTCATCTCGTTAAAAATAATCACGAGATTGTATTGTTTGCTGATGATACTTCCTTAATTTTCAAGATGATTAGACAAAACACAAATTATGACGGTGTAAACAATGCAATATCAAAAGTAGTCCATTGGTTTAATGTCAATAATCTTTTACCAAAACTAAATGCATTAGATTTATTATACCAAATGTAAAACAAGTAAAGGCTGATATAAACGTAAAAGGAGAAACTTTAGACATTGTAGACAGTACCGTATTCTTAGGAATAACTTTAGACAGTAAGCTTCAATGGGGCCGGTTAGGCAGGTAGATAAACTATCGAAGAGACTTAGTTCTGCAGCATATGCAGTCAAAAAAATCCGTCATCTTACAGACGTTGATACTTCTAGACTTGTCTATTTCAGCTACTTCCATAGTATTATGTAGACCTGTGTCGATCGATCATTTTTCGAGACCTGTTCGATCACGATCGAACTTGCAGAAAGATCGAATCAAAAAGAGTCGATCGTTTCGCGGGTCGCTAAGACCCATGACTCGCCACTGCCATGCCGCGCCGGTGCGTGCAGTCTATCGTTCGATCGATCGGTCGTTTGTATTTGTCAGGAAAAACTATCTTTCCAATCACGCCATAAGGTTCACGTTGTTTTGCATTGCATGAATGAATTGATTGACTCACTCAAAGACTCGATCGTTCGTATTTGTCGGGAAACAACTACCTTACCGTTACGTCATATGAAAATGTATAAAGGGATTTTATGGGACCTAGGGAAAATTCCGACTTTTCGAGATTTGCCCCCCTTCTTCCCCCCTCTAGTGCGGCTCCCAAGCAGAGCCATATTATTTTTTTTATGGGGATTTTCTAGAAGAGGACTAGTAATTTGGAATGCGATAAAGTTTTTGCCCCCTTGCCAACAAAAAATCCCTCAATCCAGCAATTTCGCTCCCAGATGCCGATGTGATAGAGGAGTATCGATTGCGGGACCGTATAGAGGGTCTCTACTCAAATTGGAAAAAAAATCACCCCACTTTCCCCAAAAAAAACTCCCCTCTTTTTGTATCTCCCAAGCGAAGTGACTTGAAAGAAAATATTTTGTTGGGTCTTGTAGAGGATCAAAATAATTTCGAAAACAAAATGTTTTCCACTTGGCCCTTTGACCCCCCCTTTTTAATAAAAAACTGAAATTTGGTCTAATTTTGACCTTTTTTTCATATATACCTTTTTTCCTATATTTGGATACCATGTTATGTATTTTTCTTATTATTACATAGTTTACCAACCATATTCTATCAAATGGTATCAATTGCCTACCTACTACCTTTCACTTAGAGAATATTTTTTCTTGCGGGCCATTAAATATATTAATTTCTTTATTTTTCAGTAAAAGAAGATTAAGGGTTCCGTTATATTACTTCTTTCCAGATCAACTTACCACATCATAACTAGTTACCATACCAACCACTTACCTAGCACTGAAAACAAGGACGAATATAATTTTTTACACAAGATAGTGTAAAAAATTATATTCGTCCGTATTAATAAAAACTTCAACAAAAATAAATTTAATAATATTTGTTTTACTAAAAATATATTTTGTGTAGTAATGTTTTAATCCTAAGCCTACCTATATTCATATACATCATATAATATTTTTAGACAATTATTATTCCTTTGGACAGTTTCTCTCAAGGGGTATCTCTGATCATCATTACTCTGTGTACTGTGTGTACGTATGTACTACACTAGTGCGCGCCATCTAACTGCAGTGGGGGACAACGCGCGCGCGTTTTGCTTGCTCCATAGATGGCGCGTGGTATCCCCGCTAGGATGCCAAATGCCCAAGGTCATTTGCCTTTGTATACGCCTTAAACATCGAATAACTACCTAGTTATTTTGTAATCTTTATTCGCTTATGTGTCATCCATTCCTATACTTAACTACTATTTTTTTTTGTACTATGACATTTTTTTTACTAAATAAGAAAAAATATTTTTTTTGTATGTTACTTATTAACTATTTAACTTCTCCAAATTAATGTTGTAAGCCTGACCATGGCAAACTAGAGATGCAAATAAAATATTACATAAGACCAATGTAATGTTACCACTATGTAGTATACAACAATAAATTCATTTATCATTGTCCTTTTTTCGGCCGACCAAAACCTCTTTTAATTTGCTGACCTGATATCCGAAATTATTTCTCTTGTCATAGTCTGCATTATGTAATGCACCTCTATTTCTAGATTCTAACGAGAAGAATGCAAAGAGAACATCTCTTCTAGACAACCTCCGAAGCTTTATAGTGGATCTAGTTATTAATTTACCAGTACGGTACCTATTGAAGAGAGTAAACAATATGTTGTGTTGTGTTCGGACATGGAATCAGTGCAAACAGAGCGAAGTATATTTGTGCAACCCGAGCCGAGCCACCGCCGCGCGCCGGCCGCGCCGCCGCCGCGCGCGCTGAGTGCTCTAACAAACAAAGGGGCAGTCGTTCGTATCTAATGTTGCCATTTTACAAATTATTTGTAGCTTTTAGAGATGGATCGGGTTTGGCAAAGTGATTCGTTCGTCTCACGCATACAACACACAATAGATATCTAGGTTACACTAAGCTAGCTGACCCGCCCGTGGTTTCTTTCGCGTGGACTTCAGTAATATCTACCCCTAGTAATGTTGGTTTACATGTTAATTAAAAACGTCGTAGGAAAATTACAATCAAATAATACGCATAGAAACAAATAAGAACTATTATTTACAACTAGCAGCAAAACCCGGCGTTGCTCGGGTCAAAATACTTCGCACACTTAACAGCGAGCTTTTAATCTATTATCTTAGGTACCTATACATATGTGTACTTAAATCTGTCATTAAATATACGTTCTATTTAGTGTATACTAATTACGTTGATTGTTTTTCGAATATCCTGCATCATTATTAAATATTGAGATTATTTTCGACTTCCGACCGGCAGCCCTAGTACACGATAATCCGTGATGACCAAGCTGTTCGACAACAGTACCGCACTGGCATTGATGAGGCGCGCAACACCTTGCACCCAACCGAAGACATGTTGCTATACGGAATGTAACGGGATCCAATAAAGTGCTAGTATTATATGAAGGAAGTGCTTGCAACCAATGTCCAGCAGGGGTATTTTAATTCGTCGGAAAGGCTTGCGGATTCGATATCGGAAACTTTTCACAAACAACGCTATTTTAAAATATCGGAATTCGAAAACTTTTGATATTCGAATGCGGATCCTTAATAGCAGTTTTTTTTTTGGTCCATTACGAAAATAGAAAAAATATATTTTGTGAACAAACTGTAAATTTTTTATTTTCGGATCTTTTCCTTTACTTAAACCACTACTAAGAAGTAAGGTCTGATTTACTTCTTGCCAAATTTAATGATTCTAGGTCAACGAGAAGTACATAAAGGTTTTCTGTCCACGTGACACTCTTGGAAATTTCTAAATATTTGGGTATAAAGAAACGGCTGCAACTTTTGATCGCGTTGACTTAGATAGAAGTTTGATTTATAACAAAGCTCCAAGAGGTTACGAGCTTGAGAATATTAGTTTCAACTCTACCGCGCATTCCTGAGAAAAGGGTTTGACAGACGGACTTTCTTCCGATCGTTTTTGAGGTACGGAATCCCAAAAAACAAGAAATTCGTTTTTTATAGTAAAATAAGTACCTACTTAGTTTAATTTTGTAAGGCTAAAGGAATAAAATGAATTGATTTGATGATGTAGTAGGTAGGTACACATTATTTGGATGAGCAGTTCTAAATCCCATCAAATAAAGATGTGGACAATCTGCGTGTCCCTCCGAGCGCGCGTGTCGTGCCGGTAGTGACGTCACACGTGTCGCCGCCACGTGCGCCATCTGGCGGGATCGACCGGCCACCGCGGCGACAGTTGATCGAAGAGTGCTTCTTGAAGGCACCGCTCGATGAGGTTTCGCTATTCACGAGGGATTTAGAAGGGACAAGTGTTTGTTTGATTTGATGTGGTCGACAGGACGGGGGGACGCAGAGGAACGGGGGGAGCGGAGCGAACTGTTCACTGTTTGTACACTTGCTGACTATTTGAGGGATCTATAACCAAAAAACCTTTGAAGAATTTGTATTTATTTATTTCCACCGTAGCGTAGGTACACATGTTACACTTGATGTCTTTAATTCTATCTATCTTTTAATATTCACACAAACTTTTCACAGGAGACACCACAAGGGATTGTACAAAGTAAAACAGACAAACATGACACTTCATGCTTGAATGGCGCCACGGGCGAGGTTTTGCTTGAAGCGCAGAAGATTGCAAGTTCTATTCCCGCAGCAGTTTTATTTTCAGGTCTGGGGATTCGATCCATGCATACGTTTGTTACCAGGGGTATACTATTTGAGTCGGTGTTGCGCCGTACCCCGACGATGGGTATTTTAGTAAATAGTAATCCTAGTGTTCATTATAATACCCGCTCGGACGACACCTCTCGCTCTCACTCTCACTCTCTGAGTGACTACTAGACTACTAGTACCTAGGTACCTACAGCCGCGTCTGAACAAATTACTTACATATTTTTATGAATTATATCAAAGTAGTTGTTAATTTTTTTATATATCAGCTTTCTATCTTCAGTTTATCTGTTATAAAAAGACTCTTCGGAAGATACCTCCACTGGTCATAGGTGCTGGCTGGGGGGAGGGTGGGTGGACTAGAGCTCTCCTTAATAATAATTACTTGTTTGTAACTTCACAAGGGTGAACCTCACCTATCGTACCTAACGATGAACGTCTCCGTCCATTATCATTATCAAATAAACACTTTACTGCTGGTGCAACTTATTATTTTAAACTTTCTTATATTTGTATTTATAAGTAATCTGTTTGTTAGTGTGTGTGTGTGTGGTGTGTCTTTGATGGAAGTGGCAGGAAATCAAATTATATCCATAAATGGGAAGTGATCTGTGTTTATTTAATGTTCTTTTCTGTTATTTAGCCAGGAGAGGAGTATTCATACTGAGAATCAACTGACACTCCCTGTAGTACATTTATAATGACAAGATCTCGTTTAGTCATTATTTTTTAAAACAAGCTTTTATAAATGACTTGCATATTTCTAGGATCAATAGTACATTGTACACCTAGGCGAGAACGTGCCTAATTCCTATCGAGTGTGTCATTTGAGACACACGAGGTAGGAATCGCACGTTCTGCCGAGTGATACATAGTGCTTTATACTACACCTTCGAGGAAAATAAAAAGCAGAATAAAGATTTTATTTCTGGCGGTGTCATAAAACTTTCACTATCACTCGACGACATTCTGTAGAATTAATAAAATTGCCTACACCAAAATTCAAAATTAGAAGAATTTCCCGCGCCAGCCACTTGGGTTCTTTTTTCAAAATATTGTTCGGAAATCAGAAGAGGCAAGCGGACTTGGAGTAAAAACTTTTTGTCATTTGACCTATTATGAAAATAACCATAGCTACCGGTCGATCTTTTAGGAAATTAAAAAATAATAACACGTTAGAAATGGATTTCCATACAGTTTTCTCTCCCGCTAAAACGAGTGAGAAATGAAATTCCATAGAGTTTTTCCTCCCGGATTCCTATACGCCTGCAATGTCTTACTTTCTATCTTATATTTGGAAAAGAATAGGCAACTTTCCGAGCAGGTGTAGTATAAAGTATCTACATACCCTACCTACTTGTCGCGACAATCAGACTAGCCTAAATGGATTGACATCGTTTTTAATAGAGAGTAGGTAGGTCAGGTACCCATGATGGGCCCCGGCTCCGTCATCAGTTCGTTATAGTATTGCATCCTCATCTGATAATTGAACCTACAGTAGGTACAAGGTTTAATTACAGACAGACTCTGGAGAAAAAGGGAGAGGTGAAACTAAATATAACTAAACGACGTAGCGTAACCCACGCACGCCCTTTAGCTACCAGTAGACGTGACGCATGCCACACGGGGGCATTATGGCACTACCCCCCAATTATAAGAATACATAAGAATCCATAGGGCACATCAGGAAAGGGCTATGTCCAGCTGTGGACACGCTATTTTCGTTATGCTGATAATGTGATACATCCTCCAGCTAATCGTCATATTTGCCATATTGCAAGTCTTAGCCAACTGGTTCCAACGTCCGAGACCGACTGGATCTCTTCGAAGGACATTGTCCACGATACATAGATAGAGATAGGTACGGTACGATGAACCTGCAGAGGCAGGTGGACCTGGAGCGAGTCTACTTCCCCCTGGTGGGCGCGAGTGACTATCGGGAGGGGGGCGCGGAGGGGGCGGCCTATGACGTCATCGCGCACTGGTTCCAGCGGTGCAGGATCATCGACCCTCTGTAGGTACCTGTCACTAGATATCAGGTCGGACAGGGAACGAAGACCGCTCCGAAAGTAGACGAGAAGTACTACAATAATATTTTTATTTCGGGTAGAAAGTGCAAACAGACGGACATAGTGTGTGTCTGTTTGTCTGTCACACTTAGAAGTTGACGAACCGATTTTGATTTTAGTAATAGTCATGGTCCAAGAAAACAGGTCTGCACCTCCGGGAGTGGCTCGTGCCATGTCACTGTCCAGTTGACACTTTATCTCAACAAAATGTACAAGTTGGGAAACACGAATATAATAAGGGTCAATTATATTTGTTAAATAAGTCAAAACAGCGTTAGTTAAACTCGAGTCAATGTGATAAATAATAGGTAAATACAAAACCACATACTTTTATCAGATTCATACAGGAGCTCGGGGAGTTACGTTTGTACGCTACTGGTAACACCAGGAAACAGATCCGTCTTCTCATTCGCCGATGGTGACGATGACGTGGCCTGGAGACACACCCACGTGACCATCGTGTCTCGCCGCTTGTTTTCTTATACCATGGTAGGTAATAGTTTTTGATCAGTGGAATTGCTTGAGTCCTTGCTCTAGTCTAGTCCATAGTGCAAGGATTTTAGTAAACTTTGATCAAAGTCGATACAGCCTGCTTCATGTCTTTAAGTATTCAGCAGCATAATTTTGTAAAACCGTGGCGGGTTCTTGAATGTTTGCAAAATAAGCTATTAGGTACTTACTGTTGTATTATACATCCCTGATGACCTGGTTCCAGGTTCATCCCCTCGGCTGAGTTCAAGCAGGCGTACCTGCGCCTCTCCCCGAACCTGGAACAACTGTCCCTGGTGCAGTTCATCCAGCTGATGGGCATCCTGGCCCGTCAGCTGCACCGCCCTCTGCAGGACATCGTCGCCAGGTCTCTCTCTGCACATGCACCATGTTGACTCTTATCCAGTACTATCTACAATTGATGCTAGACTAGACGGGGGGGGGGGGGGGGGGGGGGTAAATCGTCTAATATTTTTTATTTTAGTTGTTAGATGGAGGCGGCTCAGGACCGCTATTGGTCGCGTCGTTTGGAGGAGGCCTATGTTCAGTAGTGGACATATACGGGATGATGATGATGATGGTAATGATTTTTTATATGTTTTATCGCGTAGACTGGCGGCCATAAACCCCAGCTCGTCATGCGTGGCTAACATGCTTCTGCAGCGGTCACAGAAGCAGTGCAGTGGTTACTGCCCTTCCTGTGGTAGGGTCCCCCTCAGTTGGGCCTTTTGACATTCACGGGCTGAAACCGAGAGGTCGATTCTAACATCGCAATTTTTATTATTTAAGTATTTATCGGTTGGTGCAGGTTCGAGTCCGTGCGTGACATGTTGGTGGAGGAAGTGGTTGCAGCTAAGCGGGAAACGGGGGAGTACAAGTAGATCGAAGATAAATCCATACTTCTATACTAATAATCATAAAGAGGTAAGATTTGATTGTTTGTTTACATTGCATAGGCTACTACCCAATCGATATGAAAAATCCTTTCACTGTTGGGAAACTGAAGCTACACTATCCCCGGGTGACATATGCTATATAACATTTAAGAAAAATAATAATTTTAAAATGTTGTTTGTGAAATAGCCGTGCGAAACCGGGGCGGGCCGCTAGTGTCAAGATTCAAGTAACTTTTTTTTATTTTTTTATGGTATATAGACCTTCGTTTGACATCATCATCGCAATCTCACCTGAAGGAAAGTGATGATGTGGCCGACGGTGTATCACGAAGGTCTAGAAGACACCTGTTCACTCTTGTCTTGACGAGACCCAGATTTTAATTCACTGGAAATACTGAAGCAGGTAGCGAGTTCCATTCCTTAGCGGTGCGAATGATGAAGGTGGTCGAAAACCGCTTTGTACGAGTGGATGGTATATTCACCTGATAAGGATGGTATTGTGCCGTCCGTCTGCTTGTCCTGGAGTGGAAGGGAGATGGTGGAATCAGGTCATAAAGTTCCTGGGAGCATTCTCCGAAATGTATCCTATAAAAGATCGAGAGACAAGCAACCTTGTGGCGGTGATCGAGACTTTGGATCTTAGCCTCTGCAAGGTACTGCTCGTCGATGAGTCTGAAGGCTCTTCGTTCTATCGAGTCTAAGGCTGCAAGCTGGTATTTGGCCGAGCCATCCCAAACATGGCAGCAATACTCCAAACCAGACCGGACCTGTGCTTTATAAAGGGATAGAAGCTGTCCCGGTGTGAGCTATCGCTTAACCTTGTTAAGGATTCCTAGCTTCATGGCTGCTGTTTTAGCCTTTGACTCGATGAAGTATTAAGAAGAATCGGATCATTGTGGAAATAAACCAAACATATATTAAACCCAACAAAGATTGTTGCTGCTAAAGTTAACTAACATAGAGCGAATGTTTTATAGATAAATCAGCGCACGCGCAGCACGTCACACAGGCGAGACCGGGAGGAATAACAATTCTATACCATCAACTCACGTTGCAGTGATCCCCCTCACCTGGATACTCACCGGCTGTGTGGCTGTCGCTGGGCGTTAGAATCGACCCTCTACTTAGAGTATATACTCTACTTAGAGTATATACTCTACTTGGAGTATATACTCTACTTAGAGTATATACTCTACTTAGAGTATATACTCTAAGTAGAGGGTCGATTCTAACGCCCAGCGACAGCCACACAGCCGATGATGGTGAGTATCCAGGTGAGGGGCATCACTGCAAGACCCCCTACAACTCAAGCCTGTGGATGTCGTAAGAGACTCCTAAGGGAACCTACCAGAGGAAGGAAGTGTCCTTCTGTGTTCTGTTAACTCCATCACTGCGATCACTGATCGGCCTGTCAAGCGTGCTGATTAAAACGTTACACCCCCCTCCCCTTTTTTTGGGTGGGGCACGTTCAGCTTTGGACGTGTGTAGTACTGTAATTACTCGTACGTACCTACGTTAAGCACAAGAATTTTCTAATATCCGATGTACAGTTTGTGATACCTTAGCTTTTTTTAATCCATCTGAAATAGTTTAGTTTCGTATAATTTAGACAGAGAAGCAAAAACAAAGCTCGGTGGATACCAAGAGCAACTTCGCTTATCTGCATAAAGGTAATAAAAAGCAAACTAGGTATTTTATGGGCATTAAAAAGCTTATGATAGCTATCATAAACTGTACGTTGGATATTTGTGAATGCCTTTGATTAACGTAATTATAAGCGGCGCTAGTTTGAGGCATACAACCGTCCTAAGTAGTAAAATATAATCGGGAGCGAGCCGCGGGCGGAAGGTCGCACCTCCCATCGGATCCTATATTTATGTCTGTATAAAGAGCAGAGGTCCACCTCCAAACGTGTGACAAGCCTTTGTCGAGGTCACCTCAGGTGTCTGTGCCCGGGGCGGTGCTGTCGCGGACGGAGAGCGCGCGCGGGGGAAGGGGGCAGGGGCTCCACACGTTCATAAAACAACGCCGTAAATAATAATAAGTGGAGCCCTGCCGCTGACACGTCGCACCTACAGCACAGCGCCGCCCGACGCGACGCCGACGACGATGACGGGGAGGAAAGTAACGTAAAGTACGGGTTCGATTCACACCTCCGGACAAACGCTTGTACGATCTGCGGATATCTGTTCCCTGTGTTCTAGAGGCCGCGGGCACGAACAGGATATTTTCATTATGTCAACACATTTATCAATGAAAACTTAACAAAAAACTGATAACTATTTATAGAAAACAACAAGGTTATCGCTACATATATCACCAAAGTTATAACTAAAAAGTAAATCACAATCTGCAACAAGGCATTATCACACATGTTGTGTGCCAAGATATTATTAAATTTGAATTAAAACGAACGAGAGATCCATTTCATTATTAATGAAACCTTTCAAAACAAATAATTATTTCACCAATATTCCTTGGGCTTTGGAACCCCTTTGTATACAAAAAATATACAGGTTTTTGAATCGTAGTATAGATAAACATTTATTCGGGGCTAGAGTATAAAGTATATAGTTTTTAATATTATCGTAGCACGTTCGTAGCACGAGGTGAGCGTTCAAGTCTTTTGTACCGAGAAATGATCATAACTATTTACTGTATAGAGTATGTACATATCAGAGATGTGACTAAATTCATTAGTTTACAAATACATACATATGTTCTCTCGTATATTTTTATATCTTTAGATAACGGGTGACATCGGTTAATGTAATTGTTAACGAGGACGCGAGAGGTTCGTTTATTTCCCGCTAGTTAGATACCTAGTCGTACATATTAGTGTTGTTGGTTCATAATAAAACAATAGATATATTTTGTTGGTTTATTTTCACAATAAAATTACTTACTATATCTATATATATATTTAGTCTTGATCAGAACAGAGATCCGGCATCACATAGGTAAGTACATATGTATTTTACAAATATTTACAATAATTAACTAATGCTATTGTAAGTTATATTCTGACATACATACGTACGATTACAATATACATAATACTATGTACATATATTTTAGTTTTGAAATGCGTTACTTAATGTAACTTAACAAGAAGGACTTATGAACAACGGTAATCGTTATTTAAATAATTTATATTATCTTAAGTAACAATATTACCTCTCGATCTGT
Source organism: Eupithecia insigniata (assembly GCA_947859395.1). Classification (NCBI taxonomy): domain Eukaryota; kingdom Metazoa; phylum Arthropoda; class Insecta; order Lepidoptera; family Geometridae; genus Eupithecia; species Eupithecia insigniata. The sequence continues at coordinate 8,204,498 of OX402023.1, read as the reverse complement.
AGTGCATTCAGTTACTACAGACAGACAGACAGACAGACATCACATTCATTCATTTCAACTAGATTTTTGTATTTATAACGTTACAGCGGAGGCATTATAATATATAACTCTTATAATACCGATAAATCAACTTAATACTCTATTATGTTACATTTTACAATATATCACTTATACTGTTACTTATATATTATTTATAAATGGAACTTAATGATAGTTTAACAGAATGTACGGTGAGTGACTGACAAACGTGCGACATTAAATATATTCGATAGTTCTAATTATTTTACAATATCTACGAAACGTTATCTTTTTTAATTAATTAATGATATACTGATTGTTTGAAGTAGGTACGAGTAGGGGTAGCTGTAGGGGTAGTACTGTTTTAAATCAATTTACTGAATTATAACATTTTAAAGAACTCATTTTTATAATTATCCTTTTGTATATATTGTACATAACTATTCCTAGTATATTATATTATAAGAACCATTGTGACTACGAACAGATACATTTAGTCATAAAGTTCAGCCCACCACTACTCCACGATGCAAACAGACATGTTGGGCATGTTACGAGTTAAATTAAAACTGTGTTTGTCTGTCTGTCTGTGACATCGTAGCTCCAAAACAATCCAACTGATTTTTTAAAGAAAGCTGTATTTCTGTTTTTTTTTATTGACAATGTATGATGAACGTTAATCTACTGGTTTTCATATGATAAGGGTTTTATATATGTACATATAGGTGATCTGATTCCAAGTAAAATTGTTTGTAATATTTAAATTACCTACAGTAATATTAATTAGCTTGTTCATTAGAAAGAATTTCTAATTTGAATGTTTGATAGGGGTGAGCTTCGACAAGTTAACAGTTAGTTTGTTTAAGGCAGCGAGGGAGATTCTGATACAGATTTAATACTTATTGCTTATCATCTATCGGCTCGCACTAACTATAAAGTGCTGCTACTCTACATTCCACTGTACACGCCCGCATCCGCGCCCTAGCTATATCAAACACGTCACGTCACGTTGATCTCTTCGTCCGACTGACTGTCACTATCGAACTCCTCCACGTCCTCCATGTTAGAAAACTCTCGTGGGAACGACGCTGGTGTCTTGTCTTCGTAGCTGAAAAATTAACACATTTAAAACATTGCAATCAATAAAATAAACATGTAATTAATTTGAAATTATAAAAGCTGGCTCAATTTTTCGTACGTAAGATGAGGGATGATGAAAAGCTCTACAAAATGTAGCCTTAAAAAGCTAGAAAACCACCTAGCCATCAAAATCTCATCTGATTTTGATGAGTTAGTACTTCATAGTCAAAAACGATTTGGCGATGCAAAACATAACCATGATGGTAAAAAACACTTTATTTTCTAGGGTAGTATTATTTCGGGACATATTTTTCCAACAGTCCACGTGAAAACTGCTGGAGTGGAGACCACGACAGCATTCTAGACCGCCGGGAAGACGACTTCAAATATGGGCTGAGTTAATGACGTCCGACTACGCGCGGAAATCAATAAGAGTGTTCGAGATATACAGTAAGAACATGATTGTGAACTCTGTACCCTCTAAACTCGTACTTGTTGGGCTCGTCGCCCCCCTCGTCCTGCGCCCCCGGCCCCGGCGGCGTCAGCTTGTGCCGGTCCGCCTCCGCGTCCGAGAGGTCGGGGTGCGGGTTGTTCTTGTTGGGCAGCGTCTGCTCGCGCGACCCGCCCGACGCCAGCAGCTCGCGCTCCTTGGAGTTGCGCCACTTCATGCGCCGGTTCTGGAACCAGATCTTTACCTGGAAGGGAGAGGTCACGTTACACTATAAGAAGATACAAAGTTATTCAAAATTCGTTCGTACTCTACCCAAAACAACGTGTTGGACTCCCCATTAATGTGTGCATATTTATCGTTCATTTGGTTCGGATGTAAGCATACCTTCGTATTAAATCGTATAAGATACGTTTTTTAACAGCTATAGATAGATTTCAGGGGACATTGGCGGACAAACGGACAGACGCCTAGAAAAAATACGTCTCACGTTTGGAGGTGATAAAATTAACACAAAGTTAGAGTAAAGCCCGAAATTCAATGTTTAATAATAGCTTACTGCTGCACTCTTTAGCCATTCAAACGCAAAAACTAACAATAAAACCCTCAAAAACAGAAAAAACTCAAAAAAATCATGACAAATAATTTCTAATCACCAAAAATTCCCTTAAAAGCAATAACCATCGATCACGGCCAACATTATGTGTTGCGTTGGCGACGTCGCGTCGCGTCGTTAACACGGATTGTGCGCTAAGTTTTATCAATTTTGTTATAAATGTTTATTTTCACGTGAATCACATTGTGCCACAGTAGTGCATTGTGCGCGTGACATGTGACGGAGCCCTCGGAGCCCGCGCCGGCGAGTTTACAAAAAACAACAACAATGAGGTGTGGTATGTGTCACCACGCGTGGAACGGCGCGGGCGAGAGGACACTCTGCCAATGACTTAGAATATTTTGATAAAGTGTACACCCCCCACAAGAGTACTCTCATTACAAGTACCTAAATACTTACACTCATACATACATACATACTACGAGTAATTATTATTATATATATATATATATTATATATAAATATATATATAGCGAAAGTTTTAATAAATAATTGAGATGCATGATGATTGTATTTAGGTATTTATTTATTTATTTATTTCGCTGACATGTACATTATGTAGGTACATGTATTAGCTTAGATCTTTCTTAATATTACTTTAGGTTTGAGTTACGTCTAGACCTAGTAGGTAGAGCACTGTTAAACAGTTTCTGTCAAATTGAGTTCAACTGAAAATATATAGCAATTAATAAAACTAAGTAGGTACTGTACCTAGTACCTAAACGCCGATTAAAAAGCCTGGATATTTTTTGTATACAAAGGGTTTACGAAAACCCATCGAATATTGGTGGAATGTATTTATCGACATTGGTATCTTTTTGTTTTGAATTGGTACAATTTTTCGTTTTGAAAGGTTTCATTCAACATTAAGTGATATCTCGTTCGCTTTAGAAAAGAAATAAAAAAAAATTGCACATGTGAGAATATGCCTTGTTGAAGTTTGTATTAAGTTTTTAGTGATAACTTTGCTGTTACCTTATTGTTTTCTGATATTGTTATCAGTTTTTGTTCAGTATTCGTTCATAAAACATAATATATAATTCTATATCTGAGTATAGCTAGGGTACATAAATTAAAAAAATCAAGGTAAGTTCTTATATATAACAATAATATACACCTAAAGCCGGACAATCATGGACGTTACTTCCTCTTCTCGACAAAACTACTGAACTCATTTTAATGAAACTTTACATAGTTCCACTTGTAATTAATTATATACATACAAAGCCTATCAATACAAATGATGTACCTAATTATTTATAATTACAGTAAAACGATACTTGATTGGTCCCCTACCAGCATGCCCAGCGTGGGGATTATCACATAGTATGAAGGTACTGAGTACATGGTACATCTCAATTTATTTGACCGACGACGCTACATGTCGTCGGTCGTCGCTGGGAGTCGATGGATGGAGGCGGCTCAGGACCGCTATTAGTGGCGTCGTATGGGGGAGGCCTATGTCCAGCAGTGGACGTGTATGGGCTGATATGATGATGATGTAGGTACTCACTAATGAGAGCAAGTAAGGTGCTCATTTAGGGGAGGTCTATGTCTATCAGTGAACTGTTATAGGCCGGTGTTATTGTTGTTGTTGTATCTTTGATGGTGGCTGTGTGTAAACATTACGGTACCTTATTGATGAAACATTGCCGCCACAAGTGAACCAGAGAACAAAAGATACCGCTGGCTCGTGCCCACGGTCCAACACGAGCCCGCCCCCGAGCCCCGACAACCGACCACCTACTGTAACAGACCGCATCATCGGCTGTCATCGACGCGGCGCGGGGAGCGAGCATCATTGCGGCGATAACGAATCATTTACATTGTCGCGCCTTCGATTGCGTTGCATGCCATTGTGTTGAACGCATTGTGCGTTACTTGCACACTTCCTACTGATGTGATGACTGTATTTATTGATTTACTAGCTCCTGTGTGCGGGTTACACATTATTTATGTTCTCTCCGGAATATGAAGTGGCATATACATATGTTTTATTACGTTAAATCAACTAATATCTAATGATAGCTGTATGGAACAGTTTATATGGATCCCATCAGAACTGATTCACGATATAAAAACAAGCCTGTGTCATTTCACAGCTATGCAGAGTGTCAGGGTGTCTAAGGATGGGAGTTATTGGATACCGGACTGATCTCTAGTGTCAGCCCAATCCGTTTATTAGTATAGTCGTGAAGAACTAACAAACATACACCCAATAGGTAATCTAAACATCTCAAATTTAGATATTTCCTCATTCATATGATGTGTTTGTGTGGTGAACATTATATATTTGTTCAGTACATCTGGCATAGGCAATAGGTACCTTATTGCGGACACATATACAACAAGGACTGATTGATACAAATTATCGGACGGACATACAGACAGCATAGGGTGAGGTTAGGTGCATTGAAGTCGGTTGAAAATACGATAGAGACGAAAGTAATAATGGTCTTGTATTCCTATGAAAACTCTTACGTTTGTAAAAGGTAGAGGGGGCAGCATGAGTTACTGAAACTCGCGCTAGGGATGTGACACACTCCGCGCGTATAATTTGTAATAAAACTGAATATGTCATAAAGTCATTAATTCTCGGCCGGCGCGGGGCGACGGCGGCGGCGGAGCGCGGGGCGCACCCGCTAGGGAGGGGACGAGCGGTTAATGATGTCGATGTTTTTGTTGGTGTGTTCTAAAGTACGTATTATTATAATAATTAGTTTTTCCTTAACTAGAATAATAAGGTAAGCTAGCTCTCTACCATTTTTTAATAGAATATGTTCCGTTTTATTTATTTGTGTTAAAATAACATCAAAAAGAGTTGTTGTACAAAAACGGGTAAAACTTCATAATAGTCAATAGTTGATGAACGTCAGACGGAACTCAACCGACATTATTATGCTAACAATTTAAAAATACCAAGCGATGAAAATTCACACGCAACGAACTATAAACTAATGAGACACCAATAAACATATACCATCCTATTATGAACGGCATTTTTTTTTGTTATCCAATTTATTTAGTTATTAAGTTTTTTTAACAGAAATGACGCCAATAACTTTAACAACGTGATTGTTCACTAGAAATACAGAAAACTGATATCTGTTTAATTATATACGTACTAAGATATCGCAATATTCCGAAATAAAATCTCTTCACACAAATAATGAAATGTCAACAACGAACTGTTATGATCGATAAGGTACAGGTCCAGAGTCTGCGCCGCGGCGGCCGGAGAAAGGGTCGCCGGGCCGTCAGCTGTCGACGACGTTTGTCGCGACCCGCGGCCGGCGCGGCGGCTCCTTAGAGCTCCGGGGGGCGACACCACTCACTCCTCACTTCACTTCACAAATTTACTTCATATTTTCATCGAGATTATTTATCTTAATCATAAATGGAGTTACATAGAAACTAAGAACTATTAGCATGTGCAAACGAACAAGGAACTCGCTTTCTAAAATGAAAGCGAGTTCGAACAAACCTCATTGATCGCTTGAACATGCTCAGCTTTTAAAAAAAATCCTATTGACTTAGCTATTTACCTGCACTTAAACTACTTACATAATTAATGTACATTATAAGCAAAATTAAATGAAATTAAAAAGAAAGAAAAGGTACCATGTTGGTTTGGTACCTACGAGTATTAAGTAATGCAGGTTGCAAACCGAAACATGAGCTAACGTAGTTTAACTATTCACGGTTTTTTAGTTAAAAGTAAGTGGGTTGAAGTTAGTTCCCAGATTAATAAAAAGTTAGGATACGGATCTAAAAGTTAATATTTACTGAACATCGTTACAAGTGACAGTTCAGTTGGACGACTACAGCGTACCCTGTGCGCGGGTGTTTCACTCTTTTGTTGCGTTTGACACTTGTGATGTGAGCTTATTTGCACGAGTGTACGATTGTGCGCGGCGCGGGCCGGAGGCACGCGGCGCTAGTGCTGGGACACGGTAAGATAGGGAACGGAGTCCTAAACCAAAACGTTATCTTCGTATTTTAAAAAAATATGGTGTTCTCCTCAGCTACTGTCCGTGCTGCTGCTGCTGCTGCTGCTGCTGGTGGTGCTGCTGCTGCGTGGATCACAAAAACAAATTATCCCGTGTTCAGGCATTACTCATCACTATATTAAAGCAAAGTTTATACTGTTGCGTTTTTATGACTGTCTGAACGCGATAAACTGAAAAACTACTGAACGGATTTTCATACGGGTTTCACCAATTATAGACGGAATGATTCATGGGAAGATTTATGGAAAAATATTTTAAGGTTTCGTGTAAATAGGCTGAAATACGACGATGATTGTTGCAGATGTCAGACAAATAAATGACAACTGTGACCTTTGCGGGCATCATATAATAGTTAAGTGGTACCCGTCCAAAGCCGAGGCGGGTTTCTGGTCTCATTGTCAGAATTAAAATAGGTACCTAGCTTACGAGTATACTTCCACTTCATATAAGTAGTCAAAATTATCAACCATCAAAATTATCAACCATCAAAATCGTTCCCAACTTCTACAACAATGTATATAATTATTTTCTCGTATTCTATAAGAGTTCTTGTTACCATAATACCTGTGACGACTGTCAGCAGATGTTTGTGATTCCCATCTGTCACGTGACGTCATTAGCATCGACTCGATGAAGATGTTGCGTTCATCGACACATCGATTATTATCGACTCGGCGCGTCACGCGTGTCTCTTTCTATTAGGAATCGGAAGGCGCGGTACTAATAAGTTTTCAGGGTTCCGTAGTAATATTTCCCAGAAAATCAAAATAATAAAGCTGAACATTTGACAGAATAATCTAGCTAGATGAATATATAAATATTTTATTTGCGTCTTCAGACACATACAAAATACAAAAATAATGCCGTTATAGACTACTACCAACCTATTAAAATCAAACAATAAAACAATGCGTCTAGGCTCAAGCTTGTGTTAAAAGTACCTTAAAGTAATATTTATTCATTAGTATTCCAAGTTCCTAATAATAATTTTTTTTATGTTTTTACTGAATACCAATACCTAAATCTAAAAAATATCCATTTAAGTGCTTAGCTAAGTGCTAAGCTTACCCTAAGCTAAGAAAACAATGACTACCCGACTTAATTTTAAATAAATAGAACCGAATATATTTTTTTTATACCTACCGAAAGTTCCATCTTGATAACTCTCCTGTTATTTATGGGCAACAAAATTATATTTTATCGTAGAACATGAATTTATATACACGAGTAGGGACCTGAATAGAAGAGAGATTGCGAAATAAATACGGAACTCTAAAAATACAATGTTCAATATTTAAAACTCTGACAAATGATCCTATTCGCTGGATTTATGAGTTTTCAAAAAACGAACGCGCATCTATCATTGTGTAATTGGCTCCGGCAGATCGCTGCTATTTGTCACATGGTTCCATTCAAAATATTACAAGCACTTTTTGGAGCGTTTACTTTTTATTTGCATAAAATATCACAGCAGCAGTTTATGTCCAGAAACAAGGCAACATATGTAGAGTTCCTGCGGTTTAGTACGCGTTATAAACGTTATTACAAGTTAACAAAGCTCGAATGATTGCTTCATGGAACATTTATGGTTATTTCTATTCTTATTCAGTGGGAATCAATTTATGGGATACAAAGTATCGTAGTTTTGTGTTATTGTAGGCCACCTTACTCCTTATCTGTTCAGTAGTTTTGGACTGAAGGAGTAACAAAATGTTTAAATTGTATGGAATGATATTCATTCAAACTTTCGCATTAGGTTTATTTATTATTGTGATGTTGTGGTTCGCATATTTTGCGTCCAATAAATGCAATACTCGGCCGCGAGATTTCAAATATTCATATTTGGAATGAATATTCAACCGCGGCCATGTTTACATCCGCGCGTTCCAATATCAAACATTTGCATTTATTTATTTTGCCACGGTTTTTGTTCCGTCCTGGCTGAATTTTAATTGTCCCTTTTTGTATTTTGACTTTTTGATTGACATGTGTCATTTTTGCATATATTTTTTACTGCAGTATGCAAACACTTTCGATTCATTTATTTAGATTATTGTGCATCTAGTTTGCAGTCAAATTAGTTGTTTGTTTAGTTAAATATCCCTTTATATTACAAACAAACGAGGTGGCTACAATAACTCAACCCCAACGTTGTCCTAAATCAACAAGGTGAGATTTTATAATAGTTTGTTTGTTTTATTTAGATACCTAGGTGAGACTCTAGCTCTCTCACTACATACATATACTTTTCAGTGTTTCATATTTATTTACTATTCAGTACATTATACAATATATTTCATGTTAACAAATACCTATATTTCTGAATAAAATAAAACAATCACGAAGATAACAGCAACTATAAACAAACACATGAACTTCAACCATGCATAATTTCACAGGAAAAGGTACAATTTCTAGCTCGAAAACGGACGAGAGACGAATGAATGAAAGCTTTCAAAATCTGAAATTGTGTCAAATTTCTGAGATTTGTTCTGTTCATTGATACCGGTGTCCTGAGATAGCAGCGAGTTTTACCAGTGTCGTGCCAGTGTCGTTAAAAATATCTACCATTATTGATTTATTTGTCATCGTAACTCCTTTGGTATTAACAATATTTATTAGTATTCTAAAATCCGTGATGCCATTCGTCCCACCAGGTTAGTTCCACAAAATCGACTAAAGCTTATTTCGATGTTTTTTTTTTGATTCGTTAAGACCAGGTTTTTTAACATAATTTACGGTAATGAAGTGAAAAAGGAAGTCGGCATCCAACTGACTCCTGCTCGCGGCTATGCTCGCGTTCTTGTCCGAAAAAACTTGTGCGATCTCCTTCGCTCCCCAGGATGCAAAGTAAACATAAACCTGTTCAGCCATTATGCAAAGCAAAGCTACTCCGTTTATTTTATTTTTATGTTTGCGACAATTTGAACTACATATCCTATTTTAAAAATTCCTTGTCTCATCGACAGCTACGTTCATTATTCGTGAGTGAGTGGTAAACATATGAGAGAAACCGCGGGCGAAGGCTGGTATAGTTTAATAATCTATATATATGTGTACATATATTTCTCCTGGTCACACTATATCTAGAGGACGGCTAACCAACCGATTTCATTCATGTTTTTTTTTTAAATGTTTTCAAATACTTCGTGGAATGATCAAATTGCGCAGAAACTTGGAAAATTTAAGAACTTCCTTTATTATTAGCTTTTTTGATGTAACCTTTGTCCCAGCGTTATATACTCTTTGCTAAGCACGTTTGAAATAACTGTCAGTTGTTTGACTTGAATGAGAGACGACGTCTGTCGGGTCAGCTAGTAATAAATAAAATATATTCAAAGAAACTCGTAAATGGTCCACACGTAAGTGGACTGAACTAATAGATGTAGCTAAGTGTAAGAAAGCAGCCTGAACTATGTAATCCTGTGTTTCAGGCGACAAAAGTGCCGATAACGATCTCCAGGTGACACCTCACCCATATCATCACACATAAGCACAGACACGGACATGTCTCGAAGGGCCCACTCCTCTCGAACTAAGATCTCGTTATCAGGCATTAATGAATAGTGTTATAACAATAGGATCACTGGCGAGGGGCGGCCCTTCCCCCCTCCCCCCTCTTGTTAGACCGTTTAGCTCGTCCGATGGGTGCGCGAGTCATTGCGGCAGATTAACGGATGGCTTTCTTCATCTTAACTCAAAAATACAGGGATTCAATGTTGTTCAATTTAAATAGTTCATAGTCAACACTGTGGATGGTCTGTTGTAGTTCATGTACTGATGTAGATAGCTTGAGAAGTTTGATGTACCTAGGTTAAGTATTAGATTCAATTCATGTTACGAATACTTCACTCTGAAGTAATCGTAAAGTCTCACATTTTATTCAGATACCAACTGGAGACACAGTCTAAAACCTTTTATCTACAAGAATTTCAAAACACCATGATTTTATGGTCACCTACACCACAATAGGCCAAACTCGAATCCGAATTCCGAAAATAATAAATTATTTAATTTGATCTCTCTCAACCGTCAACTTGAAACAACAGTGTCCGTTAAAAAATCAAACAACGAAAAGACCTTTCTAACCAAAAGAGGCAACATTTAAAGAGTTTGAATGAAGTACCGAATCACCGGATTATTTAAATAAAGAACGAATTTCGAAATAAAAACATTCGAATTTCGAACGCTCCGCAATCTTGGCGTGGGCTGCGTCTGACGTTAAATAATTGTTGGCCACAGATCTACAACACGCAGACACGGCACGCGGCAGTAAGTACTTCACGCTTATTGTGTTTATTGTAGTACCTTATCAGCTAGAAAGTTTATTACATTAAAAATTATTGTTACTGTCTGACAAATATTACTTAATGGTACTTAATTGTCTGACAAATATTACATGATGATTCGGCATTTCTAATTTCAACTTGCTGTTTTTTAAAAAATAATGTAGATTAATTTCAATTAAAAAATCTGTCAAAATATTTTTCTTCTTTAGATTACTTTATTGTATAAAACTCTGCGTATATAACAATGGCGCAGATTGGATATGAGACAGACGATTTTTTATTATTTTTCTTCGAAATCGGTAAAAAACTATAAAGAAGCCGTGTCTTATCCTACTACACAATGAAATTTATAATATTGTAATCGAATTTTTAATTAATTATTGTATTGTTTGGTAAATAGTACGCCGATTTGGCCAATAACTCTTTTATTAATCTTTTAGTTTGGTTTTACAATTTGTTAGCCTTTGCTGCTTTTCTGTATGTGACGCCATGTTGTCGCGGTCCCTGCTTACGTTCCGTTCTTCCCTCACCACATGTTGCGTTTCGTTATAAGCGATATTACAATTATTATACAAAAATATTGCTTTGCGTTGCGACCTTTCAAGTTTATAAATGTTTGAGTGAATGCCAGTTCTATCCAATCATATTTTCTTTAGTCTACAAGGGAGGGCTGCCGAGACGCCGCCGCCGCGCCGGGGCGCCGCGTCTTGCATCCGACCTGTTTCGAGGCATTGCTTCAGTGCGAGGCATCGCCTCGAGACGAGTCAATGGCATATCAATAGGGGTTATTATTGTAATGCAGCTATTATAATGTTAGATCAAAGAGTACGTTCGCTCACTCAGAGGATGCGAAACAGTTTATTTGATTGACAAGAACTATAACTATCACGAATAGTACTGACATATGTAGGTATACCACACAGTACAATTACTTATAATCCTCTCTCAACTGTAATTTATCCGCACGTCTAACGATATTTATTATCTGGGCACCTTATCTATGTATATATATATTATAACTACTCTCAGTTATTATGTACTTAATGTGTTTAAGTACATACGTACCTAACTGGTTCAGAGATCACTATTTGTTAACCGAATTGTTATTTGTTGGTGCAGACCTTATGGCCTCACCATCACGTTCTACGTGTAACACAAAGTCACGCGCCAAAGCTAGTCTACAAATGACTCGACAGTTCTAATTGATAACATCTGTTTCGTTCCAATCGTAGCGCAGCCGTAGCACGTGCTACGAGAAGTGCTACGCCGTAGACGCGCTACGAATGCCTACGAAACCAAAGATAACGATATTTTTAAATATTTGTATAAAAATAACTAATTTGATCGAATTACGAATGTTGCTATCTTATTTATTTCGCTGCTAAGAAAGAGAATTCGTAATTTTAAGTGATCTCAGATTAGTTTAGTTTTGCGTAACTTCCTAAACACAATAATAAATTATAAGTATTATAATATTTGTGATAGCTACTCATATGAATTGTTATAATATTCGTGAAACAGTCGCACTGTTTCATACACGATCAGTCTGTTCTAATTTGTTTCAAAGCTACTTGAAACTACGCAATAAATCCCGTGTAGTGTTGGTTCATCATATACCTAGCTAGACCATCCGGGACCTCATCTACTTGCATGTTCCAAGTAACAAGTAACGTACCTACGTACATATGTTATTAGTAAAACATCCGAGGAACTCTCCCAAAGTATACAATAAGATAATAACCAACAACTCAGATAACAATATCTATTAAATACATCAAACGAAAGCAAACGACCTGCCACCCGCATTGCCTCACAAAAAGATAACAAAACCAACGAGAAAGAGCGAGACGGCTACGGTCTATAGGTGCGTCTTCAGACCGCGTTCTATTGGTCGAGTTGTATCGAGTGGAATCCAGTGTTCTGATTGGTCGGTTCTTTTTGTCGGAAGTTGCCGGTTTTTTTACGGGAATCCGATTTTTACGACGCACTTCGGAACAGGAGAGGGCAGATGTTATGGAGAGGCAACGGGGTTAGAGTTTTGTTTATTTGTTTTATTGTTAAAGGAATCTGTTTCGGATGAAGTTGTGAGTTTAGACAGCAGCGCAGCGAACTGTCACGTCAGATCAGAGGGAGGGAGTGAGCACTCCATGCAGATGTTTGTACTGGAGAACATACATATGTACGAGTACATTACTAGATATTAACTAGTTATATTCTTAAAACGCAATAAACATACAAATATTAAATTTCCAGAATTAGAATAATAAATAATGCTGGTACATCGATACAGCATTGTTAAATAAACTGTGCAAGCACAAGCCCGATTCGAACCCCCAGCTACCCGCTACGCCATTGTAGCCGATATGGTTCTAACCGACGACGCGGGCGATGATTGTTGGCACCCCCGAGACCCCCCAGGGGCCAACAGGGGTTCTACTGAACCAACACTAACACCTCTGTAACGATCATGTCTAAAGTTCAACACTCAGGGGAACTAAATACATGATTACACTTTAACGCATTCACTGCCCAGTCACCGAGGAGGCGCCGACGAGCAGCATCATGGGGCAGTAAAAATGTTAAGGATCCAAACCTATAAAATATACTTCTAATTCACATCAGTCCTATCAGGCAGTTGTAGCATTGACTTGACCATTAGATCCTTACTTATCATCCGACATTAGTCCACTGCTGGCTATGTCCAGCAGCCTCCCCTAATGAGTGTCACAGCGGCCTGTATTCATGTATATATATAGCTTGACGCATCTAGCATCTGTCTGCAGTGTTCCTTATTCATTTGTGGCAAATAAAAGATTATGAATCTAAATTAATTGATTTTATTTTAAACAAACCAAATAATATAAAATGTCTCGAGTGCCGACCGCGATGCAATGCAAAACGAAGTGTGCTAAGACATTCCACTCAATGGACCGACGACATCGTAGTAGTCGCAGGGAGTCGTTGGATGGAGGCGGCTCAGGACCGCTATTAGTGGCGTCGTAGGGAGGAGGCTTATGTCCAGCAGTGGACGTATAAGTGATGATGATGATGGACTAAAATGTACCAATATGATTCGCGTGCGACCCGCGCGGACACGTTTCTGTACTTTGCATGTAATGCGACACCCGCCGCCGCCGCCACCGCGCCGCTTTGATGAGCATTTATTTTATTTTCTGAGAAGAAACAGTTTTACACACTTTATAAATAAACTTAAATAACAACTTATAACCATTTATGTGCCCTCGCATATAAAAACTAAAAGACTGCTCGCTTGTGGAGGAAAAATGGAGAACAGTTCTGTCTTGCATACAAGCACCTGTCTCTCGACTCAAGTCTTTTATAATCGCAATAATTCCATAAACCAAAGGAATTTTAATTGTCGGAGGGTCGCAACGATAAAATTATAAGTTTCTGAATTATTCTCCCCTCGCCCCCTCCCTCGCACCTCGCCCCGCTCGGACGGAAGTACTTATACGTGTCGGTCGGTCGCGTAGTACTGTAGTGGGCACTCTCTGAGATCTGTCTGCTTTACATAAGTACCAGAGACACGGAGACTGGGACGGATAATCAGATCACGGACGGCATTGGATGATTTTGTATTATTATTACTGCCATTGAGTAATTTATTCATTGATTTATGTTATAGCGGTTATATATAACAAACAATGTTCAAATAATGAATGATGTGTCCACCGTGTGCAAGAAGGCTAAACGTTATTATAAAATTGCATACCTACTTAATTACCTGTATCTCTACCTAGCCTCTGCAATTATTAACTCATTTATTGTCAGATTCAGAATCCATATACTCGCACAAATTACAAAATGTCACAATCCTAGAGTTTAATAATGAAATTACATTAACTAAACAAAAGTTACTAATAAACTAAACAATAGAGCATCGCGTAAATTATTGTTTTTAGCGGTTTATTAGCTTACAACATGATGCTAATTCAAATTTTTATTGCTTTTTAGCCCGACGATAGAATACGTAAGTATTATAATCGCAGCGCTTTTTCGGCTCTCTTAAATTAAATGTTTGCTTTTAAATTGTTCAGAAATTTAAGGTAGGACTAGGAGCTCCATATGTATCCGCTAGACAGAATGACTTGTCGTACTGTGTACTATACGACTCGCACCTACCTCTATCACAGATGATAATGTTACCTGTACCTAACGAAAAAGATTTACTTGCTTAGCTCACATATAATCTAGATTCTGGCAACAGCTTCAAATTAATCAAGGAACAATGGCATCATTTGTTAAATCTGTACAATCCCTCACGAAAAGGCTGATGATGTTCCGACCTCAACACTGGGTACTGTACGTAAGGTACAGTCGGACACTAAAGTACAGATTCAGATTGCCTTAGTTTAGTTCATTTGCGATATTAACACTGAACAGAGCACTGGGTAATGTCTCATAAACATACATAAAATGGGTGAAACAAATAAAAAAATACAATGAAATAAATAAATAAATAGGTGTGCGTGTGCACAGGAATTGATTTCCAAAAACATTTATCGTGCGTTTTGGAATTAATGGTACGCGATTTGTGTAGATAGAAAAAATCATATATTAAAATGTATTATGTTCAGTTAATACAGATGGAGAGACAGTTAATGAAGTTACTATGTAACATTACTTTGTATGGACGGTTCGTATCTTACGTTACATGCCATCCTTAATGATTTCTACGACTGATTCATACTATTTCATAGGTGGCCTGAAAGAGATTCTTGTACAACTTTATCGGCATTTGTCACTACTTGTACTTATTGTTATGTTATCATTAGTATCGAAGAGTATCTGTATCGTTTCGCAGTTTGATTGCTGACTGTACGTACCACCTAGAGAGGTACCACCCGGCCCTCTCCTCAGCCCGAGGCGTGGCGCCTGCGACTGACAGCCCCCTGTATAACGCGAGGGGCTTTTTTGTAACACCCTGTGTAGCACCCTCCGAGTTAGTTTAAACGAGCCCGATTTGGCGGTCGAAGGGGCTAACTTATGCACGGTTTTATTTTTATAATTATTTATTCTAAAATATTGTTTTTTATGTTGTGCGAGGGCTGGGAATCAAATCAAGAAACATTATAAACGGCTTCTGTTTTCTAGATCAGTAATCTGTTGTTTTCAACAGTCTTACCGCGCTGACTCTTGCTTGACTAGTGCTCAACAATGCGTATTGTATTACTAACTATGATACAAATAAATCATGTTTAATATAAATATATTGACAGGCTGATAAACTAATATTAATTCATAATGAGCCGAGTAAACACTTGCTTTCACTCTTTTGATATAAAAACTAATGGTACCTAGTTTTACGAATTCACTATGAATGATGATGATGTCCTACTAGCCGAATTTCGACCACAGCGGTCAGTCTCAACGGAGACTTTACACCAGTGCACAAGTGTATGCGCAAAAACACAGGTGCACTCACTATTCCCTCACTTTTATAATCCGATGGGACTTTGAATGTAAGCGGTTTGTGCTGGAAGAAAACCGGATGTTCTTCCAACAGTGATATGGTTCGTTGCTAACCCGGTTATATTAGTGATGAGATTTGACCATTGTTTAGTTTGTTCTACGAATAGACGCGGCTCGAGATAGCCTCGGCGGTGGGAACTTAAATTACACATGATTCGTTGTAATGCAGTGAGCCGGTTCTTTTTATTGAGACGTAAAGCATGCCCCTCACCTGGCTGTCCTTAAGGCCCAGTTTCTCTGCCAGCTTCTTCCGGTCCGGCTTGGAGATGTACTTCTGGACCTGGAACCTTTTCTCCAGTCCCTTTCGCTGCAGGTCTGAGAACACGGCGCGCCGCATCATGCCGCGCCGGGGCTTGCCTGCGGGGGGATCTATATTTATTTTGAAACTAACTGCTGCCCGCGTTTTATCGGGATAATAAATAGCCTATATGTTATTCCAGGTCCCAAACCCAACTATATCCATGCCAAATTTCAGCCCAATCAGTTCAGCATTTTTTTGCGTGAAAAAGGAACAAACATCCATACATCCGAACTCGCAAACTTTGACATGTATAATATAAGTAGGAGTAGATTAGTAGGATAAAAGTTTATATGTATCTCAATAAAAGTAAACACATTATACTTGGTTGTACAACTCTACAATAAATCGAACCCTATACATCATTTTTGTATAAAGGGATATAAAAAAGAGGGAATTATTTTAACGACATTGGTCCTTTTGCTTCGATCATAGATAGGTATCTAATATAATAAGGATATGCAATCGCAGTTATTGGTTTTGGCAGGTTTCATTCGTCTCGTCAGTTCTCAAACTCGACCTAAACTTGCACCTTGCACGCTGCGCGTGTTCAATTATAATGTTGTTGAAGTATTTGATAATGACTTGGTATTCTCTATTGTTGTCATAAGTTGTGTGAAGTTTTGTGTTATTCTCGAACCGAATGGTCTGTTGCGTGATGATGGTAGGAGGCCCCACGGCATGACATTGTGTCCCTTGGGAGCTGGGGAGGCCCATTGTGTGGGACGCTACGTTGACACACTTACGGATTTCCATCTTCCGAGGACATCCGTAAGGGCTGGGGCGCCGGCAGATTACCCTGGCACCGCCGAATACCAGCGCTGGTATGGCACAAGTGCCATGCCATAGCAGCATTAAGTTGAGCCGGTGACCTTCTTGTGTTATGTTAAATTGTATAATACACAATAATAAGTAAGGGCAGACCGATGAGCTGTCATAGAGGCAACTAGTGTTATTGTTTTAAATTAAGCTATGTTTGTACATATTGTGTTTTAATAAAAAGTTACATATTATAACATTACCTCTGGAGCTGTGCGCCCAGGGGAAGCCGCCGGGCAGCGGGAACACTTGCGTATGCGCAGCGCTCGGACGAACTGCAACAACAGAACACACACGTTACATTACAAATAAAGGCAACACGTACCTATAGGTATTGGTTTAATGCGTACAGACAGATTTAGGCAGTAAGCGGATGGAGACGAGACAATCGGCTGCCTGCGCCCGCGCCGCATGCGAACGGACTGTTACAAAACATCTTAGTGTAAGATACAGCGTGGTGATTATGTTATCACACCCCACATTTTTAACCGACTTCAAAATGAGAAGATTGTCAATTCGTCTGTATGTTGTTTTTTTCTGTATGTACATACTTATGTTACGTTATATCTCCGCCAATCATGGACCGATTTCGAAAATTCTTTCACTATTGTATCGAAAATTATCCTGAAGGTAGGATTGTTATCCCCAGGGGATTAGTATTTATCCCGCAAAACTTAAAACAAGTATAAAAGTAAGGGAATTTGAAGTTGATTTATAGTTTTTTTTTAAATACGTAAAATAATTTAAATGAGTATGTCTGTTCTGTTCTGTTCTGTTCTGTTCTGTACTGTACTGTACTGTACCGTGTGAACAACAACAAAATGTTTCACGTATATCTACACATAGGAGGATGGGTAATCCAATATTTCTCAAAGGAATTTACTTTTTACAAGCACATTACCACGAAACTAGGAAGGCAAAATGAAGTTTGTAAATATTAGTTCTCATTTGTTTGTATTATTTTATTGCAATCTTGTTTGTTAATAAAGATACATTTAAAAGTACTTACTTAACTACACTCTACGCACCTCTTTTCGTGTTGGCGCAAGATTCCCTTTTTTCTGCGTTTTACAAAGAATAAAACTAACAGGAAACTGCGCCAAGTTACTTTTCCGCTAGTTTTATTCTTTGAAGCGAATCCGCGACGGTCGACCTTAACATTGCAGACGAACTGTAGGTACCTACTTGTACTGGTACCGGTGCGTCGACCACTGTCCGGCAGTCGTAATGCTTTACCTGCTGACCTCTAACAAATAGATCTACCTACCGATAACAAAGCAAATATCGTTATGGACTTCTTTGCAAAAACCAAATCATCGTCTTGTTTTATACAAAAACGCATAATCGTCTGATATTTGTATGGAGGTAGATCAACAAAAGAACATCGCACCCACACATACATACATAATGTACACGCACAGCGCACGCACACAATGAGCGGCGCCAACAATGGTTATAATGGAATAATACGACAATGCAATAATACGAATCATTTTTACGGCAAATTACCGGTTTTGCAAAATGATTGATAACTTTATTGATTTCAACAAAAAACTGAAATATCGTTCATCATTAGATGTAACGTTCCGAACAGTAATATACAAAAGGCGTGAAGCTGTTTCCGTTTAAAATCAGAAATAAGACATCATTAACTATTATTTGGGCTTACAAAATAAGCTTTTAGTCAAGTCAAATTTTAAGCGATAAATGTGAAAGTATTAAATGCACTGTCAATAGATTTTCTCTTTGCTTAAATCCTTTTGCCCACTTATGGAATAAGTGATAAAGAAATCACTAGCACGTGAATAGATAGCGACATTGTCATACATCAATAATTATAACGTAAAATTATTGAGCCGAAACAAAAAAAAAATAAACAGAATATATCTTTTAGAACCAATATAACATTATCAAAACTATATAGATAGGTACTAAAGTTATAGGTACCATTATTTGTATTATTTAGAGTTTTCCAATATTTCGGCAACGTTGCATGCCCCATCATCACGGAATCATTGAAGCAGGAAACATAAATACAATTCAATAAGGATGGGAGTTATTGGATATTTTAGCTACCGGTTATTAGTTGGGTATTTTGTTTCAATACCGCTAGTACCAACTGGTACCCAATAACGTTACAATATCCATACCTGTCCTGATTTCTACCCAATATATTTCTTACCGATTTGGTTAGAAATACCAAATACTTGTTGGAGCTACATAACTTTACGGGTGATCGGTCCGCTAGTACCTATGCGTAGATGATAGTTAGGTAAGTATAGGTGTTGAAGCGTTGGGTAGTTATGGCTCACGGTCGGTTAGGCGCGATACTCGCTTTGCACAATTATTCCCTAGCGGTATGCGGATTTTACAATAGCGTTAGATATTTTAGGACCATGCTAACAAGTACTGAGTTATTGAATACCGGACTCATCTCTACAATTCAATGAGAAGACGAACGTAGCACTTCAAACATACGGCTCTATGATTTAACACTTTCCCTGCACGATTTGAACTGCAAATAGAACCATATTACCTACTCAAATTATGCAGAATTATGGAGATTATAATTATCTCTTAAAATGATATGAAAATTTCCGTCTGTTTGGTCTTTGATATTGTGCGCTACCTTATAAATAATCGTTAAATTGTTGATCGCTCATAGACAAGAAGCTATTTGTTTTGCGTACCTAGGTACCTACGACCATTTCAAAAATGAAAACAATTCCAATATTGTTTCTGTGAGTGGCAGCGTATAATAACTTGCGACCATGTTTTGCCGGTAAGGTAACCGATCAAAGCGTGTTGATGAGGCCTGCACTGAACGAATACTAATACGAGTAATTATTATTCATTCTTATGACTGAACTGAGGTCACTGCGAGTTAGTTTTTATCGGCAGATATATGTACATACCAATATTATTTCTACAGCACAGATTTGGTCTGTACAGTACAGGGTGTCCTAGTGTAGAGATCAAAGTGAGATCACAATACAATACAAAACTCTTTATTGTAAACCACAAAGACAAATAAAACACATAAACAAGTACAATAGGTGGCCTTATCGCTTAGAACGATTTCTTCCAGGCAACCTTTGGATGGATCGAAAATTTTCAATTTAAGAAAGGCAAGGGTGTATACAACATTAATACATAAAATAAGATTAAACAATAATATACCTACATACATAGAGTAGAAAATATATTATTTATTTGTAATAAATAAATAAATACCAAGAGATAGAACAGATAGGTACCAATATTTACTTTTCTGAAAAAAGTCACAATATTACTCTTAATATATTTAGCTATGATAAGAATACCTAATTATAAGTTAATGCGATTTTATATTATGTATGCATGCATGTATTTGTGATGAATAAATGACTAACTTTTGTCTTTTGCTTGAAAACTAGATACTTTAATAATATTCTCTGTTGATAATATTACTATTCGGTTCATAAAGAACCTTACATGTTTGAACTAAAACAAACATCCATCTCGGCCCCTAAAATCAAACGACCCAACCTCAAAACCCACAAAAGCCGGATTAATTTTAATGGCAACATCCATTTTTTAATCATTACACACTATCAAGAATGTTTATGTTTGAGATTATGGCAACAATAGAGTATATTTGTGAGCCAATTGGGCGTGGAGGGAGACTTAGCTACATTGTTTTTTTATTGTTGTTACAATTGGCAACATCGTTTTGTGTTCAGTATGGGAGGTCTAGTTTTTGTGATGCTGTCAAGATTGCTTTTATTTCTTGAGAATTTATTTTTTATTTCTTTTCTGGATTAAAAAGAACGAGGGATTCAATATTATTATGTCAGTGATGAGTCGTGGGGAAACTGCTCTTAATGCCAAAAAGTATTATATGACCGTATACGAAGGTATTTTAGCGGTCGCAAGGAGTCGTTGGATGGAGGCGGCTCAGGACTGCATTCGTGGCATCGTTTGGCGGAGGTTTATGTCCAGCAGTGGACGTATATGGGCTGATGATGATCATATGAAGGTGAGGTGAGTAGAACAATCAGCTGAGCGCACATTGTGTCAGCAATGTTAACGCGGTCGCGTCGCTCTGATTTCGGCCTAAGAAGGCTTTAAATTGCTTCAGCTTTTATATTTTGACCGTTTTTTCTAAAACTTTCGCGTTTGTTTACCGCCTTCGAAATTTTCTATGAAAGCTTTCAATAATCCCGTCCTACACCGACTTTCGTTGTCCACTAATAGCAGCTCAATGGTCCCTCCACCTGTTGGTCCATCAGTCGCGGCCTGTCTCGTACAGGAGTCAAACCTGTCATCACAAAGGACGTTGGCGACGACTCGGCCAACAGTGGACATGCAATAAACGTGCTGGTTCTGAAAGACCCATAGACCAGCTGAGCTAATAGGTACTGTATACGCATCGAGTGTAGGGCTAGAGGATAGGCCCATCAGTAAAGCTGACACCAATAACCACCAATGTGGATGGTTCATCATCATCATCAGTAGATATGTAGATGGGTACTCACCGAGGTAGGGATGGTGACAGTGTGCGAGCAGGTGCTGCAGGTGGTGGTGCGGTGCGGGGAGGGGGCGGCTCGCGATCGGCTTCGCGATGGGCCACCCCCCACCTGAGGGGAGGGGCGCGCGGTACTCTGCGGACAAATATCTACCGTCAGGTTTGGATAACTTCAATGTTTCCCCTGTAGGTGGAGGTATTGAAACCTTAACTATTCATTTTTCTTTTTCTCTAATCTGTTGTCAAAAACATAACCTAATTAATTATCATAATCTGCAATCGAACTCAACAAGCAAAGATAAGACGTTATATTAAATCAGAAAGCGAGTGAAGACAAGTGGTTGCAACGTTAAACGTTTAGCAGTGATTAATGTGATTAGCGAACAATGCGGGCGTGCGCCTGACAGGAGGGTAACGGAACGTAACGGGGCGCCCTCACCGCGGTCGTGCCACTGTAATGTTACCTTGCGAGAGTCGTGTGCGAGCATTACGTTACGTTATAATAGTTTATCAACAAAGCTGTCTTTGGTAAGTATATTTTGAGCTTTGTTCTGTAGTTGAATCAGTTGTTCTTACAATTCCCAAATTCATTAATTATCTATTTCCATAAACATAAAAATGTGTGACTATCACTTGTAAAAAGTGATAATCTTAACCTGCCTGCCAGGATGCTCATGCATTGCATACAAAACCGTGTCCGCGCAGGCCGTAAGCACATTGTATGTATAACCCTCAGTTGATAGTCGTGTAAAAAACAATGATTGAATGAAGGAAGTGCGCTGCGTGTGATACTCGGTTCTCCAACCTCACTGATATAATTCACAAATCTGAATGTTGCATTACAGGCGAATGCTCGTAGCGAGGGAGCGCCTTACAGGATCAAGCGAACGGGTAGTAGGGAGCGGGTAGTGGGTAAAGACGTGGGTGACGAGGGCTTGTTTGAATACGGGTTTTTGTGAAAATTTTGGCTCAACCTGTTTATGCTTAGATAAGGAAGAGTTCTGGGAGCTGTTAGTAATTTGGGATATAAATCATGATAGTAAATCAATTCATTTTCAATACAATTTTATTGTACATACTTGTATTTCTTTAATATCTCAAATTTCAAATACTGTTATTTGTTGTGTAATTTATGAATATAAACGAGACATTTGAGCATAATTTTAAAAATTAAGATATTGTGTATGATTGTCATTCTAGCAATAATTATTATTAAACAATTAATTTTCTTCACAACATTATCTTGTAAGAGCGAAACATGAATATAATTGTAAGTACAAGCTATGGCATACGTACTATTAGTAGGTGGTATTCTGAATCGAAACATTTTATGTAATGTAGCTTAGCTTGTATTGACCTAGATTACCAACAAATGTGGAAACAATAAACGCAGTGGTCTACCATCACTCAACGGGTTCGGTTATTTTTATCTCTTCAGAGTTTTTACCACCCTCAGCTACCTAGCATCCCTTAGCGTTTTACCCCAGCTTAGCATATTGATAGTTTGATAGCAATACTATCAATAATAATGATCTCCCTATAAAGGAACGACCAAAAACTATTTAACATTAAGAATGCTTATATTACAGTCATGGTAACATTTTTGATATGTGAAGTCGACAAATGCATAACTTGTAACCACAATTCAACGGATGTAAGTGCATAAAGTCAATGCAAATAAACCCGCGGCCTGCAGCTAACACAATAAGCAAATATCAACAAATGAGTTATAACTGCACCCCTCTTGCTCCCCCCTACCTACAAACGTATTGTGATCTCCGAGGGGGCGATCCTTTGATCGTCTTATACCGATCTGATTTGCCTGAGTCTCCTCGCATGTGCTTTACATGTTTGTTTAGCTCGGTATCGATTGTGTTGTATGAAAATTTTAAACGAGCGATGAGGAGTCTCTGGATCTGATGTTATTTGTATTGCTTGAGAGTAGTTATTTTCATGCCAGTAGATTACAATCCCGGAGTCCTTAGATCGCAAAGACGTTCACAGTTTTATAAAATCCCGCTGCAGATCCATTCAGATCAAAACTCAAAGTTCTTTATTTCCTATAGACCTAACAGGACTCTTAGACACGTCACAAAAGATATAGGTATTTGTGACTGTATGTATCACTCATAGTGGGTATGTACATATATACACCGCTCAGCGACTGATTGCAAATAAAAAGCAAAAGGAAATGAACCAATGACCGGCAAAAATATAATGATAGACTCATGAATGTATACACCTGTGTCTTCTGAATAGACCAGGACCAGCTGATCGAAATTAGATTATAAATACCGTGTTAGAAGATAAATACTACCTACAGCTTCTGATATTCTGAATTATGAACCCGATCATGGCGAGACAAAGGTGTTTATACCGATTATAATATAAAAGTGTAATATTTATAGAAATAACTACGGAAATATAGACTGAAAACAAGCGAAAGAGGAAGAAAGGGAGGAAATCGAATCACAGCTAAGTAAATTATTTTAACACCCAATAATACATCGTCACGTCAATCAACACAAAGAACATAACTTCATGATTCTACGATAATTAAAACAGAAATTAACCGACAGAAAAGAAATCTCTATTTTATAATTTTAGCGCAGGCTCCTGGAGGTAGAGCTGCATTTTACTATCACCTAATATCATCATGTTACTGTTATTGTTTTCCTTTTTTATACGTTTTATACTTTTGTCGAATAAAATATTATTATAATCGTTTCTATTGTACTCTCTCCACAGCACAACACTGTATGAGTTCCGGACGACTCTCGGAGCCCCTTCAAGGGATCGTTTAAACCGTTAATTGGCCCGAACTTTGAGCCGCAGCCCTAAAATTAATATAAAATAATTAAAATAACACCCCCATACGTTTGAACGTTCGCAAGGGAGGAAGTTTTCCGTCGCAACGCCTCCTGGCCCCTAATCACTCGCCGCACCTTGAGGCCGGGGGCGAGTGCTTTTCATGGATATTATAACGGATTTTGTGTTTTTTCTGAGATTTACGTCTTATGGAGAGTGGTGTGGTTTATTATTCGAAATAATTACATTTGTTAATACTAAAGCGTTAATGAACCACGAAGGCTTTATGTTTAGTCCACATGTGGATTAAATTGGTCATCACAAACGTGTCATCTACTCTGTTTGTTCTGACAGCCTGTATACAGGTGTGAGCGACAGATGTGGAGCCTCGTAGCCAACATGTGAATGAAGTTTTGCTTCTTTAGCTGATAACACTCACAAAATGTAAAAGAGAGAAAAGAAGAGCTTTTGAAGAAGCGTCGATCCCAGAATCTAAGTGACCAAACTAAATCGTATGTGCAAAATTTCAATTCAGGTTGATTCATCCATCCGTTCATTCCAAATATTATTTTCTATATGTTACGTTAATTACCCAATTATTAATCCATCCCGTATAACTGTTATAGAATACATAATAGAATAATCTGAAACTTCACAAGTTAGCCACAGTCAGCTGCATTTAAACTATCATAACAAAACGATTAAAAGACGCGCGATATTAAACACTTGAGAAAACAGACCCAAAAAACACAAAAGCAATAAAAATTGGCTTATTTTAAATACTCCATCTCTTTTACACGCTATGAGAATAAAGAGGGCCCGGGAACTAATCCTCAAACATAATAAAACGATAGTTTTGATCCGCGCACAATGGGTTCAGTTTTTATCATTTCATGAGTTATGCATCTTTTGTGTTTAGCGGACGATTATGATTTTTATTTTATTGTTGGCTTTATGAACTGTTTATTGGCAACGACTATTGGCACGCCCCGGATTCTGTCAATATCTAACCATTTGGGAGATTAGAACTTTTACGATAAATATTCAATTGGAATATGGAGGCAAGTAGAATTATAAAAATCTCGAAAATACTTATTTAGTCAACAGTTTGTGTGTAATCTTGCTGAAACGGCGAGATTATTATAAGTACCTACCTTTCTAAACGTTAACTTATATATACTTTTATGAAGTATATACCGTGGTTTTTGTTATTATAGTGTAGTGCGTAAACACTCGGGGTGATATCTAATAAACTGCCATTATATCAATTGTCAAAATATTTAAATTTTTGGAATATTAATTATCTTAGAACGTACCGTAGTACGTAGTTATCTACGTACTTATCAGTAGATAGGCAAGTTCAAAAATTACTGGAAGTACAGAAAGGTTTTCTGGTACCTACTGCACATTATTACTTAAGTACACATAGAAACCAAATTTGTGAATTAAATAATTTGTCTGTGAGCAACGTAGGATCCGAAATCAAAATCCGAGATCTCAGATGATTGTTTGCTATTGTTCCATTTTGCTACATAATTCCTTCTCTAAATTTTCGGACCTCTCATAAAAAGAACATAACAATAAAACATCAATAGCTATAACGCAATAACGTACAACAGTTACTTTTAATTAACCTGTTATTCGTTAACGATTGAGCGCGATCGCAGCTGGCGGGATTCGCGCCAATTTTTACGCGGGAAAGTGTGAAAATAATTGATTCGAGGGGACCGAAGTTATTGGATATCCAGTCGCGGCTTTTTAATCATCTTGCCCAGCTTCCAGAGAGAGTGGAAATACGATGGAATTATATTTACAGCTTCTTTATTGAATCAAGTAGATCAGAGAGTGGAATGGATCAATAATTTGATTTAGGTAGGTACATATAATAATGTATTATTAGGCATGTAAATCTACAGCAGGTTACTTATTAGTTACTTATACAAACTAAACTTACGATACCTAGTTCAAAAACATAGATTTTTACTATATAGACTTCGATTACTGCCTAAGACATCATAGGGCCGCATTCTTGATATAGTCATTAGATTTTTGTTTATTTTATCTAAATAGAATAGTTGTGTTTTATCTTGATCTCCATTTTGACTCAGTTTGGTCCAGACGGCAGATAAGCTCGCATGCTTTTACCAAAGTGTTGGTAAATGCGGTGTTTTTCCTATGACTGTGTGCTTTTCCAAAGGAAATACATAGGAACAGTAAGAAAATATTCCGCGCGACGACCCTGGAATAGAGGTCCCGCCCGAGCGTGCACTAGTGCTCTACAAACGCCCATTTAAATGCAATATGGCGGCCTCAAAACTTCAAATAAGCATGAAAACATTCCCATCTGAAACCTCAGCCGAAAAATGACATAACCCCAAAATTGCAAATTCTAAACACACGGCGTTAACTCGCGACCGCATTGGCTCGTTTAAATTCAGAACGCGTGCGGTCGTGTTAACGTCGGCTCACTTCGGATTCGGAACGATATGGTGCAAGTAGTGTAATGTAATGTAGTACAGGTGTCGTGTAGTGAGTTTAGTTTGATGATTATGTTCGTAATGGTACAAGCGGCACAACTGTTACTGCTTTCAGGCTAAGCCTACGTATACATGCAGGCGCAGGAATATCAATTTTATAGTTCACTAGTCTGTTCGCGGCTTTATGGCGCGGTAACTCAATGAAACAAACCCTACAGCAGAAATAATGTGAATATTAGTGAAAGAATTATCAGAATCGGACCAGTAGGTACTATTGGAGTTTACTCATCTTACCGTACAGCACAGCTTACAAACTTAGTAACGAATGTATTTTAAATATTATAACTAATACCATCAGGATAAGGCTACAAAGTGCAGTCTGAGCTTTTGTTTCGAGAACTTCAATCTTTGGTTGTTCCCAACAGAAAGACATCTTACTGACTTGTTTACGATTATTCTCGCAATGCTTCTCTATAAGAATCCACCAACACAATAACCTCATGAAAGGACCGGCGAAATCCCTTCCGAAGTAAATGAACGACCGCAACACATAATGCTGTCGGGCGGCTAGCCTTACCTGCGCATGTACTAGGTGGGTACCTACATAATAATGTCACAGCAGCAGCCGCCGCAGCATTGTGTGTGTAATTACCGTTCACTATTGCTGACACCGCCATACTGAAACATTTACTGGCCTCGTGTCTAGCGCTATTATCCATGTTCCAGACACAAAATAATTTATTTTTTGGTTAGGTCTACCGGTCTACCAGCATCTATGCGGGCACTGAAAGGTGCATGCATCGATGCTTTTCTGAGTGACTCGCTCAGACTCTTTTCGAATGACTGCATTCTGAATATCTAGGCGCATAAAACTACGGCGAAAATATTCAGAGCGATTCACTCACTGAATTTCATGAAATAATTTATTATTCAAGGAATATGTATGTATTTTTTTTATTCTTGTAAACGTTTCTACTAGTTGTCACATTACTCAATATAAGTCAGTAAGCTAAAAAATATATTTTAAATCGCTATTATTTTCGATCAACTAAAACGCGGTCATTTTGGCGCGCTTACTCTGTGACGTCAGAGTTCATCAACGTAGAAGTGTTCCGTTCATAGGGTTACTGAAAGTTATGAAAGTGTGTGATAGAATTAACTTATCTTCATGGAAAAGCAAAGAAAATATTCTTGTTATAAATAATGTGTCGTTCCTATGTGCTAAAATAAATAAATAATGTTGAACAATTCACACAGCATTATCTAGCCCCAAGCTAAGCAGAGCTTGTGTTATGGGTACTAGATGACTGATATACTTACTAATTATTACATAGATATATATTTTTACTATACATAGAAAATACCTAGAACACCCGAGACAAATATTTGCAGATCGTACAAACATTTGTCCCGAGGCGGGAATCGAACCCGCAACCTTCTGCGTCGCAGTCGGACCTTCGCCCGCTGCGCCACAGCGATCGTCTAAAATAATGCTCCTATGTGCTAAAATAATGTAAAACTTAGTTGTGTGCCAAAATAATTAAAAACTTGGTAAGACCACACTCAGTTTCCCAATCTACTCCTAGTACTAAAGAGGATGTTAAGCTATCAAAGCAAAAGCTTTAAGAATTCATGTAAGAAATGTTATAGGCAGGCTAAGGGAGTTCAATATGTTACTGCCTCATGCATCAAATATTAAATACCTATATAATAAGGGAAAAAAATATAAACATTCATCTATGGAAAACCAATCATAGATTAAAACTGCGGTGCGGAGGGTGGAGCGCGATGGTGTTACCTATACTTAGTAAAAGGCGATAACCCCCAGATTTTTTTAAAACAACTTACTCGGAAGACTTCCAACAGTAATAATAAAAAAATACCAAAAGAAGCTAGATTCGTGTTGGTGGCTAAAATTTATCATTTATTGGCTAAAACTGTTGAAAATCCGCTAAACCTAGCCACAAGGTGGCTAAAACGGTCACACATCTTGTTGAGAAGTCGATTTTAGATCCAAGAAAATATTGAAAGAGACGTCACGTTTTGTTTCACCAACAGCGTTGCGTTTTGGTAATTTGCGTGGGAATTTGAAAAAAGCTACTTTTTGTTAATTATATTTCACTATTAAAACATGATAAAGAAGAATGGCAATGTTCCATACATCCGCTGACCCAACTTTTTTCGACGGCGTGCATCACCCAGACCTTTTAAAATAAATAATACGTATATTAAAGATTCCGAAATCAATAGAATAAACCTTTTACAAGTTGGGAGAAAAAAGTTATTGTAGTTTATGCCTTGTGTAGAATGAACGCCTTCTCATATTATGAGAGCAAATTCAGTTGAACATTTTCATAGCAAATAACGTAGGTGAAATACTCCTCTTATCACGTACGCTAATTCACTAAGCATGTGCACTTCCATTAATTACTATTATAATAATAGAATAAACCGTTTGTTAAAGACCTAGCCTTCTTATTTCTTTTAGGGACCTGCTTATTTTATTTAGATTTATGGAATAGAATAGAATATAATATAATAGTTATCCATATAATAATAGAAGGTAAATATAGTGTATATAAATAAATATAATAAAAATATAAATGTAGTGTACTTACGTAGGTAGACAGACGCATTATTGCTTTAGGTTTATCGTGTAAACTGCGCTCACCTCAAAAACCATCATTATTAGAACATAGTATTGTTACCAACAACTACTAAGATAGATATTAAAAACATTTTTTATACTTTGCTATTTTTTATTGATCACAGGTAAGTACATTATACAAATACAAAATCACAGGTACATTATAAAAACATTGTAGATAATAGGTAATCACTAATCAGCATTGTAAATAGAAATTATGATTTATTCACTGTATTAGAAGTCTGTCCAAAAATGCAGCTGGTGGTTTCAGGTTTGGTTGATGTCTTGCATAACCGAGGTACCAGATTATGCTCATTACATGTGAGCAACACCCAACCGTTCTTTTGCCTGCTGCACAATAACAATAGTATCCTAGAATAGCTCTTCTTCCCACTAGCCCTCTGTCAGCAACGATGTAAGCGAAGTAAGACCTACTGCCAATATGTCTAGATTTTATTTTGGCTCGTAAAGTGAAGGGATCGATGCCTTGAAGGTTTGTTCCTCGTAATTGTGACTCATCTCTAGATACCTCTATTGTGTACATGCCGTGAGTTCTCAGGTGTTCTCCTACATATGATTTTGCCTGTCGAATTTGATAAGTACCCAGAGCAATAAGTTGAAGATCCTCTATAGTTAGCTCTGGGAAAACAATATTTGTTGTTGTTATTGTGTGGAACAGTGTGTGCCTCATGTTTAGGTTTCTTTCCCGTACAAACTGACCCACCTCATTTTCTTGCATAATTTTTTCTTGAATTATATCAATAACATCTGTGACATTTCTTCTTTCAGTAAATTGTACCGCAAAATGATTTAATAATGCGGCAGCAATCGAAAAGTCTTGCATTATATGGGGACAGTTTTTATTAAAATAACAATCAAATAATCATCTCAATATAACCTATTAGAAAAGTAGGTACGTATTCCACAAATATATTTATTCATCAGTTTATTGCAGCATAACTAAGTCTTCACTTATTGGCAGCAAGAAGGTATCTACTTACATCTTGGGGGTAAACCCATCTTCTCACTCTCTCAATCACTTCTTCAGTTTCATCTGCCAAAGAATGTCTTCTAACGCGAGACACCCGAAGCCGACAATTCAAACATCGCAAAGACATAGTACTGAAGATCTTTAGCCAGTCCAGAATCAGTAGAATGCCGTGCGGCCGAGGTATCAATTTGTAAGCTACCTAGGTACCCTCTTTTTTCCGATGCGTATCGTCGGAAAAAAGAGGGTAGGTAACTAACAAATTGATACCAATGGTAGACAGCAAATCCAGTAGTAAGCCAATCAGACTGCCGTTGTATCTATTTTTTTTTCTTGATAGATTTACTTTGACATTGACAGTTACAAAGAAAGTCACGTCTGTGGTCACGTTCTAAGCTATATGCTACCTTTCGTTTCTTTCTCGCACAAAATACAAATAAAAATATATTTTGACTCCCAGCTTCTAAAAATATAAGTGATAGATAGAAAAAATTATAAATCCGGCAGAGTTTATTACATTACTGCACATCGCTTGTTTATTTTTTCTTCGGACTGGGTCGGGTATTGCCATTCTTCTTTCTAAATATTGGTATGTTTTTTTAGCAATAAAGTTTACGAATAAAAATATTTTGTCCATTTTGAAGTTTCGTGCATATACCCCATTGACGCTGCTACCTGCTCTACCTTCTAGCTGACTAAACTAAGGCAAGGTATATTTACCTACTAAATTATAAATCTCAATACATTTGGCAACGCAAAGAGCTATTGTTTACTTGAAACAAAAAAACTGTGCGAATTCATGACAAATCCCTGAGCCTCGGCCACAGCAACCCTTCCGAGGCAGAGCATCCATCACGGGCACCTGTTCCGACCGTTCGGGCTCCAACTCGCTCCAAACGATAATCGAATAGAAATTTAACGGAACCATTCCCTCGAGAATATCTGACTTTATGACTTTCACGTAAAAAAGCACCCGCCAAATCTGAGCAATATAAACTTGGGCAGGAATAACTTTGCGGAGGGAGACACGATATTGCAACGTAAGGTGAAGGTGTAAAGTTCAGTTTTCCGCGAGCGAGGTAGGACGCAATTGGTGAACGTTTTCGTAGTCGATCGAAATTCGAATATTATTTCAATATGGCGCCCAATGACATGTTAATATGGGATTTGGTGCGATATGCATAATTTTATAACGGACATTTTCCAGAATTGGACTTATACGGTTTTCTTATTCGACCTGGGTGTAAATGGTTTTCGATTCGATCTTTATCAAATTTTTGTGGTTTTTCTTTGAAGTTTGTAAGAAAATAAACGATAATTTAGTTAGTTTAGGTTAAGTTTCCGACGTAGCCATCACCCAGGGACGGGGATATTATCCAAAGATTTCTCCAAACTTATTGCTTGTTATTTAGAGTTTGGAAATAAATTTGAGGTACGAGGTTTGAATAAAATCAACTGATATAAAAAGATACAAAATTATATAAATAAGGAAGGATTAGATAAGCGACTTTAATGAATCCTCATCACCGCATCGAATAAATTGTTAATAACGGGAAACTACAAAAAATTACGCATCAATAAAACCGTTATTCTATAAACGTAACGTTACAATCTTTCCTTACATCTTAATTTACTGAAGTCACAACATGGCGCCGACTTTTTCAATAAAAGCGGTAACATCTGGACCGACACTTAAGCGCGGGGGCGGGAGCGAGACGACCATACGAAGTCTTAGCGGGAAAGAACGAGATGGGTACAGAGGGGTCGGCGTAGAAATTAATATGTCCTTTTCTTACCGTTTTCGGACGCAAGTCGCTATATTATTATATTATTGATGTGTCGGAGCTATTACGGAGAGATGACTGCGGAGGACAATAACTAGTAATTACTTATAGCTACCGGAACAATACCTACCGCCGCCGCCCAGCCGGTGTCATCGGGAGAGGTTCTCGTAATGACACGTACAAAAACAAAGGTATCATTATTAACGAACTTTGTTTGTATTGGAATAACACCGACGTATGTAGGTAACCCGCTCGCATTCATAACGAATTCGTTACTACGATATTTTTATAATAAAACATAAGTTTGTTTCTTTTCTTTTTTTAGGGTTATACTTAATTCAAGTTTATGATTGGAAAATGTTTAGTTACAAAAAAATATTTAATACCTACAACACCATTTAAGACTCTTTTCTATAGTAATAATAGCAGTTCACCGACGACGGGACGCGGCGGCCGGCGGCGGTGCCGACGCCAGCCTTGGGAATACGTGGACGAACAGAGAAAGAAAACACTCATCTTCCATAACTGTAACTATACCTGCAATCGGCATACCTATATAATATATATTTCTTCATAATCAACTAGAACTTGACGTGGCGATAGCTACAATTTTATATGCCGTCGATTAATAAATTATAGTAATTTTTAATTTTCCGGCTCACTGGAACTCATAATACCACAATGCCGCGGTAAATGTGCCTTATATAACAGATTATATTAATTAGTCCGTAGGTAATATTATAGATATTATATGCTTAATATTTCAAAAGCCCATCTTCCCGAAGTTCTGAAACTTGTTTTGTTATGCAAGCAGCAGTAAATAAACGTTACTGTCCCAAAACAGTATTTACACAAAGCTCTACTTCAACATTGTACTTAGAATACAATCATAATTTATCAATCACTTTTATTTCTTTAGGCTTACATAAACACTTTGGACAAATTTTAAAACAAATATTATTAATTGGGCAAGTGGTATTCATTATGAATGTAAGCGGGCTAACTACGAATCTAGTTCGAACGAACGCGACGCGAACCGCACTCACCCTGATGAAGTCCCTCGTTAGGGGATGTAGGTAACGTTGGTGTTCCTCGAACACAATCTAGGTTCGTACTTTAACCCGTTTACATTAATAATGAATTCGTCAAACTACGAAAGTCATAATAAGTGTTATTATTGTAATCGAATTACGGTGAATCGATTATATTCAATACGCAGATAATGGAATAATATTTTTTCAACACAAGTTTTAGTCATATCAAGATTATGGACGTCTAACATAACCAAACTAATGTAGATCATTCGTTATTGTTACAATTACAAAATTACACCTTTATTGATTATCTGAACATTTTCTGAGCTCTCTTTATTGTGTTTTCGTATCTTAACTCTAGGCGTAGAAGGAGAACTCTATTAACTGGTTAACTATAACTATCAGGTATACTCTCATGCACTGTCCTCTTATACCTAACTGATTGTGCAATTAGCTATTTCATTAAGTATGTCATTTTCTTAAGATTAATTATTTTAATACCTACGACTCACTAGTAGAGCAAATAAACAAAATTAAAATTAAATTACCGTTGCTACGAGCGGATACCGGTATACTGAAATAAAAACAGCCATTTCTTTGAAAAGCCGATCTCCGTATAAAAGAAGCGCCGCAACTGTAATATTCTCTGTCTCTTCAAAAATACATGTTTAGGTCTAGGACCCCCAATCTTTAGGCTTTTAGGTATTTTGGCAAGAATTAACTTTTTATTACGTCGACGCTCTATCTATACCGCTTAGATCGGCGGGATTTTCGCGCGCGACATCAAAAGGTAGAACAAAAGAGAAAAGAAAGGAGACAATCGTATGGGGCATAAAGGG
Organism: Eupithecia insigniata; assembly: GCA_947859395.1. Lineage (NCBI taxonomy): Eukaryota > Metazoa > Arthropoda > Insecta > Lepidoptera > Geometridae > Eupithecia > Eupithecia insigniata. The sequence continues at coordinate 8,170,343 of OX402023.1, read as the reverse complement.
GCATTCGCATTTCGGATACTCAGATGATAATTATTAATCAGCAATTCGTGATTGACCCTCTGCAAGGAAAGCGAAAATGTTGGATTTCAAATCAACAGGAGGGCGGCGGCGAGACAAAGCTCATGAAGAATAGAGTACCTATAGTAACAAAGTAGAATAGTAACTACTACTTTATAGCAGACGAAAAACAAAGGAGGAGGAGTCGAGGAGGTTCTGTGTACGGCTGTATGTATCATTTAATATATGTACTTACGTCGATTGCTTCGTTTTCCGATTTTGAAAATTCTTTCACTATTGTATGGAAAATGAAATAAATAAATAAAAATAATTCCGAGGTGGTCTCATCAAAAATAATTCTCGAGGATACGTATTTGTCCCGACTGGCTAAAAAAACAGCAAACTATTGAATTTGAAGTCGGTTTAAAAAAATAATATTTGTCGTATAATTCGGTCATTTCTAATATATTCGTGCGTTAGTCTCATAATATTTTCGTTCCTCATTGGTTCATTTTCTTTTGTTTTTTATTCGTACCTAATCAAAATGCATCCAATGAGCTGCGCAAATTATACGAGTGATACACTCACAAATACTTCTGAATCGACCTCTTGGTTTCCCTATGACATAATCTTACCTACTATACTTTGGGGCTACATGGTGTTGTGTAAAATATTCAGCAAGTTTTATTTATTTTTTGAAAAACAAGCGTAGGTAAATGATTGCTATCTGGACATACGAATCCTACATCCTAATCTCTAGGTATGCGTGAATCGTTAGGAGGTAATGAGGTCTCTACTCACCGTTAACACCAGGCCGGGGCTCGTCCCGGTCCCCCAGACAACGGTCTCCGAGGCCCCCGAGCCCCCGGTCTCCCAGGATGGCGCTCACACTGAACTTCAGCAGCGGTTTCTTCTGCTCCAACTCCTCACAACGCACCATCTCCTCAGTACTGTACTTGTTCGTGAGGTCCTCGTCAGAGTTCTCATGGTAATTCAAATTAAACCTTTTTTCTAACTCTTCTAGACGTCGTATGCCGGACTTCTTGCAGGTGAAAGGAGGGCAATCACCGCTGCCACATGACTGGCAGCGGCGGTTTAAATTTGGAATGTTTAGGACTTCCTTTTCGTCGCGCTGATAGTATTCACTGTAGTATTCGTTTTTCACTGGGTAGGTTTCTTCATCGTCTCTGCTTTTTGACTCTTCATCTTCTATAGATTCATCTTGTTTATCTTCTTCTTCTTTCGCTTCGTCGATGTCGGGACTGTTGTCCCTCGATCGTTCGTAACTCTGTCTGTGCAACACATAGTTCTCTATCTGTTGATTCAGGTACTGGTGGTGAAGCTCGGCTGTCTTCTGCTGATGAAGGATGTTATCCACGAGGAACGGTGACGTCATGTTGAAACCCTGGTTCTTATTGTACAAGTTCTGGATTGTCTTCAACATAATGTTGTGATCGAGTTTATCGAACGGATTTAACTTCACCGGTCCATGTTTTAGATCCGTTGGGTACATTATATGGTCATTATTGAAATATGATTATAATTTTATTTTTTTAGCTTATTAGTAACGTTATATCGATAACCGTTATTGATCGTAACAACTACAGTTATTTCTAAGAACTACACTAAAACTAAACATTTGTAAAATTATTAGAAAGTAATTTTTCGGTTCGTATTTCTAACGTAGAACGCATAGAGTGAACACACGTGCGTCCCTCGTTACGGCCAGATCGCGACTGGGTGAAACAGGGAGTGGTTTATTGTTAGGGGCGGATCGCGCGGCTTTTTACCCGCGCTTTTGTTCTTCGCCCAATCATCGGAGACCTGCCTCGTGCTTTGCTCGCTAACATTTGTCGAACAAACCGAAGCTGGTGCTACAAACTTAGAGCTCTTGTTATGGTGGTCGCTTTATTCACTTACAAAACCTAATACTCTGAATACTTCAGAGCAATTAAAGATTTATTCTCTAAGATTAAGCTCCATTTTGTGTTTTCGAATGGTAGAGCTAAGTTGGTCGTCTAAAGGGAGTGTGTGTATTATTCATAGGATGTTGAGAGTAAAAAGGATGTACTTATATCTGTTTTTTTATGATATTTATTGAGTTGAGACGGCTAGGCCCGGGGCGCTCTAATAATACATATCAAAATTCAATTTATGAACAAAGACGTTTGAAAATTATACGTTTTACTTTTATGAACGGGTTTTTCGATTATTCGAAGCAATGAATAGGTTTTTCAGTTATTATTATTGTCTACAGTTAAGCATCATTGATAAAAAATATAAAGTATAAAAACCTTATAAATTGCCATAAAGCTAGTAGAAAGGAAATACATTATAATCGATGTAGCTCGCGATCAGAATGGAATGGAACCATTTGAACTAAAACAAAACGCGATCAGACTTTTACTTTGAGTGAAAGTCTGATCGCTTTTGTTTCAGTTCAAGGTTGCATACCATTTTCACGATGCGCACGCAGATTGCAGGAGACATGTGACGAAAAATATTAACTAGGTTAGGTTCCATCCTATGCTCATCACTAACGTATTATAGAGTTTTTAAAAATAAAAACACAAAAAAATTATAAAAAGCTAAATTAAAAGCTAAAAATACACATATACCTTCATGTTCGTAGGCGCATACGCCGTACCAATCATTTTCGCCGCCGTAGCAATCACCTACGCCGTGGCGTAGGCGCCATAGCAATTACCTAATAAGCTGTGGCACCCACCTACGCCGTAGCACTCGCTTATGCCATACACTCACCTACGTCGTAGCAATCATCTACGCCGCGGCGGCGTAGGCGCCTGCGCCGTAGCACCCACCTGCGTCGTAGAGTCTACGACGTAGACCCGTCCGCGTACTTATGTTATTTGTAACTTCTTTATAATTCATTAATAACGAGGTTTTAACAGTTTGCTGCGCCATGATCTCGTAATATATGTGTCACCGCGGGGTAGCACTAGAGATGTGGGTTTATCACAGGACCAATAACTACGATATTATTTATTCGTGTAAAATAAAATACATTACACAACAACACACAACATCTACACTTTTTTGTACTTACAATAAAAAAGAAGGTTTCAACTAGCTTCTGCCCACGGTTTTACTCACTACTCTACCTATGAATACACTGATCACCAAACACACGTTCACTGCTGGACATGCCTCCCCCATACAAACAAGAGAGGGTTTACCATTATCAGCACGCTTGTCAAGCGGATTGGTGATCGCAGTCGAGTTAAGACATACACAGCCCAGAGGAAGCTGCTGGTTCCTCTGTAAGGTTTTCGTAGTCGCCTTTTACGATATTCCTGGCTGATAACAATAAATTCATTTCCTATGTAACAGCTATACATATATACCTAGCTACAGCAGACTCATCTATTACCTAATCTTTACATCCGATAATAACATTATTCGTCATGACCCATCTCTCGTATATATTTAGTTATCCTCCAGAATATTCATTAAATGGTACCTGCCCACCAAATTAATATGATAATTCCATACAAACGTAATACAATAACCGAAATATGAACGAAGCAAATAATTCGGAACGAAACGTCAGAAACAAAGACTGGCCGAAAAGAAAAGAATCACCACCGCGCGCGTCAAAGAAAAAAGTGTTCCAAATTTCAAATTAGCCACACCCCCGTTTTGTTATTGGTTGGTGCTTTTATTCCAAAACGAAATATCTTATTTACTACATCCTATTCATTTTAAGTTCTCTACGTGTGTTAATAAAGTTCATTTTAAGTTGAGTTAGTTTAAATATAAAATGCAGAGACGATAAAAGTTATTATATTGTTAACAATATGAATTTGATTCCCTTGTTCTCTGTATTCGATGGACGTTTATAATTTAATGGTTTAGAAAATTTGATTTCAACTTTGATTAGGTAATACTTAGGTGGGATTGTTTATATATAGATTGTGTAGGTATTGTGTAGGTACGTCCACTGTTGAACATGCATCCCCCATACAAGGATAAGAATACACAGAAGGAAGCTGCTGCCCTTCCACTGGTGTTCCCTTAGTCGGCTCTTACGACCTCCACGGGCCGAGTTGGAAAAGTGGCTTCTTACGCCGTAATCACCGGCTTGCTTTTATTTAACTTGCACTGTATGTAACTATGTTTGTTCGGGTGGAATCTTGCAACTCAATTTTAGAACAGTTATCCTCAACCGATAGAGCTGAAATTTGGTATACTTATGTAAGTTCGGACAGGACCGCTGATTGTGGCGTCATATCGGGGAGGCCTATGTACAGCAATGCTATGTTATTGCAATTGTGATAGCTAGGTTACCTACCGTATACCTAAGGGTACCTACTAACTACGTTTACTAAGTCCTCGTGCGAAAACGAGGACCCACTTTCATTCATGCGAGCGGAGAGGGGAGTTATTCCGTGTTCGTCCCACTGGCTTGGGCCTAAAGTGGTTCGAACACGGAAAATCAAATTCAGAGGCGATTTCATTCCGTATTCGTCCCATATTGAGATGAGTAGTACCTACTGTGAACCACATACGAGTACTTGTAGTGTCAGTAGTCATGATGTGCTCAAACCAGCTGGTTTTATAGACGAAATTACCATCCGTACCGAAATAATGTTAAGAAATACAAAATGTAGGTACGTCATGCAGCGTGCAATTAGGTAGGTATTTTGTAAGCTGCAAAAGCTGCCAGATTTCGCGCAGTGAGAGTTAGCTACACATACCTACGCTGAGTGACCCTGCATGCATTTTATATATTTATTTTTAATGTGACTATTCACGGATATTTATTGCCCTTTATTACAATAATAAGTTCTAATAGCGCAAGTTTAAAAATATTTTAACCCTAAATCCCCGCGCCCCAGATATTTGCGTAGCAGCGATCCGACACGCAGCGCGCACAATGCGCACATATCATCCACGTTGGGGCAGAAAGGGTTGAATATCAAAACAAAATTAATATTCTTTCAAATCTATTGTGTTGACGAATTTCGCAACGGTAGTTATTTTTTATTTTACGAGTAGCTTTAGTAGAGCACTTACTGAAATGATTTAGCTGACCATTGTTACATTATAACGAGGACCTACGATAAGAAATCGAGCTGCAGACATTCCACAAGATTCCACGTGATTGATCTAGTAGATACCTACTGGATCCTGGGTAAGTTATGTAATATATTTATGTTTTGTAGAGTTGTAATCCAGAAAGCCTTCTCAGCTTTCTTACAGACACATTATTTCACAATATTTCCACACAAAATATTGTAAAATGAAATACTATCGTGTTCTTAAATATTGGTCATATTTTGTGCAAAAACGCATTTCCGTGTTTTCTACGCCAAAGTATAAAGTGAACATAAGATATTCTAAACGCCGTTGGCGCTTAGGGGTACTCAGGTGATTTGTCATGTATGGCGGTCAAAGGGTTAAAACAAATCTTTAAAACGGCCCGCCTAATAGCAAACAGCTCGAGCACTAAGCCACATACACGTCGGCCACTGCAGAATTATAACTGCGCCCTCATTTCTGTCTGATCAAGTTATTTTACACTATTATTTAAGAAAACACCTCATTAGGAACATGAAGCCCATTCCATGATCTAAAAGATATAATACAATAGTGAATTGTCATCAGTCTCCCCTCTCGGTTGAATACAAAGCGTGTCCACAGGCAATAAAATTAGAAACTAATAAAACGCAGCCACCGCCTGACACTGACAGTTGACACATTTCGCATTTGGCGGGAAAGGCAGGACGCACGTGCCGCCATCTTTGTGCGATTCGTCGCACAGACTTTGTTTTGTCATAAATTAATTTGGAATTATTTATCGTTTTATTCCGATTTCGGTTAATGTGTGATGCTACGGTACGGTTCTGTGCTAAATGTGTCACGGAGGATTTTAAATGGGTTAAACTGGATTTGAATATTGGTGAGAATTAAAACTGCAATTTAGGGTTAATTTAATACGGATTAACGGAATAAGAAGCTTTCGGAAGACGTCCGTATTTTATTTATATATTATCCTTAGAATACTGTTAATAAACAGATGGTTGCGGGTTCGATACCCGCCTCGGTAGAAATGTTTGTATAATCTGCAGGTATTTCTTCCGGGCGTTTTCTATGTATAATAAAAAATATCTATGTATATAAATCTATTGTACCTAAGGATGCAGTAGCGTAAGTACGTAGCGCAGTAAGTGATGTAGTAAGTTATACGTATTTACCAGAACATAAGCTCTGTTTAGCAGCTTCAGTCGAGGGTAGTTGTCTAGATGATGCTGTCTGCATTATTTATTTAATAATTGACTACGGACGCTTATACAAAGGTCGCAGGATAGAACGTTTTGTTAGAATGTTCATTGAAAGCTGATTTATCTGTTCTAGTTGATTAAACTATACAAACTGAGTGTAGACCACACTAGTTGCACTGGTTGTATGAACACTGAACTCGACAGAGCGCTCAGCGCTGATAATTTAATCTTGTCACGTGTCCAAGAGTCCTCTAAGGTCTAAAGCACTTTCATATTTACCTAACAATTATTCAGGTCGCAGCTTAGGTATAGGTACCTACATGCGACGATCCTATATACTACCGTAATCTACCGTTGTTATCTACCACAATTACCTACCTATAATATATAAAATATCGTAGGTAAGTAATTGTAAGCACCGACTAAACTTATGCCGAACTATCTGTCTAAATAATTATGTACCTAAGTGCAGTTATAATCACACAAAACATTGAAGTAGGTTGTTATTTGTTAGTTATTTCAATATGTTGTACGATAGGCGTTAAATGTCTTAAATGTCACTTGATTCTAGAAGAATCTTTTCTGCTGGGGTAACGCACACAAGTAAGCTCCCATTATTAACCTGTTTAATAATTAACTTTTATATATTTATTAAAGTATTGTCAGTGTTAGCAGCTCACACGCCAAACCACTCGCACCAACTAGGTATACCACACCACACCCGCACCTAAGATGTAAATCGTTACATATGCCCTGACACCAAAAACTGTGGCATTGTCTTTGAAGTATGTAGACGCGCGCGCCGCGTCGGCACGCGCCGCTGTTTTTTCACGCCGCCGCCCCGCCGTCTCTATCAGTCGCGTCGGTGCGACGACCAGCAACCAGACCGGAGAATCTGTTCAAAACTCTCCAATAAACATATCATTTATCCCTCCAGTAGTTAAGAATGTAGTCTCCTTCAAGGTTTTCTGTGATTGCGGTTGCTAGAAGAAGTAGAAATCTTCAGCGCACACAGAGTTTTGATAAAACAGATATCTATACAGTCTGGTCGCTGGTCGGCGCGCTGACTGATCGACTACACATGGGGCAGCGGCGGCGCGGCAGTGGATAGTCTCGAAAAAACGCTCGCTCCTTTCGCTGTTATTACTAGAGATGAGTCCGGTATTCAATAACAAACTCAGTACCTGTTAGCATGGTCCTAAAATATCTAACGCTATTGTAAAATCCGCATACCGCTAGGGAATAACTGTGAAAAGCGAGCATCGCGCCTAACCGACCGTGAGCCATAACTACCCAACGCTTCAATACATATAACCTAACCTATCATCTACGCATAGATACTAGCGGACCGTTCACCCGTAAAGTTATGTAGCTACAACAAGTATTTGGTATTTCTAACCAAATCGGTTAGAAATATATTGGGTAGAAATCAGGACAGGTATAGAGTATTGTAACGTTATTGGGTACCAGTTGGTACTAGCGGAATTGAAACAAAATACACAACTAATAATCGGTATGTAGCCAAAATATCCAATAACTCCTATCCTTAGTTATTACTGTGTACCTTAAACTAAATACCGACCTATCAAATCGACACTCCCTACGTATAGTTGTGTATCTGCAAAACACAAATTTTACAGGAGAGCGTTTTAAAGATTTGAAAATGTTCAAATACCTATAACTGGAGCCCTTTTAGAGATATTTCTGTGAAAATTGGTGAGATGCTCTCACTATAGATCTAGTTTAAGATGGATACTATTTATTATTTAAATGTATACTGGTTTAGATTTTATTACACTTACATATTTTTACGTGGTGCTTATAACCTAATAAAATGCCGTATGTGGCACATACACACTTTTTGTGGGAGCTTAGAAGAATGACAATATCGTAACTGCCTGTTACACGGTTATACTTAGTAGATCTATTTGACTAATTCTGTTTAACTGGTGCTAGATGTTTAAACGTTGGAAATATACAATTTAATAATATGCTTCTACATATTCTATTTCGGCATATTAGGCCTGATGACTGAGTAACTAATACAGGTCGCCAGACCTTAATTACTTGCTTACGAAACTAAGCCTATTTTAAGATAGGTAGGTATTTTTTTGTAGTAAAATGTAAAACTGTATTCGTGAATTGGGGTTTTCCCACTTATTTTATTATTTTTTTCGCTAATATTGGTCGTTCTTATACTATTATCGTAAATAAAACAAGAAAAAAAATACCATTTATTAGGGAAGTAGGTGCTCACCTAAACACAAATACTACGATTGTTATTTCAAAAATAATAAAAACAAAACCAACTACCTATCTCAGCTTTAAACTCTTAACGACTATCAAACACGACTAATCAGTCTTTACTAGTAGGTACTTTAACCTAATTATTATTAAAATGTGAACACAGAATTAATATTATGAAATAGCAAACTTGACTATGTCAACATTTAACTATGTAAACAATTTATATAATAATACGAAATACAACATTTATTAAATTGAGATCGAAATAATAGTAGACCTATCATTACTATACGTTATAGGGTAGGTAAATTTGCAAAATTCTTATATCTAAAATATACACAGAGTCATAAAGTTATAAAATACATATATAATAATAAATATCCAATCTTCACTATTCAATTTCTAAGATGATAAAAATTTACACAAATACAAAATTATTAAATTTAGATCCAAAATATGGTTAGTATCATTTTTACGTACTTTGATCAAAAATAAACACAAACACAATTCATTAATAAATAATCATTATTTAAATTATTTAAGCCAAATTTATATGGTTTCAAACTTTACTTAATTTGTGCAAGCAACAAGCAGGCCGCATCTCTCTTTTTCCTTAATTTACTGTCTCTTACAGTGTATGGTTTTCCTGAATTTCTATTGTCCTTACGCTTAATAACTAGTCATTGATTTTTATGGACCAAACGCAATCAACCCTTATCTTTTTTATTTGTACATCGCCTTTTCTTCTTATATGGTTCGCTGTCATTGATTTCAAGCTGCTCAGAATTATTCCCTGACATACCTGGAGAGCCAATTGGCAATAGCGTTGGAGTGGAGGCTGGTGACGCAGAGCAGCCTAATAACTGTTCATCTGGTAATCCAACTGGTAATGTCACTGGAGTGGATGCTGTTGACCACCTAGGTTGGTGGTCATCCGGTGAGATAACTAGCAATGTCACTGGAGTGGGTTCTGGCGACTCTGTGCAGCCTAATTGGTCAATCTGTTAAGCTATAAGGTGGCCGTAATTGGGAGAGTCACACAGTGATAATGGCTTATTAATGCTTGAGGTAGACTGTAGCAGTAGGGGAGATTCAGGCATGTTTTCTGCCAAAGTGGGGTCATAGAAGCTATATTCCGGCAAATTACCTTGAACTGTACCACTTATATTTGTAAATAGTGGTACTTTTTTACTTTCCATGGGTTCAGGATATTTTTCTTGAGTTTTCTGGGTCAGGTTTACAGATTTTTCACAAAAGCGTAATGACGAGCTAAAGGCATTGTCATTATTCCCTGTGTCATTGCTGGAGCACCCACCACAAGCTTGCAAGGAATATTGTAAGATATGTGAAGCTGGGACATGCAATTCAGAAGATGCAGGACTATCACCGTTGAATGTAAGAGGGAAATGCGCGGTGCAAGAAAAGGTTCTTCATCGCTGTCAGATATTATCTCACCTATTCGGCTTAGGTCATCCTCAGTAAAATTTTCTGAGAATGGCACTGGAGATACACCTGAAAAACAACAACAAGGAGCAAAATTTTAAAAATTATGAAAATCTACTTAAATTTCATGTGAAGAGAGCACCTTGCACTTTTAAAGTGCATTTCTGTTCATTACTACTGAAGATCCTTATCAGATCCTCAACATTTTAATGGGGCCGGCCACCCTTGGAATTATCTTCTTTCCGACAAAAAAAATCAACAAAATCGGTTCTCAAACAACGAAATTATCCGCGAACAAAAACATATACACACACAGATATATATATATATATATATCCTTTTCTGCAATTGGTTAAAAATAATAGTTTTTTATTAAAATAACATGAAAACACAAACACAGAACTATGTAAGTGCATGGGTTACTATAACTTTAATTCAATAACTTTCCGATGTAAAACTATGTAAAAGTCAGTTACCATATTTTGATTGAACAACATTTAGAAGTATAAATATGTAAGTGCCTAGATACACCTTATGATCATAGTGAATCCCGATGTATAAATATGTAAGTGCGTAGTTACACATTTATACGTAGGTTATCAAAACATTTTGGAAAATTTCAAAATGTACTTACTAATAATTGTCTATTTAGTCAGCAATGAAGGCCATAACACACAACTGATTCAAGAAACCTATTAACTATGATTGGACATCACAAAGTACAAAAAGTTGGTAAATCATTAATTATGATTTACTTACCTGGTCTTGTAGTAGATGTAGTTGGATCTAGGATATCTACTTTTCCTTTCTTAGTAGCATCTGCTTTTAAATTGTTCAGGAATCGGAAACGTTCACTTGTCATTTTGCGGCAATCAAATATTTACGAGTCGCACACGCATTCTACTCGCTGTCCGTGCAAGAACTGTGTAACGGGCATTTACCGCCATCTGCACCTCATTCCCCCCGCGTCAAAGTGTGTATGTGGAAGATACAGCATTATATGGCGGGAAAATAATGAAGTTAGACAGTTATACGATCAAGAAAAATGTACTTAGAGTAGACATTTTTGTTTTTTTGTAAGTTATAATGATAGACTGACATGTGTAGATGCCAAAAATGCATCAAACGTATAAGTCTGTATGTGGCAGTTAGACGAAGATACGTAGGGAGTGTCGAAATGAAAGCTCTTGTAGCCTAGATCGAGCTGTAATTTTTTTTGTTTTGAAATATGAATTCGTATATCGCTTTCTACAACAAACTTAGCGAACCTCTTTGACCGTTCATCCAGGAGAAAGAAAAAAACAATAAGAAACCCATTTTTAAATGGTTTATTGATTTTTTATTATTTTTGCGCCTTACGTCTTGCAATGGCAATTTCAAACCGTCATAATATGTAGCTCCGGAACAGTAAATTTATTGTAAACTATGAGGGTGACATGATCACTCTGATCGCTTTTTAGTGGTCATTCGAATTTGGTCGTATCACCTGGTAGAATAAGGGTGATTAAGCGAGTGGACCCTTATTTCAGTCATTCCTTTACAACTAGCTCAATACGAGACATAGAGAGCTGAAATTTTCAGGATATAATTATCTTGGAACGCACTGATTTTTTGTTATTACCTACAATCTTGGGTTGAAAGGTTTTTTGCATTTTGACGTCCAAGTTATGACCTTATCAGTTACGTCTTAATCGATATTATTCAAAAACGCGTGTATGAATCTTCTTGAAACTTTTTATGGTTACAAGGAATAACAGCAACCGAACACCGTTTACAATGAACCTCTGTGTCTGTCCATTAAAGAGCTAGATTTTTTTTAAGGTTTCAAAGAAAAACAAGATTACATAAAAACTGTACATATTTTCGAAAATTTTACTATTTCATATATAACATGGACGAATTAGGGGACGGATTAGGGGAGGCCTATGTCCAGCAGTGGACGTCGATCGGCTGATATGATGATGATGATGATGATGGACGAATTAAATATTGATCCTTCATCTATGTATATAAGCACTAATCAAAAGCTACTAGTGTATGTATGTTTTGTAGATGCACATTCAATGGTTTCCGAGGAACAAGGTTTTGCAAAACGTTACCCCAGCAGGAAATTGAATATCTCAAAAACCTTAAGAAGCACATATTTTATTTTTAGGCCCACTTTTATACACAAATATAAGCTATCTGCCCATATAAGTCAAATTTGTCTAGGGTCATTCGTTTAGAATCTTCCTGCTGGAAAAACGTTACCCCAGCAGGAAACGAATTTTGCGTTTTATTCCAAAACGTGAACAAGCACAAATTTTTTAACTTGACGCACATTTACAGCGTAGAACGCACTAATTATTTGTGGAACTCACTTCATTCTAGAAGAAACTTTTCTGCTGGGGTAACGCACTCCACTACTATTCCATAATTTTTAGCTTAGGTAGGTAAGTACATTTAGGTACTATCATAGTATAAATTTTCGCTCGTGTGGTATTAATATCAGTAAGTATATTTGAAAGATAAGGTGCAGTGAAAAATAAAAGAATTTCTAATCGAAACAAGCACATTTATTTGATATATTAATAAAGCGAATATAGGAAAACATTTATTATTCACATAAGATTGTATTGTAATGGTGAAACGGAACGAGCCTACGGATCCTAGTTGCTTTGGTCGCGTCAACGTGTTGCAGTCATTATATAAATCTAGACGTTTAGGAAAACATCCGCTTTGGCCTATTCATCATCAAAATACGTTAGGAACTTTGACAGTATGTAACAGAAACAAAGATATTGTTTCGAGTGAAATTGTTATCAGTTTATCGAGGACCTCTGTGGCACAGCGAGCGAAGGTTCGCCTGCGACCTAGGAGGTTGGGGATTCGACTCCCGCATCGGGACAAATGTTTCTACAATCTGCAGATATTTGTTCCGGGTTTTCTATGCATACTAAAAATATCGTTCTAGTATATAAGGTACCTATATTAAGTATATCAGTGATCTAGTACCCTCTACAAAAGCTCTGCTTAGCTTGGGCTGGACAATTAACAAAGCATTATCTAAATGCTTTGTTAATTGTCCAGCATTAATATTTATTTCTTGTGCGTTAATTGATTTTGACAATAATAATTTAGAAATCGTATTGTTAAATTATGAATAGGCCTTTTACTTTATATCTGTTACCGTCAAATAGTAATACACGTAAAATTATAAAAAAACCTAGTCACTGTATAATTTTCCTATCATTAAATCAACAGGACTGTAGTAGCACTTACATTTTAACGCATTCAAATACGTTAATTTATAATTTTCGTATACTTATCCGTAAGATAATAAACAAACAAACGAGTCTACCAATCAGGGCCTTGTTTTACTAGTTTACGTATTCTCTGGCGATCACTTGACTCGTAAATATCTGATTGGTCGATGTGGCCGGTGCTCTCGTCTGCGTTCACACACAGTTCGGTCGCTATTAGGGACAGTTACACTCATACGTTGTTGCTCGGGCGACTAATGAATGCCAGCCAAAGATGCGGGCGTCTTGCGTTCCGTCACTCAATTATTATTTTACGGATAGGTTTCGTTAAATCATTTTACGTGTTTTAATGCGTTACATTGGAAGTGCTCCGCGCGCGCCTGGCTACCATTTTTATAATATTACGGGTCTTATTATCCTACGGTGACATATCGGACTGACTTTAAATAGGGTCCCACGAAACATGTGTGAACTTTTGTTATATCAGTTTTTGAATTGTGAACATAATTTTACTTTTTAAAAACAATTCAAGTTTTTTTCTTTACACTTGTGTTCATATATGTACGTGTATTCTAACATTACTATTTACTGTTTGAAACTTCAAAGGATTTACATAACTTTTTTGTACTAATTTCATTATAAAACACTGGTATTGCTGAAAAAAAATCAAGTAATAAACGTTTGTGAAGTATTTTATAATGTTTGTTAATGCAAGAATGCGTGTAAAAGAACACTTAACATAAAGCAAATAAACCTATTTTATAAAATAAAAACGCAATACAAAAAATCGTTATTCAAAGTTGATCTTCTCGGTGTCACGGAATAGAAGACCTTTCAGGTTAGTACACATTCATGTTATGCAGCACCCTGTATACAAACTGGATTATTATATTATAAAACAATTATTATTTATTGTACATTGATTTTTAGTTTCAAAGCAACAAATGGTTTATTGATATAAAGAAGTTTACAAAAATGATTTTGAAAATAACAAAAACTTTCGTTGCCCAAGTTGCGAAAAATCAACATCTACCCGCAAAATTGATTAGTTTCAGATAGTAGATAGAAGAAGCCAACGTAAAAAAAATACTTAACTAAAGACAAATATACATAAAAAGAGAAGAATCTTGAGATCGAACTAACTATGTCGGACTTTGTCCAACCAAATTATAAATACGATAATATACCTTATGGATTAAGATTCAAGACTTATTTAAACCGAAAGCACATTTTTTATTACATTCATTATTACAACTTATCAAACAATATTTTTAGAACCTTATTAAACAATTTAAAACAGTATAAGCAGGAAATTACATGTCGCTAACTTTTATAAGTACTTTAAGACAGAATAAACCGACCGATTATGTTATTAGTTAATCAATCGGTTACTTTTCCGTCTACTCGAGTTTTAGTACCAATAAGATAATGCAATTATTACAAAAAACAAAATTAACATAAAACTGCTTGGTAATTAAATATTTTAACTTTACTGTATTTCTGTTTAAAACGGTATTAACAGAAATCAGACAAGAATATATATGAAGCAATCATAACTTACACCCAAACTATTTATTCAACTAAAACTAAGTAAATCAGAAGTTAAGCACGCAAATAGAAATATATTTTACAGATATTTGTTTTATTATGGGGTGACTTAACAACTAATATTCTATGTATGACTCGAAAAATCAGCTGAATTTATCGTCTAATAACTTAACAATAAAAACTTATTTCATAATGTATCTGACCTCAACATCCAACGAAAGCAGTCATTTTGAAAAACGACTGATATTATAACTTAACATCACACGAGGAGAAAGATTTTATAGGTAAATTTATAAATTTATTTGGAACTTATAATTATATGAATACCTATAGATAATTTGTTTTTACACCTATACATTTACGTCGTTGCCTGCGATCGCTCCTCGCGCGGCCTGCGTTTACACCTATCTACACAGACGCCTAGAAACGCACTTTTTACTAAAAATTAATCACATACAATTCCAATGAATAACTCCTTTTTTTCCCATACAACATACTACTGGAGAAAACGTTTTCAGATTTCGATGTGAACTTTAACCTCGTGCTTCAGATATTAGTCTCATACATCTACATATTTGTGTCAGAACAGGCTCAGCATTACATTACTAACAGCAAAAACGGTAGACGAAGGAAACACTATCAAGGATTGTTGAATGATTATAGGTATTTCAGGGTTTTCGTACTAACATGTCTCTAATAACGTAATCTATCTAAAGCTAGGCAAACTTAAATGTAAATGTGTACAATATCGACGAATCCAAGATTATCACAACGTTCAATATGGAAGAATAATAATAAGGGAAGGTCTCGCTTCACCAACACTTAACTATCACTTATGTATATATATATATTTCGTTAAAGTTTATTTAACTTAGTTAACCATATTTTTTTTCATTGAGGAAAAAGAAATTAAAAGAGAAAAAATAGGTTTTTAATTCTAAATTAAGATTATTTTAATAGTTTGTCGATATTTTTCAACCGACATCAAAAAAGGAGGATAATTTTAATTTGTCCGTCTGTATGTTTTCGTTTATTTTTGATATCTTCGCCAACTGTTTATTTATTTATTTAGAACTACCAACAGAGTATACACTCAAAAATCACAAAAATCACAGCTAACGTATCTGTTATCATGTGATACTTTCAATTAATTTAGATAAAAACAATTATAAAACTGTAAATATTCAGGGACATGGTGTCAGTTTTAAAACAACATTAATTTATGTAACAACACTTCGTTTTAAGTTAGATCCGTCTGAAATAGATGAACAGCTGTTTTGATCGAGTTGTGTTCGAAAGGTGCCCTTTTGAAAGTTACGTATTGGTGAATTTAGACCGCTATAACTTATGTTTTACATTAAATTCTTACAATGATCACAATTATTTTAACATCAAGGCACTTAGCGTTAGTCTATGTTATATATCATTTATTATAGTGAAAGTGAATTCCTTCAGAATTCGCATCAAAGTAATATTTGAGGCGATCTCTAGACGAACCGTCTCTCGTCTAACGAATACTCTAAAAAACATCATCTTTAGTTGTCCCATCGGATTATGAGAATAGAGAGTACACTCTCACGTCTGCGTACACACTTGTGTAGTATCGTATGTCCTGCGCACGTCTAGACTCCGCTGGGACTGACCGACGCCGAGACCGACATTCGATTACGAGGACATCACGCAGCCACTGTACTGATCACTAGTGGTTATTTCTGTTTTCCGGCGTTTCAGATTCTCATCCCGCGAACGCCGTACGGTTAGCGCGCTGTTTTTCGCCTGATAGCCAGTTCCATCTCCGTCACCATCGCTCGCTGCACCAAAGTTCATCTCATCGTACTATGAATAGAAGCTATGGCTTCACCTCGCTGTGTGGTTGTTCTCTTGTTTAGTAAAGCGCAGGATCTTTCAGTGGCGGTCACGGGCGGACAGTAGTGCTGCTTTACTACTACTGTTTCAGCTGATAATAATGCACTGATAGTAAACTCGTACGCTGTGAGTGTGGGCCTGCGAGGAGCTGCAATGATGATGTTGATGGTAGTACAATCTCGCTCCGTGTTGGGTCTCTCATTATATTGATCCCTGTTGACGATCGATGGGAGCTATAGATTCACCTACAAAATGTTTCTCTATAAAACTTTAAGGTTGAATCTATCAAGCACATTAAGAGTTGCAGAGTCCTAGTTATATTGACAGTGTTAGTGGTGTGCTGTCAGCTTGCGCGTCCGCTTGGTGCGGGGTACGCTGTGCCCGCCGCTGTTGGTGGCGGTGCTGACGGCCCGCATGATGTCCGCGAGCTGGTGATGCAGCCGCGGCGAAGGCGCAGGCGCGGGCCGACTGCGCGTGCGCCGTCCGCCCGCGCTCGCACTGGACTCGAGAGTTAGGGACTGTATACATCTGGAACAAAAACTATACTGTTAGATTGCTTTACTTTCACTTATTCCCGAATAGTATTTCTGCATGCCATACTCTCGACATTTTTGGGCCAGATGGTCCGACCCCGTACAGGAGATATCTTCCTTTGTAACCATTTAGAAGAATTCCACCGCCTTTCCCCGAAATGTACATCGGATGACTATGCAATATTAAGATGACAAGAACAGTGTAATAAAAGACGCAAGCCCATCGAGTCAGGTCTCCTTTGATTTATTTAGACAAGTAGTTATAAGTAATGTTACCTGGCCGCCTCGTGCAGTTTCCTCTGCAGCAGTTCGTTCCTGCACCGCGCCGCATGCAGCTCCCGCCGGAGCACCGCGCGCGACTTGTTCCCGAGAGGCTGCAGCAGGGAGTGCCTCCGTAGGGACGCGGCGGTCGGCCGTGAGGCTGGGTCGGGGTCCACCATTTTCTGGAGATAGACAAGTAGATTAGTTAACAAGGATTTGGTAAAATATAATCGAAAATGTTTAATCTAGCCCTGCTAATGCTAACCTACTTCTGTATAACTTGTATTGTGTCGCGTCTAATAAAGCTTTCATTTGTTTTAATGCCAATTAATATCACATCGGATTTTAGTTCAGAGTAGAATTGCAACATTGAAGTGATTGCAGTTATCGTATTCCAAGCGAACGCTCTATCAAAGTAAGTAAACATCACATTATTTGTACCGACTTCAAATAAAGGAAAAGGTCCTGTTTCGGATGTGTGTCTTTCTTTTTAATTCGTCGATTACTTCGTCAATTGTGGACCCATTAGAGAATATTTATTTATACAAACTTATAAAACAACAAACATTTGGATGATTCTTTTGCTATTGTATAGATAATGATCCCGAAATGGACCCATAAAAATGTTAATCCCGAAGATGAGTGTTCGTCCTGCATAACATAAAAAAACTATTTATTATTAACTGTTATTTTCGACTGTTATCATCATCAAATATTTAATTTAATATAAACTTCGCTTAATATAAACGCGTTTTGGGTTAACAGCGTAGATAGAACCAAATTTTGTAATCCTTTAGTGGTCTGAATAGGTTACAACGCTGGCAGCTGGGACACACCTTCAGTAACTGGTTAAACTCTCGGGATAGCTGCGGCAAAGGAGGCAGCTTCCCGTCTCTGTAATCGTGCCAGGTGGGCCCGTTCTTGGGTAACGGTGACTCGCCGCCCGCCGCCTCCCACAGCGTTAGGCCTGGAGGAGGAATATAATGTAAGTATTGAACAAACACCAAGTTATTATTCACTTTATTTTAGGAGTCAAGCTAAACTGAAGAAGTGTAAGGCATATTGAGCCCTATCTCCACAATATACATTTTTATTCGTATAATGTGTCTTAGCTCTTTCTAAATGCCTGTGAACTTTATATAAAATGAGTACATACCGAAGGCGAAGATGTCTGCCTTCATGAGTTGTGAGAAGTCCTCCTGCAACACCTCCTTGGGCAGGTACCGACAGTCTCCCTCCTCCACCACCGGGTTGGACACACAGGTCACGTGACCTAGGTCACCTGCAAACAAACACAACGTTTCATAACTAAATAATAATGCTGGACAATTTGCACAGTAACATCTAGCCCCAGAGTAAGCAGAGCTTGTGTTATGGGTAACTGATATACATAGTACATTACATAGATATTTTTTATTATACACAGAAAACACTAGAAGACACTAGAAAACCGGAAACATCTGCAGATCTTACAAACATTTTGTCGCGAGGCGGGAATCGAGCATGCAAGCTCATGTATCGCAACGCTAGAGAACCTCTCAAGGGTTTTCCAAAGATGTGCGACGTAACAATGCATCCTCGACTCGGCCCGTAAGAGATACATACAAAATGCTTTACAAAACAATTAACAAACAATACCAACAATTTGGTACAAAAATGTGACAATTGGCGCATAATCATTTCATCATCTATATCTATATCAGCCCATACAAGTCCACTGCTGGACATAGGCCTTTCCCAAACGACGTCGCCACTAATAGCGGCATTTCATATACATATTGTATTATAGAGACAACTATCCAGGAAGCTATCAGAGGTTCCTTAGTAGTGATAGTAGTCGTCTTAAGACGGGCAGCAGCTTCCTTCTGCATATTTTAACACCACTGACGATCACTTAACCTCCTGCCAAACATGGTGATTATGACGTCACTCCCATTGGTATGGGAAAGGCATTTCCTGAACATGCCAGGTCAGTTGGGGTGGTAGTAGAGTGACTCACCTATCTTGTATGTGTGTTGTGGTAGTAGGTCCGTGTCTGCATCGTCGCTGTCCGAGTCGTCCGTGGCTCCGCTGCAGATGAAGATGTTCCCCGGCTTCACATCCATGTGCACTAGTGAGTGAGAGTGGATGTAGCTGCAGAGAGAGAGTACAATTAATAAGTATTTCATTCTTATTCTTGACTGCTAAGTGAATATACTCATGAGAGTCATCAATAAGCGAAATAGCGCTAACAGTACCAATAGCTCCGCTTCTGTATCTATATTCTGCAGTCGCAGAAATAACATGGACTTTATTTGGGGGATAAAGGTGGAATTCCCAAATCAACCATTTACGCATTCTAGGAAATGGGCCGTGTAGTGGTATGCCCTCCAGTAAATTTGGAGTTTGTTAGCGCCATGGAGCAGATTTTAATTGAAGTTCTTAGTCTATCAATCGAAGTTTCTATTAACGCTGTCTATAGATAGTAACAGATAGAGAGATCTTTCGTTGGTGGCTTATTGTATATCAATAAATAGATGTCGCCGCAGGTAACAGGCTACTCACGAGAGTCCTTTCGCGATGTGCGCCAGCAGTAACAACAGCTCCGCCTCAGTGAGCGGGCCCGACTCTGACATCTTCTGTTGAAGCGACCCACCGTCGCAGTACTCGTTCTGGATTATCATATGGTTGTCTTCTGGCCATGCTGAGTAGTATCTACCAAACATATTTATAAACTTTATTCACAAACAAGTTCTAGATAAATAGTAGAAACAATTTAGAACTAGTATTTATTAAAAGGCGGCTCAGGACCGCTATTTGTGGCATCGTACGGGGGAGGCCTATGTGGACGTGTATCGGCTGATGATGATTATGATTTATTAAAAACATTTGAGATAACCGCAGACGGTTTCAAATAATCTAGATCGACTGATCCATATAAATTCCACTAGCATCACCCGTCCGGTCCGTGTGTGGAGGGTGAACGGTGCGTCAGTCGCACGACTCAGACCAGACGACGGCAACTTACGGAACCTACCAGAGGAAGGGCAATAGCTTATTACTCCCACCACCAATCCATCTGGCAAGCGTTGTGGTTATGACGTCACCCCCTCGCACGGTCAGCTCAGCAGTGTATCTATGTGTGAGTGTTACCTGACGACATGCGTGTGTTTCCCCAAGACTGCGTGCGCGTACACTTCCGTGAGCGCGGCGCGCTCTGCCGCCGAGCCCGCCACTGGTCTGAGACAGAACACAAACATTTATTATATTTTATGATTATTTTTTATCTATTTATAATTGTATTGCACAAGATACCGGTTTGTTCCGCACACACTAGTCTATCTAGACAACTGATTGTCAATGTGGAAAAAAAATCCGCAGGAACAACCAGTTATCAGTGTCGCAGACGGCACGTTGCCCGCTGCACTACGCCACACAGATCGTCAAAGATCACAAATAACTTGTCAGTCATACCTGAGCGACCGTTTGACCGCGTACACACATCCGTCCAGCTTGTTGACGCAGCGCGTGACGCGGCCGAACTCTCCGCGACCGATCACGTCCAGTTCCACGAACTCTACGTTGTATCGGGATATGTTGGACTCCTGGAACAAAACGCACCATTTAACAATACAAACATTACACCACAAGATGAATTATGTGAACCAATCGCTCCACTATACACCAAGGCGCGCCTAACGTCGTTCGTTACACGTAGGTGCGCGTGAGTAAATTGCAGGCTCAAAGTGCCTGCACGAAGTACGTCAAAAACGATCAAGTGTTAAAAATAATAATAATAATAAATGATTATTATAATGGGTAAACTCATTCCGCGACCACACACACCACAAGCGGCCTGTATACTGTAGTCTTGTGAAAAGGCTTACTACAAAATATCCGACCAGGTACCTAGAAGATAAAAAAAGCTTGGGACGGATTTTGATAAGTCTAAAACGAACACCTAACAGGCTAAAAGTTTCTTCGTCGCTTCTTTACTTCAGTCTACATACCGAAGCGATCGAATTAAAAAATATCACTTTATTCCAATCTAATTTTAAGAATGTTTTTATCCCAGTTTAATTTTAAGAATTTTACATTTTCTAAGTGTACATTTATTGTATTTATGGAAATAAATATTTTTGATATTAGTTAATTGGGAATGTGCTCACTCGCTACTTCTGTTTAGTTGTAATATGTTTTATCAGTATAATGTAAGGTAGAGTATGTATGATATAATATAACTCACTCTAAGTCGCTTGGCGGGCTGCTGGGGGGGCGTGGCGTCCCACGACGTGGGGGTTTTGGAGTGCGCGCGCTTTTTCTTGTTCAACGCTTGCCCTGCGGACAAACAGACAGCTATTAATTAAGTACTTAAACACATAATTTAGTAAGGGCTGGTGCCGGTGCGGCGGCGATCTGACTGACGTTCTCAAGAGGCACAAATATGTAGGTCTTGTCAGATCCTACGCATTTGCTCATCAAGGGGAAAGAATCACGCATATTTGAGGGATTCTTTCCCCTTGATATGTAGACATGTTCCAGCGATCTCTGGCGGATCCAAGCCTCTTGCGGAGACATACCGTCTGGGGTGAAGGGGTTGATGTTGGCTTGCGGCCTCTGCAGCCGCGACTGGTCCTGGTCGTCCTGCAGTAGACTGCCAAGCGCGCTGTCTTCGTTGTCGGACGGCGGGTGCAGGTGGTAGCTGGAGCCCGAGGGCGTGCCTGGAAGAGAGGCTTATTATAATTATTTACTACTTTATTATTACTACCTCGACTGTCGAAATCTGTAAAGCGATGACGTCATCGAGTAGGCAGGTTCTATCCGTAGTTAGTTCCTCACCTGAGGGCACGTTGAGCCTGGGCGGGAACAGCCTCGCCCTCAGCGGATGGTGCGACGGAGTGGAGCACTTGTCGCGGAGGTTGGAGGTCGTTTGTGGGCTGTCGTACAACCTGCAATGGAGACAGTTATGTTAGTTAATGTCTTCAGTCAAACATCAGATGACATGCTGACAAGAACGTATGCAGTGTAGCCACTAGGCAGGCATTGTGCAAAGAACATGATACAGGGACGCGGAGCGCGCGCGACTCCAACCGCAATAATGCTGCAATAGCGTCGATTTGTTTACTTTTCCTTTTTTAATAAGAGGTTAATTGATGATTTTTTACATCTATTAAGAAAAATAATAGATTCAGGCGTTACTTTGCGGAAATCCATTGCACAATATTAGAATGAAGAAATATTTAGTAACAATTCCGCGTATAACCTTCTCTGATAGTATTCATCAAAGTAAGTTGTCTACTAGTTTCGTCTCTCCACGAGACATCTTCAGGACACCACAATACTCGACCTTGACATTGAGATTGGTAAGCATAGCAACACCGACAGAGTCCCGCCAGTGATGTTGCCTCTCCTTAACCAAATTCATCTTGTCATCCATTCCAACATAAGCTATCAGCTTACCGTAGTTTTGTCCATAGAATGATGTCAGTCCTCTTATCTCAGGAGAACTTTAACAGAGAGCTATCTATTATTTACCACACGGCTGAAAGTAATGGATATAGTAGAAAGATGGTTGATGGTTTAATAAGAAGTAAATACCAATCTCAATGTCAAGGTCGAGTATTGTGGTGTCCTAAAGATGTCTCGTGGAGAGACGAAACTAGTAGACAACTTACTTTGATGAATACTATCAGAGAAGGTTATACGCGGAATTGTTACTAAATATTTCTTCATTCTAATATTGTGCAATGGATTTCCGCAAAGTAACGCCTGAATCTATTATTTATCTTAGATCAGCAGGTACAGCTGAACAGGCAAAATTATACATCAAACTCACTCAGTCACATCGTATTGCAGCTCAAAATGTATGGTTCAATCAACAGTGTAAACATTTGGGGGTTATTCCATCTTACATTAAAATTAGAAGTAATACAAATAGTAGGGCAGCTAATGTTGCTTTGATAAGGGCTAGGAATACTTGGTTAAATGAGGAAATAAAACATTGGTTTACTATTAGAGACAACTATAAAACTCACTTGGGAGTTTTACACATGGAGTTAGCTTATTCCTTACACAACATAGAATTTGATTTACTAGATAATAAAGCTAGGGAATACGCTGCTGAGTTAGCCCACAGGAAATATATAATTCAGACAGGGAAATTAGATCGATTAGTTAGAGACAAACAGAGGGTAGACCGACTAAGGGGGAATAGTAATACTGTGCAGCAACCATGTCCTCATACGTTCTATCAACGCGTAGAAAATCATAGTGGCGTCCAGTTCACAACTTCAGAATTATCACTGTTAGAAAAGGGTCTTAAATACAACTTACAACCAGTTTTAAATAAGAAAACTTTGGAGATTTTGGCTGTTGATTCAGAGATGGCAATTGTTAGGGGTAAAGCTGACGAAGGGGTTAAACATGAGGTAGCCTCTTTAATAAAGAAACCAATTAGTTCAGCTATAGTTCCAAGTTTACCAAGGGAATTAAATGTTTTTAAATCTTTAAGGAATAAGGTAGATCAAAATAGCTTAGTGATAACAAAAGCAGATAAGGGTAATATTGTAGTTATCTTAGAAAGGGGTACTCATGTGCAGAAGGTTAATGAGGTTATACAGGGCAATGATTTTGAATTATTGAATTCCGACCCAACCAAAGTTTTCACACAGGAATTAAAAGAAATGACAAAAAACTCATGCTTTATTTCTCCAAACTCTCTTAAATATTTAATTCCTATGAATCCAAGAACACCAATGTTGTATGGTTTACCTAAAATACATAAAAATAATATTCCAATCCGGCCCGTTGTCTCTTACATAGGAGCACCAGCATATGGTTTATCAAAATATTTAAATTACGAATTAAAAAGTAGATCTAGATTCAATCCAAAGTATAGCTTAAAGAATAGTATGGATTTGGTCAACAAAGTTCAAGATGTTAGCCTGCCTCACAATGCAAAGTTATTATCGCTGGATGTAGAAAGTTTATTTACAAACGTACCTTATGAGGAGAGTTTGATAATATTGGAAGGACATCTTGAGCGACAACGAGTACTTCCGGCAGAAAAGGAGGAGTTAATATCTTTGACTAGAACTTGTATGCAACAAAATTACTTCCAATTTGGCAATCAATATTACAAACAGAAAGAAGGGTTAGCTATGGGTTCACCACTAAGTCCACTTATGGCAGACATTTTCATGGACAGTTTTGAGAATAAAAACATTATAGGGGAATCAAACATTTTATATTATTATCGTTATGTAGATGACATTATCATATGCTGGACTGGAAGTTTGCGTCAAATAGAACTGTTCGTTAACAAACTTAATGCAATTCATCCAAAAATAAAATTTAAACTTGAATTAGAAATTGGTGGTTCACTGAACTTTTTAGATTTGACAATTACTAGGTTAAACAATAGGCATGATTTTCAAATTTACAGAAAACCTACTTACACAGATATTACAATACCAAATTCATCTTGTCATCCATTCCAACATAAGCTATCAGCTTACCGTAGTTTTGTCCATAGAATGATGTCAGTCCCCTTATCTCAGGAGAACTTTAACAGAGAGCTATCTATTATTTACCACACGGCTGAAAGTAATGGATATAGTAGAAAGATGGTTGATGGTTTAATAAGAAGTAAACAACAAAACATTATCCGTTCCTTATTGTATCCCGTAGCTCCAGAAAGGATAGACAAATTTGTGGGCAGTTTAACTTATTTAGGTCCATTGAGTGACGGAGTTTTCAAGAGTTTTGTCTAAGCGTAAAGTACACGCAGCGTTCAAAACAAACAATTTATTAAAACAGATTTGTAACGGTAAAGATAGGTTAGATAACAATAAAAAATCGGGTGTTTATAAGTTGGTATGTGACGAATGTAATGGTATTTATGTAGGTCAAACGGGTCGTAGTTTTCAGGTTAGGTATAAAGAACATTTAGCTGCTTATAGAAACAATTATCCAGAAAAATCTAACTTTGCAAAACATTTATTGGAATCTGGTCATTCTTTAAGTCAAAATCATTGTTTTTCTATTTTACATACTTGTGATAAGGGATTTAGGATGTCAGTCTTAGAAAATTTAGAAATTACAAAATATAGTAATAATACACTGTTGAATGAACTTAGTACAGGTTTGCCTAGGTCACCGTTATTACGAATCTTTTCAAACAATAGTACTGCCACACACACACTATGAACTTTGTGTGCGCACTGTTTGATCCGTGACTATATAAAGGGGGGTTTTGCGGGCAATGCTTCACCTCTCCTCCGTAGACCGAGACACGTTCTCGGTGACCCCGTTGACCCAATCACCGCCGCTAACCCGGAGGTGACGGCAACCAATTCGCTTCCGCACACTACACAACCGACCAAAAACCGACCCCGCCGGATGCGGGGTCGAAGAATTCCCCGCTTCCGCCCTTAGGTGCATTCGTGCACCTAGGCGAAACCTCCATTACCCTCTTGTGTAGCATCTGGCGACAGCCCAAGCCGAGGCTCGCACCTAAGTGGTGGCCCTTGTGCGTGTCGCCCCAACCTAATTTTACCGGCGAGGCGCCCTCTGCGCCCGCCAAAAGCCCGGTAACGCTGTCATGGCCATCTGCGGTCAACAGCATTATAATCCATTCGAAAAAAAAAAAAAAAAAGCAATGCTTCACTTGGCGCGCGGAGCTCGGAGAGGCAACATCACTGGCGGGACTCTGTCGGTGTTGCTATGCTTACCAATCTCAATGTCAAGGTCGAGTATTGTGGTGTCCTGAAGATGTCTCGTGGAGAGACGAAACTAGTAGACAACTTACTTTGATGAATACTATCAGAGAAGGTTATACGCGGAATTGTTACTAAATATTTCTTCATTCTAATATTATCTATTAAGAATTTCGCATAAAAACATACCGTGTCACAGATCGTTCTGAACATTTATTAAAATAATTTAATTTTCCCCGATTATAGCATTACGTGAAGCATAAGTAGTGTGTGTGCAACGTTACATGTGAGAGCCGCGATATACAATCAGTGGGGAGAATAGGAAAAAGATCACAAAATATCAGTAACATTATGCACAATGCTTGAAGATAAAAAAACTTACAAATCGAAAATACCTACAAGACCACAATCTACACAAAAGAAGACTTTACGCCAAAAACACTGCAAAAAAGAAAAGAATTACACGAAGAACTTAACGAAAAAAGCAAGGTCCTCATTGCAACATGTTCTTGCAATGAGGTACGACAAAATTGTAATTTTACCGGACAGAAAACAAAAACCAGCGAGTTTTGCTCAAGCCACACCAAAATTACACCTTAACCTCCAGATTAGAAACGAGAAAAGGATACAAAATTCAACGAAGCCTCTAACGAATTCAAAACATCATACTATCTTTCAAAAATGTCAAAGCTCAAAGAGAAATAAAACAATAGAATCTTACATGCGGACAAGAACCAAATCCCTCAAATGTGCCACACCAGAAACAGAAGTAAGAACAAGCGACTCCGAACCAGAAGAACACCAATAACACCCAGCTGGGCCCTGTCTCCAGAAGTTAAGAATAAAACATCTAAATAAGTCTTTAGAAAAAAGAAAACTATGCCACTCCCAATATGGTTGGTCACCAGAGGAGTAGTAGACCACCACCCTCCATATTATGCAAAGAAAGCATAAAATCTCGAAATTTAATATAAACAAAATTAAATATATTTCTATAAATAATATGAAAATTATCGAGAGCACCATCTGTCGGATCAACAGGAACGAGTAAAGCATGTTGGAGGAGGCCTGTGTTCTATAAGGACATCCCAGAAGAATAAATAACACTTACCACTTTAAAATGTTATTAGATAAAAATTATTAAGTATAGTTAAAAATAAATATCATGCACGCAGAATATTTAATAATTATCTATTATTTAAGTTACATTCAAATCATTTATAATTATCTAAGTATAAGTTTATTTCAATTAATGTTTCGTAAGAAATGGGAATTAAACGGCTATATTATATTATACTAGCTGACCCGCCAAACGTTGTTTTGCCTTCAACCCTTATCACAGTTATCACTTAGGGGTATGGAAAATAGATAGTAGCCGATTCTCAGACCTACTGAATACACATATAAAATTTGGTAAAAATCAGTAAAGCCGTCAATATCAAATATCAATATATAAGATTATAGTGTTCTAGCCTTTCCCTGGCTATCTACATAATACCTACTATACCCTAGAATTGTCTATGCCAGATATAGATTGGTAATACAGAGAGCCAATTCTGCGTATCACGTGATACTTTATTGAGTGATACTCATTATCACGGGATAAAAATATCATGCAATAAGTATCGAGTCCCGCCAAAAACTACATTCTCGTGCGACATACGAGCAACTCATCAGAGAAAAACCCTCGATAAATATCGAATTGCAGATTTTGAGAGATCGCTTGATTGCTACGAATCAATCACTCGATATTTTGACAGTTCTTGCCATATTTATCGAGTTGATATATATTTTATATCCAATTTTATCATCAATGTAATCTAATAAGTACTTAATTTAATTTCATTTTACTGTGTCAATTTTGTATATGTTTTATGGATAGTAAATCTGAAATAAATGAGTTTATAATAATAATAATTGCCCTCCCGTACGACACCTTATATGGCACTTAGTATAGCTGAGTCTTGGCCATAGCATGTTTATCGCTGCTCAATCATTTTGAAAACCCGTTAGGTCGGTGTAAATAATATTTGTAAATCCTGGCTAGAGACAAACCTGCCCTAACACCGCGAGGCCACTCAGGTGTGCCGTGACAACTTGTCTCATTGTTAGGAAGGAGGCGAGGGCGAGGGGTGGAACGACGTATAATAGTACTATTAAGTCTTATGAAATAATAACTGCGTCCTCCTGAAGAATAATATGAATGTAACAAAGGAGAGGAAGTGAACAGGGGTTGCTTGCACAATCGACTGCGGATGTGTGTTTCCTTCCTATTATTAAAACACTAGCGGTCTGTCCGCGGTTTCGAACGCGTTTACCATCATAAAGCTTAGCTTTTGATTTTCCAGAGTACAGCTTACAAAGTAAATCCATGCATATTCCCGCGCGATATCCGTTCAATATTTTTGGCGTATTTCGTACACAAAAACACGTATCGTAATCATTTAAATGTTTTTAGAATAATAATTAAGGTTTGTTGTTTACTGCAAACAATTAACTGCGAAACAATTAAATAATTCATTTATTAACGTAATTAATTTATTTTATTCAATTAATTAATTAAAGTATCTATGTAATATATTGTATTATGTATATCACTCATCCCATAACACATGTTCTGCTTAGCTTGGGGCTAGATGATGCTGTGTGGATTGTCCAGCATTATTTATTTTTTAATTTTATGAGGCTAGGTAACCCGCTCCATCCACTCGATGTGTGTAGGTACAGTCTCAAAGTTATCTGTGTATAAAATGTATGTGTAATGTGTGTTTGATCACCTTGGGTGCTTACAACAATATGATGATTCGAACTGCGTATATCAAATTGCGTTTATGTTTTTTCAGATCATTTTGACTACTCTTAGACGCTCATATCAAATTGACGCTGACTGTACCTGCACAATGATCAACAATCGAACAACCACAGAATAGCTAACACTACAACCGGCAGGTGAGATCACCATATATTGGCATCTTGAGGCAAACAACAACACCAGGTAGCAAGGACTAGACAACGCAAAACTAACCTTACCCACCCACCGATAACGTTAAAAAACCATTTGTACAGACATACAGGGTATTTAGAAAGGTGTGCTTAGCTAAAATGTCTTTTATGTTTAAGATTGAAGGTTGTCTTTAGTGTTTTGCAACTTGTCTCAGCTGGTGGGTGTATTTTTTGTAGAACAGCTGTTTGATCATATGTTTGGTATAACTGCAATTTAACCGAAATGTCGTGAGTGGGATGATGGATGAGAGAAACGAATTGGCGATGTTTATCAGATTTGGTTAAGTCATAGCTTTATTAAGGCAGAGAATCTAATCAGCTGTTGATACAAATAACATTCAAGGGGCTAATTCTACGTATCACGTGATACTTTAGAGTGATACTTATTATCACAGGATAAAAATATCATGAGATAAATATCGAGTACCGCCAAAAACAGCATTCTCGTGCTACTTATCGAGCAACTCATCAAAGACAAACCCTAGATAAACATCGAATTTCAGATTTTGAGAATAAGCTTGTTTGCTACGAAGCAATCACTCGATATTTTGACAATACTTACTTGCCATATTTATCAAGTACATATTGCCCTCCTTGCCAGAATTGCCCTCCTGGTCGCATCTTTGAAGAAGCACAGAAGGAAAATCAGAAGGCTTTGAATTTGTAGTAACCTACTTACTTACTCACAAAAAAGATAAAATCACACTGTTCCATTTTTTATGCACGAGTCAGACTCACACTTGCCTTTTATTTTACTAATGTCCTCATTTAGGTCATGGTCTGAAATACAAATATTTACTGCTAGGCATTTTATGTGAAAGCGTGAGAACGTGTTCAGTTACGATTTTCGAATATTTCGTTAGAACAATCTTAAGTCAATAAACTAAATAACCTGATCGATAGATGCAAATAAAGTAGGCTACCAAACAGTCATTAGCCCGCGGCATCGCCCGCGCCCGCTATTCAAATGGACCCTTTGTTATTCTACTTTCTAGCTGGACCTTACTGCTAATTTTCTAAACCACTACTGTATGGGAAAACCCTTAAGCCCTTCATCATACATCTACAGGCTATGCTTGTTCATGACAATAGAATATTATAATGTATTCTCTAGACTCTACTTGTGGACACAATATTGAAGTGAAGAGAAAATTAATAACACCATATTTCTTATTTTGATAATAATACCTATATTTATACCTAGATATAAAATTTGACTTGTCGATAATGTTACTAATTTCTAAAGGCTAGTTTACATAGTGAATAGTAGCTCTGTGTTTTATCTTTTCATCACTAATCAAGGCAACAGATATAAATGAGATTTCCTGATATACTTTATAACAAGAATAACGCAAATGATAATATGCTTATATTTAAAAAAAAAAACTAACAGCCTTCATATTCCTTAACATTTACACTGTTTTTTAAGTTTATGGGAATATACGGGGATCATTCTCTACACAATAGCAAAATAATCATCAAAATTGGTCCATAATTGATGTGGAGAAGTCAATGAACATACATATACATCTCATCAACAACTGAAGGACAAACCTTCTTTTTTGAAGTCTGTAATATTTATGACTGATTTTTAAATAATTTTTTATAGTTCAATAGTAGTCTAATAATATGATTTGTTACTAATTTAACATTCCTATAAAATTAATTAGCAGGTACTTAGTAAGTAGATGATGACAAATGTTATCTGTGTCAAGAGTCCTCTGTCCCTAACAATGGCAGTTATTGTACACCTGTTTGACAGATTGTGGTGAAAGGGACACTGGACAGTATGGACTTGTTAGGACATGTTGTTGTTGGTCCAACAGGACTCTACAGGTTCCCTGTATATTTTAACTTTACGACATTTTACACAATGGGGAGTTGATTGTCCACATCCAATGAAGAGTAAAAGCAATGCAGCAATGTCTTCAACACATTCACTTCTCAGCGTCAGGCTCAAATAGCTGTGTCTCTTCCCTTCAAATCATGCACATTGCAGCTACACAGGCTCTAACAACTAACGTACATACATTGAGGGCAATGATTGTGAAACATTAAACCGAACTTTCAATGTAACATTTCATGTACCTATGAGAGGGATAGCTCATTAGTTAGTTGTTAAATAAATAAATAATATTGGACAATCCACACAGCAATATCTAGCCCCAAGCTAAGCAGAGCTTGTGTTATGGGTACTAGATAACTGATATACTGAATATAATAGACTACATAGATAGATATTTTTTATTATACATAATAAACATCCAGAACACCCTGAACAAATATTTGCAGATCATACAAACATTTGTCCCGAAGCAACCTCCTGCGTTACAGGCGTACCTTCGCCCGCCGCACCACAGAGGTTGTCAAAAAATTTTAGTCAAATGTTAGTTCTTTAGTTATAAGACTTAAAAGCTATAGAGCATCTTGTGTTGGGTAGTAACATTGTATAAATGCACAAAACAGGTCAACAGGTGACCCATAAGAGGTTCTTGCAGTGACCTGATGCAGCATTGTAAAATATCCTCAGCAGATTCCATAACTTAGTTGGCAGTGCCTTAAAGCCTCTGTTGTCTGAGTAACTTATGCCTAAAGGGGTACTATGAGATAGGGACTTATTTGTGATTGACACGCTGAGTTTGCAGGTCTGACTAATGTTACAATTAATATTTGTAGGTTTAGACCCCTGACATCAACCTGCACACACACGATTTGGATGTTCCTTTCTTAAATAATGATTGACATCTGGAATGCCACTATTAAGGCTCAACATTCATGCAAATACGTGCCTAAACACACAAAGTGAAAGTATCAACCCAAAACAAAGCATTTCCAGTAAATTTCAGGTGTTTTGACAATGAAACCATGCCGGGACGTGATCCGCAGCACAAGACGACTGGAACGTGGTGTTTGTATGTGAGACATGAGCGGGGAATGTGAGACACGCACCTGAGAGCACCAACCCTTTTGTAGGGCGGACTGTGAGGATCCGGCGCCGGCGAGCCATCTCTAGGGCCTCCGTCATCATCCCGTGACGTAAAATCCAACTTTCTCGGCACTATAGATGCCGGAATAGGGCTTAAATTTCCCGAAAATATGTTGAATAGGTCAGAACTATCACTCGAAGTTTCGACGGACAATTCCGACGAATCTAACTTCCGATTGTCACTGTTCTTCATTCTGTACCATTCCGCCATGCTTACACTAAAAACAACACAATATCACAATAATAACACAACAGATTCGACTTTCTTCATTTAAAAATCTATAGAATAGCACTCACAAAATTCACATCACATTTACATTTCACTTCTCACATTCATTTCAGTTATGGCGGATGACGCACGCATAGCACCTGTTTGATATTTCGACCAATTACAGAGCAGTATGAGCGCCGCAAAAAACCGGTAGTTCTAATATTTGAATTTGATTGGCTCTAATTTTATTTGTAAATAATAATGGCGCATCAGATGCTCTGATTGGACAATATAAATGCGTTCAAGTTTTAAAAAATGCGTTCATGTATGCATAGCAGGAGCACCCCGTGAACTTCGTTTATCCTAGGCAGCGCGGGCGCAGCTATATAAAGTATCATGTCTGTGTACAACATATATATTATCTTGTCTGTGGTGTACACTGTACACCTACATTTTTAATTTTACTTACAAGGGGAGAGCACGGTCTAGGAAAATCACTTCGGGACAAGACTCTATGAAACATTAGTACTCCATTAGGGTGTTCAACCTCTAAAGTAAAAGCGCCGAATGGCCAATACATTTGGTAAAAAAAGTTTAAAATTAAAAAATTTTAGACTCAGCTTATATACTAGGCTTTTTACTGCACTAAACGCTGTATAGCATAATCGGTAACGTGTATGTGTAACATGTCGATGACCGCCTGACCGCCACGCCAAAAAAGCATTCCCAAAAATAAAGTAAGTAAAAGAAAATAAAGTAAGTCGCGTATCAGGCTCGACCCCTGAACATCGACATGTTACGCAGACACAAATCGTCGGCAAACCGAAGGTGAGGCATACATACGTGGTTGAATGTTATTGCGTGCGTGTGAGGTAAGTGGATTGATCCAGTTTATATAGAATATAATTAGATAGATCCTTGTGTTTTATTTATTATTTCTTTTACCATTTATTAAACCAGTTGTAACAGCATGTGCACATACGAACCAACCTCAACTTACCTTCTTCATACATTATACTGGGTATTTACATATTTATATTAGTAAAGGTGCCTTTTTGCATCATAAACTTGCTGCAAGTTTTGTGAACTGTCAGTTTAACGTCAAACTTTTTTAAATTGTTTTTAATAGTAAGAATAGTTATGTAGTATGTGTTTGAAGGTAGGTCGGGGATTATCAATTTATCATTGAAATCCTCAAATACCTAAGTTGTTGAAATTGAGGTTGGAGGTACCTTAATGTCTCTCGAAAGTTTGTTACCATAAATACTTAGCGTATGTGCCCAAGTTTACAGCCTTTCTATTTAACTAAGTAGGTACATACCTTACCTAGTACAATGAACAGTACTTACGTACAACATAAAAATAGAAAATATTTGCCCATTATTTTATAGGTATCAATAATGGATGAAATTAATTATAATTATGATGATTGATATATTAAGCAAAAATTTATAAAATTAACAAATTGAATTAATTTAGTTTTTAATGTGTAAGTGAAGTTCAATACTACGACTATTTAATTAAAATAAAACTTTTTTTGCGTTTACTTATTTCAGGTCAGCACTAATCATTTTGATTTGATTGTGAATATAGAAAAATTCAACATACTTCAACTTTTGGATTTTTAGGATGTTTTCCTTCATTCATTCTGTCCTACCTAATAGTTATGAAAAAAATGGCAATTCTGCGGGGAGGTACAATTCAATGATATTTCTTATACCTAATAATAACAACGTTTTTTTATCTCAGTCCTTTATCAATATAACTTGTCTTTCGATTTTCAGGTTATCCTATTAAGATATCAATAGGTAGTAAAATGTATTCAAAAATAAGAAAAATAATCGAAATTTATTGAAGTTCTCATAGATAAGGCAGCATACAGTAAAATTCATAAGAAAGACTTAGTATATTTGTTGAATATTTTTGTACAAAATGCAAAAACGGACCTTTTTGTCATATTTCGGACCATATTTGCCTTTGGATCGGACCTTTTTGCTTTTGACTGCCGGCAACACTGAGCTGTATATAATTTTCACAAGATTAACTACCTACTGTATCCCCCGTCCCTTCTCTTCAAAGACTTTTCTTTCATTAGTAGGTATTTTCGTGGTATTTTCCCCTTTTGTATCTAAACTTTGTAGGTTTATTTCTGTAAATAGAGTATACAATTGTAGCTTTTAGACTGCATATATATTTTAGGTTTCTTCGCATATTGTTTACTTTTGCTTTTTATTTAGTTTTAATTAGGTCTTTTCATTATAAAATTCCTTTTTTCTGTAAAATCGAAACTCAACCTCCTTAAAGAACAATGGCAAGAATTATGAGCTATCATGTGAATGGATCGCACGGGTATCAATTGATAGCTCCGGAAATTCTGAATTAAACTGTATATTTAATTGTTCCATTTTTGTTCCAGGAAAAATTAAATGAATTTTTGAAAATGTAGAAGCTAGGGTGTGAAAACTAGTAGAATCCGCCTTTTTTTTGACATTGACAACACTACCAATCCTTTCTGTCATTAGTCTGTTTGTGGTCCAATCACTATTCCGCGCGCTTTTCTAGTTTTTGTTGACAATAATTTTCGAAATAAACGAGGATGTCAGCCGGCCATTGGAAACGACCAGTTGTGTTTGGAGAAATTTTGAGGGAAAATTCAATTTTTTTGCTCTCAGAATTCACCAATTTGATTTAGATGCTCATCGTGGTGTCCATATAAGGTGTTGGTTAGTAGATATCGTAGTTTTTGCAATTTTATCTACTTTATCTCAGTTTTTGGGAGTGTTACTAAAATCCTGTGTGATTGGTGTCTCCAAATCAAAAATGGACGTTGAAGATTTGGTGCCGGCTCAAAAGCCGGCTCCGGTTCCACCTGACCCTGCTCCTCCCATTCTGAAACGTAAAATTATTGAAATTAACGAAATTCCTAGGTCGGCACACACGCCGAATAAAAAACTAGCTTCTCTTGATCTCTCTGTACCTTCTATGCAGACTGTATATACTGACCCGTCCGTTGTGATTGGGGCAATTCAGTCATACAATTCTACTGATAAAGGTCCTTATGTGGTCCACGTTTCGAGAACTGACCCAGACCAATCCGCGGGCACAACCCTTAGGACAATTAAGTTTGGTCAATTTTTACACAAAAATAAAATTGAAAATATTATCCCTGGTGGGGTAAAACAAGTAGGTCGGAATAAAATTAGCGTCGTTTTCTCATCGGCCAAAGATGCAAACTCCTTTGTTACTTCCCCGATTTTGTCAATGCATAAATTAAACGCTGTCATTCCTACATATAATGTTACCCGTATGGGTCTCATTCGAAACGTTCCGACAGACCTATCAATGGAAGAATTTGCGGAGGCAGTCACTAACCCAGTAGGTGCAAAAGTTCTGAAAGCGCGTAGACTAGAACTAGAAAGAAAATAGAGGAAGGCAAGGCTACTTGGGTCCCGACCCAAACTATAGTTGTCACTTTTCAAGGGCAAGTTCTGCCGTCTCGAGTATTCTTATTTTATAATTCGATTCCCGTCGAAATATACCAGTACCCGACCATTCAATGCAACTCCTGTTGCCGCTTTGGGCATACCAAAGCCCAATGCAGGTCGAAACCCCGCTGTTTTCGTTGTGGCCAGGAACACTCTGGCGATGCCTGTGATATATCTGAGGACATGGCTTCTTGTTTACATTGCTCAGGTAAACATTTTTCTACCAGTAAAAACTGTCCCGAATTAGCAAGACAAAAATCCATAAAATCCGTCATGGCTTCCAATGCTGTTTCTTATGAGGAAGCAGCCTCTCAATTTCCTAGGGTTGCACGATCGTATTCGGAAATTGCCCAGTCGCTAATCTCTCCTTCCCAGGAGCTGTTCTCTCCCTCTCAGGACCTGTTCTCTCCCTCCCCTTCTTATATTTTGTCCCCAAATCAAATCAACTTGTCTGCCCCTAAGACTCCAAAGTCCCATGTCAAGTCTGTTTCTGCCTCTCCCCGTTCTCGACCTCCTCTTGGTAAGTCCTATGATACAGTATCTCACCGAGGTATAGTATCCAACCCTTCTTCCTCTCTTCCAAATGGATGTGGCTTAAAGGCCGACCAAGTGCTTCCTCAAAGTGATAGTATATTAGACACCCTCCTCACATTATTAATTAATATAATTATTTCAAACCCACAAAATTTACCGACCAACGTTGCCGCAAAATTGACACAATTAGTTTCCCTTTCTGGTTTTCAACATGGTTTCTGCGAACGTTCTGCAGTGGAACTGCCAGAGCATTCGTGCGAAACTCCCTGAACTTCTTCACCTTATCTCAAAATTTTACCCGTCAGTCATTGCTGTCTCGGAAACATGGTTAAAGCCTGGATCTCAATTTCGAGTTTCAGGTTATTCCTGTCTTCGAGATGACAGGCCTGACGGGCGTGCTGGATGCGCCTTATTGGTGAGGCGCACTCTTCCCTTTTCTCGTATTTCCCTCCCCTCCCTTCCTCTTGACATCAATGCTGTTGGTGTCAAGTGCTTGGACATCTCCTTTATATCGGTTTATATTCCTCGACCTAATTCTACTCTAATAGCTGACTTATATCTTCTTTTCTCCTCTGTCCCTCCTCCTATTGTACTTTTAGGTGATTTTAATGCTCATCATACGCTGTGGGGTCATCACTCTTGTGATGCATTTGGCCTCTCTCTTCTTGAAGGATTTGACGATTCTAACCTATGTTTACTCAATGATGGTTCTCCTACAAGAAGAGTATACTCATCTCAAAATCCCAAAAGTGCTGTAGATCTTTCCCTTTGCTCCCCCTCTCTTTCTCCTTATGTATCTTGGGAAGTTCTTCCCCTATCATACGGTAGTGATCATTTTCCAATAGTCATCTCTCTCTCCAATAAAAGTTCTCCTTATTGTAATCCCTCTCCATCTTTAAAATATAGGCTTTCTGGCGTAGACTGGTCAGTATATTCTTCTTCTGTTGATCTTAAATTAGAATCGTTTCCTATTTCCCTTATTAATAGTTCCCCTCTTCAAGCTTATTCTGCTTTTATTGATATTATTATCTCATGCGCTGATTCACTCATTCCATTAAAGAAACCCAACAAACGTTTTAGGATCTCTACTCCCTGGTGGGATGCTGATTGTTCTGTCGCCGCTTCGGACCGCAAAGCAGCTGAGCTTGCTTATTCTTCCAATATGAGTCAAGAAAATTTCCTTGTATTTAAAAAAATATCTGCTAAATTTAAAAGAATCATTAAAAAAAAGAAGAAAAACGGTTGGATAGGGTTTTGTGAATCTTTGTCACCAAAAACCCCTTCTTCCATTATCTGGAAACAGATAAGGAGATTTAGAGGCGCTTGTAGTATTGACAATCCTTCATCCAACGATCCTACCTCTTGGGTAGAATCCTTTTCGGACAAGCTAGCCCCGCCTTTCGTTCCCTCCTTTGACTCTATTCCTCCTCTCCCGTCTTACCTCCCCTCCCAGAGCTGGTTAGATCAACCATTTACCCCTAATGAACTTAACATAGCACTAGACGGACTGACAGACTCTTCCCCTGGAATTGATAATATCCCTTATTCATTTTTATCCAAATCCCCTGATTCTTGCAAAAGAATCTATCTTTTAATAATTAATGCCTTTTTTGAGTATGGCTTTCTCCCAGAACAATGGAAAACTCAAATTATCATCCCTGTCCTCAAACCTGGAAAAAATCCATCGGATCCTAATAGCAGAAGACCTATTGCGTTATCTTCTGTTCTTTGTAAGGTTATGGAACGGTTACTTAAACACCGATTGGAATGGTTCGTTGAGAACAGTTGCATTCTTTCGAAAACACAATTTGGGTTCAGAAAGGGTGTTAGTACGTCCGATA
Source organism: Eupithecia insigniata (assembly GCA_947859395.1). Lineage (NCBI taxonomy): Eukaryota > Metazoa > Arthropoda > Insecta > Lepidoptera > Geometridae > Eupithecia > Eupithecia insigniata. The sequence continues at coordinate 8,132,205 of OX402023.1, read as the reverse complement.
GTTTGAGCATTCTCGTATCAGATATTTACTCTTCTTATATAGAAAAACAGTACTTAGTAGCTGTCTTCCTCGATATTGCAGCAGCCTATGACAATGTGTTACTTTCAGTCCTTAGGAATAAATTGTATAGGCTTAACGTTCCAGAAAGATTTGTTAGATTTATAAGCTGTCTTCTGATGGAAAGATCCGTAGTCATAAAGACAATTGAAGGCTTCCAACCTCCTAAAACTATTTGGAAGGGTTTACCCCAAGGATCAGTTTTAAGTCCTCTCCTTTACAGTATTTACACTCATGATCTTGACAAGTCTGTTGATTCCTTCTGTGAAGTTCTTCAATACGCGGATGACCTAGCTTTGTATGTGAAACATGACTCTATTAATTTATCAGTAGGAAGACTTAACTCAGCTCTATCTTATCTTAATAATTGGCTTTGTATCCATGGTCTATCTTTATCAGCCTCTAAATGCTCTTCTGTAGTCTTTACTAAAAAAAGATCTATCCCTGCTGTTTTGTTACATGTAGATAATGAACCCATCCCCCAAACAGATAAAGCTAAGTTCCTTGGAATTATTCTAGACTCACGAATGAACGGTTCAGCTCATATTGATAATATAGTTCAGAAGTGCGAAAAGAATGTTAACATTTTACGTTCTCTTTCGGGCGTCTGGTGGGGATCTCATCCTTATTCTCAAAAACTTCTGTACAATGCCATAATCAGAAGTCATTTCGATTATGGTGCTTTCCTACTGAATCTTTTCAACAAATCTGCTTTGTATAAATTAAATAAAATTCAGTCAAAATGTCTTCGCATTATTTTAGGAGCCATGAAGTCATCCCCTATCAATGCGATGCAAGTTGAGTGTGTGGACCCTCCTTTGAATATACGTAGACAGTTTCTGTCTGACAGATTCTTCTTCAGAATGAGTCAACATGCTAATCATCTACTTTTTTCAAAATTGAGTCATTTACAAAATCTGTACAGCAATCTCCCTTCTGACAAATACCCCTGCCTTCTTCATAGCTATTTAAAATTTTCCAATTTACCATTTTCGTTTAATCAATTCTCATCCTATCCTTTATATCTTACTTCTTTTGAAGCTCTAATTTCACAACCTAATATAATTTTAGATTTTGGTATAAATAAAAATTCTCCTCATGCATTTACAATATTTAATGATCAAATTGATTCTTTATTTCCTGGTTGGCATCTGATTTACACAGATGCCTCCAAGGAATCCTCTGATAGTTTTGTGGGTTCTGCTGTATGGATCCCATTTACTAAAATTTGTTTAAGTTTCAAATGTCCTCCTTTAACTTCAATTTTCACCGGAGAAGCTGTCGCTCTTTTAGAAGCAATTCTTTTCGTTAAGTCCCATAAATTAAATAATTCTTTAATTCTTTCAGATTCAAAAAGCTGTCTTCAATCGATAATTTCCAATCCCTTCCGCTCTATGTCTCGGTTTCCTATCATCCTTAAAATCAAAGAATCTCTCTTCGAATGTCGCCGCATGGGTATTAATATTGTAATTGCTTGGGTCCCTGGTCACTCGGGAATCCCGGGCAATGAAGTTGTTGACTCACTTGCCAAGGATGCCTCTAACATTGGCTCCTTGGAACATGATTCAGTTTATTCACATGACTTATGTTTGCTTCCTAAGGTCTATCTCCAAGAGTCTTGGTCCAATTTATGGTCCTCTACGCAGAAAATCGTAGGAAAGCATTATGGTGCTCTTCAGCCCGTTATCCCTAAAACCCCTTGGTTTTTTATGTTTAAAAAGATTAATAAGTCCTGTACTTCCACTTTGTGCCGCTTGCGCCTTGGTCATACTTGTTGTCCTGTTTTTCTGGCCAAACTCAGGATAAGAGATTCCTCGGTCTGTGAATGTGGGTTAGAAGAAGGTAACGTGGATCACATATTTTTTAACTGTCCCTTGCTTCAATATTCTCTGTATGATTTAATCCCTTTTGATATTCCGCGTCCTGTCTCTATGAATTGTTTACTTTCCCTTACGTTTTCACCTCCGATTATATATATTATTTGTAAATTTATTGATGTAAATAAGATAAAATTGTAAATATCTGCTATATCTATTTTATAAAGTCTTAGATGACTTTTATGTTCGTATGCAATGTTTTTAATTTAATTTAATTAATTTTTCCTCTTTAGTGTTCTAGTTAATTTTATTCGATGTAAAAATCTCATTGGTGTTTTTTGTTATAATTTACCGCTCATATTATTTATTACTCGCCTCCATTCCATGACTATGAAATTTCCATGAACTGGACACTGGCAGAAAAGTGGCAACCCAGACACATATTGCCAATAACAAAGAAGTCAAGTCAAGTCGAAATAAACTTTTCAAAATATTACAGGTGAACCGAATACTAACCCAAGTGTAATGTTGTTTGCTAGTAATTTCGCAAAAAAAAAGTAGGCATGATATAGAAACTGGTTTCAGAGAATATTTTCTTTCGTGTGCCAAATAACTACATACTCTTCGCCATTGTAAGTTTAATCCACGTACTCCGGATAAGATATCATTTTAGTAATGGTGATGCCTTATGTGTTCTTTTTGTGTATTGCTAAATACATAAATGGTACAAATACTACATATTCCATTCCATTAAATGATATGTTTATTTTACAGGTATGTATTTCGCTTCCTACCAGAGGATAGAGAGGAAACCAAATAATAATACTTACTCTTGATAATGGAAAAGTAACTATGATAAGAATTGAAGGAAACGAAACCCCAAGGATTGATACTGTACCTGCCTAGAAATGTACAATTTGCTTTTTGGCACCAAGATAAAAATTACCTAAACTTACTGCGCAGCTCTATTGGTTTTAACACTCCACAGTCAAAATAAAAAGTAGTACATATGTAACGAAAAATAAAATAAATACAGCTGTACCATCAAAAAGCGTCGAATAGACCATCTATTCAACGTGAGTCTTCGTCTATTCCTATTTTAATTTAGAAAATAACAATATCAAGTGTCTATGCAATACCTACGGTGCACATAAATAAAATTAAATGAAATAGACGAAGACTCCAAAGTAAAATTTATAATGAAAAAAAAATTCACATGATTGCAAAAATTATCAATAAATAAATTCAAACAAACTATCAAACATATCCTATGTAAAAAGGCTTATTACAAAATATCAAATTATCTAGAGGATAAAAAAGCATGGGACGACTTTTGCTCCAACTCGAAAACTAACAACCTAAAGGTTTCTTGTTCGCTTCTTTACTTTACCTTAAAAAGATTGAAGTGAACATAACATCAAAGTGATCACTTTATTTCCCTGTTTTACTTATGTAATTTAAATTTTGTGACGAGTCCAAGAGTCCTGTAAGGTCTAAAGGAAATAAAGCACTTTGATATTTGACAGAACCCCCGTTTATGTACACACATGCTAACAGAAAACTGTTCGGTGCTTTGGATCGGAATCTTTATCAGGTCATCGCATTAATTGGCGATCACTGTAGGTACCAACTTTTATAGAGATAACAGAGAAGTCTTCAGGTAGGTACGGCTACCTATACAATACCAATAATACAAATACCATGGGTAGGTTCGAATAATAAATAATAAGATTTGATGGAACATTTCAGTTTTATTTTCGCCAATTCATTGTCATACGTCCCTAGAAAATCAAAGCCTTAGCTCATACGTCGAGCCTAGGAAACGCGGTTCAATTGCATTGGCTAATGCACGGACAGTTCACAAAGATACATCTTTGACAGTTCACGTGTTAAGAACCGAAATCCACGCCGGGGTAAACGTGTTTTTGAGTGGTGACCGGGACTCGGCAAACGTAGTGCAGACTGCTGTCTGCAGGGAGATGCTGGATGCAGCAAGCTGAAGACAGAGCGATAAGGTGCTAAATAGGTGGACTAATTATTAGAGCAAGGAGTCTTTAGCCATAGATAAATACTTCTTGTGCAACTTAAACTTAAATGGGAATAATATTTTGAATTGGTGAATATTAGACAGGGTGTCAGATTTTATTATTGTGAATAACTTTAAGTTTGGTTGTTGAGAATATACAATTTTTGTTTTGTCAAAAAGTATTTTATTAGTTTATTTCCACATAACCCAGAGGTCCGTAGATCATGACCACGCTCTGCCACCATCAGGTTATGGGCCCCTAGCAAGATTTGATGCTGGACATAGGTCTACAGAGTGTCAACTCTGGTGGTGGCAACGGAGAAACCATCGAAGTAAATTCAGTCGAAATGGCAAGTAGTAGTGGTATAAGCATGCCACCAATGGTGCGGCTAGAAGAAAGCTCCAATTATGCTACGTGGAAAGTGCAAATGGAGATAGCACTTGTCTACGATGATCTATGGGAGTTCACTAGCGCAAAGCCAAACCCGACTGATGCAGCTGCCAAGAAAAGAGACCAAAAGGCAAAAGCCAAGGTAGGTATGATGGTTCTACCTGAATGTCTTGTGCATATACGGTCTGCGAAGACAGCAAAGGAAGCTTGGGATAATCTGAGTCAGACGTTTGAGGATAAAGGCGTAAATAATCGCTGCCGCCTTCTATCTAAAATGGTCAGTTTGAAATTGGAACAATTTTCAACGGTACGGGGGTATGTGACAGCTGTATTGACAGTACCCCAGAAGCTAAGAGATATTGGAAAGAAAATCGATGATGAACTTTTGGCTGCCCTCCTCGTACAAGGTCTAACGCCGGAGTTCCAACCATTGAGAATCACGATTGAGAATAATCAAACTGCACTCACGTCAGACTATGTGAAGAATAAATTGTTTCAAATGGAAGATACACACAGTGCTTCAAGTAGTGGAAGCCAGACGTCAACATCAGCACTACTGACAAAGAATAAAGGAAATACCAATAGCAAGGGCAATACTAAGAAAGCTACAAAGAAAGTATTGAAGTGCTACATCTGCGATGGCCCTCGTAAATGTTTCCAATGTCCAAACAAACAAAATTCAAAGAGAGAAGAAGGAAATTCAAAGAAAGAAGCTCATCAAGCATTTGCCTTCGGAACTGCGCCTAAACCTGCAACCAGAGAAGATTGGGTGATCGACTCTGGAGCCTCAACGCATATGACGAAGACGAAAGCCTGGCTGAAGGATTTGAAGAAGACTCCCAGACCATTAAAAGTTATGTGTGCGGATGGAAACGAGGTTTTGGGCGAAAGTATTGGTATGGTTGTGTCTGACAAGATGACGGTAAGCGATGTAACTTTTGTACCAAATTTAGCATCTAATTTATTGAGTGCGAACGCTATAGCAAAGAAAGGTCATGTGTTAGTGTTTACAGAGAACGGTTGCGACATTTTTAAGAGTAACGGATGTGAGGTCTATGGCGAATATGTTGGCTCGGGTGTGGAAGAACGAGGTATTTACAAAATCAAGGATTGTTTATACGGTTCTGCACTGGCAACTACAGAAGGTGAGCCAAATGACCTGGTTTTATGGCACAGACGTATGGGTCATCTGGGCTTGAGAAACCTGAAGTTACTGCGTGACAAGATGGCAACAGGGGTAAGTTTTCTAAATTGTTCTTGCAAATTTGAATGCATTTCTTGTATCATGGGAAAACAAACGAGGCAACCTTTTAGTAGAAACAGTACGAGGGCTACTGAAGTCCTAGGTTTGGTACATTCAGACGTGTGCGGACCTATGAGTATCCCTCAATTGGTAGAAATCATTATTTTGTTACGTTTATTGACAATTTATCGCGTAAGACTTTCGTATATTTTTTGAAACAAAAGAATGAAGTTTTTGAAAAGTTTATGGAGTTCAAAGCTTATGCTGAAAATCAAACGGGCAAGAAGATAAAGACTTTGCGATCAGATAATGGCACCGAGTACGTCAACAAACGGTGGATGACTTCCTAGCAGTGAACGGGATTCATCATCAATTGACTTGTGACTACACGCCGGAGCAAAATGGAGTTGCAGAAAGGGCAAACCGTACAATCTGTGAGAAAGCGAGAAGTATGCTGCAAGATTCTGGACTACCTCAAAGATTCTGGGCAGAGGCTGTCCATCATGCAGTATATTTGAAGAATAGGTCACCAACCATTGCGGTGAGAAGCATGACACCGGAAGAGAAGTGGAATGGAAAGAAATGTGATCTGAGCATGCTGAGGGCTTTTGGGTGTAAGGCTTTCATGCACATTCGTTTCATTTCAGCAAATACACAGACACAGAAAAATCAGAGGAAAATCTAGTGGAGTTCATGATATTTCCTGAACCCGAAAGTGAGGAAGCTCGAAACACTGAAGGGGCTGTACACACGCCTCCAGAAAAAGTTCTTGGTAATGGGGATCCAAATGCAAACGTAAATGTGGAAGTTATACAGTTTGGATCTGAGAGTCCGAGATCTGAGAACGAGGAACATGGACCAGATGCTGAAGTTACGGAAACAGAAATTGAAGTAATGGAACCTGAAACTGAAGTCACAGAATCAGAAACTGAAATATTTGAAGAATGTGAGTCAGTTGACGAACCTGAAGATGTACAACAGGAAAACGAAAGGAGATATCCACTCAGCCATGAAAAGAAGAAGGAGTTCCCTGACTACGTCCTTTACCACGCAGAGATGGAACGAGATCCAGTGACAGTGCGCGAGGCACTATCAAGATCAGACAGCGAGAATTGGAAACAAGCTATTCAGGAGGAGCTTGATGCGCTGAAGATAAATGGGACATGGGTTCTCGTGAAACCGCAAAAGACGTGTAACATCGTTGACTCGAAGTGGCTCTTCAGAGTCAAAGAAGAGGCGGGGAATAGAAGACGCTATAAAGCACGCCTTGTTGCAAGAGGATTTTGTCAAAGGTACGGAATAGACTATGAAGATACCTTCGCGCCAGTCGTGAGACATCGCTCTCTACGATCACTTATTGCTGAAGCTATGAAACAAGGACTCAAGATCGACCAGATGGACGTTAAGACAGCATTTCTTAATCTAAGTTCGAAATGAAGGACCTAGGAAAAGCCGAACTCATCCTAGGAATGCAAATAACTCAGAGTGAGTTAGGGATCAAAGTGAGTAGCAAGTGATCAGACGAAGTATGTCAACAAGTTGTTGAAGCATTTTGTAATGGAAGACTGCAAGCCAGCTGCTACCCCTGCGGTTAGGGGTCTAAATCTAAATAAACCTGGATTGAAACATGTACCCAATCCTGACATACCTTATCAAAGTGTGATAGGTTCCTTGATGTACCTATCTGTGTGTACAAGGCCAGATATATCATATGCAGTAAATTACCTAAGTCAGTTTAACAGCAACTACGGTGATGTGCATTGGATTGCTGTAAAACGTGTACTGCGATACTTGAAAGGAACCAAAGATTTTGGATTGATGTTTAAGAGAGGAACATCAGGTGACATTCATTGCTATGCAGATGCAAGTCACGCTTCCTGTTACGATAAGAGATCATATTCAGGAGCAGTATTTTTGCATATGGGAGCTGCTGTCAGCTGGGAAAGCAAAAAACAGAAAACCATTGCACTATCCACAGCCGAGGCAGAGTACGTTGCAATGTCAGAAGCTGCGAGAGAGGTAATATTTCTGAAAAGATTTGTGGCTGAAATAACTAGCCAAATCGAGTTGCCGATCCAGATTTATAGGGACAGCCAATCTGCTATTGCAATTGCGCACAACCCTGTGCATCATCAGCGCACAAAACATATAGCTGTACGCCACCATTTTGTGAGAGAGGCAGTTGAACATGGGCACATTGAGTTGGAGTATGTTCAGACAGAATGTATGGTTGCTGACTCATTGACCAAACCTTTGTTGAAAGGAAAGTTTGTGTGGTGTACTTTGAGTATGGGACTTGTATGAAGTCAAAGTTGAGGAGGAGTATTAGAGCAAGGAGTCTTTAGCCATAGATAAATACTTCTTGTGCAACTTAAACTTCAATGGGAATGACTTGACTTGACTTCTTTGTTATTGGCAATATGTGTCTGGGTTGCCACTTTTCTGCCAGTGTCCAGTTCATGGAAATTTCATAGTCATGGAATGGAGGCGAGTAATAAATAATATTTTGAATTGGTGAATATTAGACAGTGTGTCAGATTTTATTATTGTGAATAACTTCAAGTTTGGTTGTCGAGAAAAATACAATTTTTGTTTTGTCAAAAAGTATTTTATTAGTTTATTTCCACATAACCCAGAGGTCAGAATCAGAATCAGAATCAATAACTTTATTTCTTTAGGCTTACAAAATAAGCACTTAGACAAGTCAAATTGTATACTATAAACATAGTTATTATTATAAAATAAGAAATAAGGTGTTATTGATATTCTCTTCACTTCAATTTTTTTTCCACTAGTGGAAGAAGTGAAAAGGAAACCACTAGCACATTATAATATCACTTAAGTGTACATGTTTTCTAAATCTAAATTTAATACAATTTAGTTACATGTCAAAAATTTCCATAAAGCTAAACAGAACATTGAATTTCTTACATACTACTGTCAGTGCGGAACGGAGCGACATCTGGCCAAGCATTAACATCATTGATGTAATCATGTATGGAGTAAAAGGCCTTCCTGATAAGATTTTGTTTAATGTACTGTTTAAATTTACGAATAGGGAGTTCAGTTGCTTCAGATGGAAACTTATTATAGAAGCGCACGCAATTGCCCATAAATGATTTCCCTACCTTTCGTAATCTATATGCTGGGATGTGTAATTTGTTCTTGTTTCTTGTATTTCTATTGTGAACATCACACTTTTTCAAAAAGCTATCTCTATTTTTGTGCGTATACATAAGATTTTCATAGATGTACTGCGATATTACTATCAAAATAATTATTTCTTTAAATAATTCTCTCAAAGAGTCGCGTGGCTTTAATTTGTAAATTGCGCGTACCGCTCTTTTCTGGAGAACAAAGATAGTCTTTATGTCAGCTGCCTGTCCCCAAAGCAAAATACCATAAGACATAATACAATGAAAGTAACTGAAATAAACTAACCTAGCTGTATCTTCATCGGTAATATATCTAATTGTTCGAACTGCATAGGCCGCTGAACTAAGTCTGCCTGCGAGAGCATCAATTTGGGGTTTCCATTGAAGAGTGGAATCAATATGTAACCCTAAAAAAGCAGTAGAGTCTACAAAGTCAACAATCTCATTCTTTAGCATTAGGTTCGCATTAGGTCCGTAGATCATGACCACGCTCTGCCACCATCACTAATAGGCTGATGATGATGGCTACGTGGCCATAACGCACCAGCGCTGCAGCGTTGCAAGGGAACCCACCAAGGTTCCCTTAGTCGACTTTTACGACATTCACGGGCTGAGTAAGAGAAGTCTACTCTTACGCGCGGCGGCGCCGCGATCGCCTCGGCTTGACCTACGTTCTAGTTCCTACCTACACATACTTTTGTTTATGTACTACCTACCACCCAGGTTTCACGTTTTGGTCACATAATGCGCATGTTGCTTTCAACTTCTGTCTGTCTGTCTGAACGCGATAAAATCATTAGGTATTGTACTGAGCCGATTATCATACAGTTTTTTTCATTTGGAAGGTGTAACGATCATGTTTTCAAGATTTTTAGAAATTAGCCTAAATAATATGTCGCTTTAAAAAAAAAATCCCCCCCTACATGGGAGAACATCCACTCGATGGACCGACAACATCATAGCGGTCGCAGGGAGTCGATGGATGGAGGCGGCTCAGGACCGCTATTTGTGGCGTCGTACGGGGGAGGCCTATGTCCAGCAGTGGACGTGTATGGGCTGATGATGATGATGATGTCGCTTTTTGGTACGGAATTATGAAGGTTAGTATTTCTACACTGCTTTTCTACCTGTGCAAATAAAGGGTGGATTGCTTGCCGCTAGTGGTCTAAGATTAGACTAAAAATCTCAATAATTTCTAACCTAGAATAGGTTATAACCGCGCAGGCCTTGTCTTGTAGGTACTATAATAACACATCTGTGCTATCGGGTCTAGTGTAAAGAAAAGAGGTTGGATGCTCATTCTTGAACCAACCTCTAATGTAGAAACCTCTTTTGTCACCCACCACCATTTGCAATAAAGAGATGAACGAAGGTAATGAAATTATTCTACCAATTTTCAAAGAAATATTAAATTTTATCTGGAACAAAAATTAAAAACTAAAAATGCAGGATTCCTCAAAATTTTTAGATGAATCGAATGGTATATTTCTTGTCCAGTCACAAAATTTTGGGACAGACCATAAGGGAAACTTGCCATTGTTCTTTTAATCTATTGTTCCTAAATGCGCAATTCATACCTAACTGACACTGGCAGAATTGCATCAATCCAGATGCAGAGCCAAAGCGAAAAGAAGAAGAAGAATCTACCTACAGTAACTACTGAAGAGTTTCTTGAAAAAACCAATTCCTTCGCAAATTTCTCAGTAAATATGATAAAAACCTGTGAAACCAATGTGTAAAATCGATTTATTGTGCGTAGAGTAATAAGTGTGCAACATGTTACTAATAATGTTGATAAAAGCTGGATTACTTTTGTGTCTGCCTTTCTTCAGTTTGCAAGAAAGCTACGAGCCGCACGAAATAGTGTTTAATTACAATAACACGTAAGTAATTACACACTGGATTCAGCGGAGTACCTACTTCATAACAAACAAATTGGCATCTTGAAACCTTGTACTTGTTTTATTATATTAGTCTTCAGCGTCGTTTTAGTTTTAAGATCGAGCTCAGGTCTGTCAGTCATTATCGAATGTATTATACCGTTACAATACAGTCCTAAAAATTATACATTTTGTATGAAATGCCTGCTGCAGTGAAGTTATAATAATATTGCCAATTAGACACAATCATGCCTTTTTAACTCCATCAAATCAACACGTCAATCAACTTCCTTTACCTGATCACTGCTGGACATAGCTCATCCAATAAGCACTTTATGAATTTGATGCTTATCATTACATAGAAGGGTAATGCCATAATCCCCACATTGGCCATGCGGGTTGAGGATCAGAGTTTGGTGGTGGATCTGTTCTGCAGGAGCCGTGCTGACCGCCCCATGGTGGATAATTCATTTCTATTTTGGGACATAATATCACATGGAATCAACATAAATCTTTAAAGAAAAATAAATAATACATTCAATATCATTTATTTCCACAGACAGATACTATTAGTGTATACCTTCCCACAGCTGGGCAAAGGTCTCCCTTGTTCCATATTGAAATAAAGTGATATCATAAATTTTCAAACTAAATCTTATAAGTTTCCTCATAAAATTTTATCAATTTTAAAAAAAGGCAGATTTTGTGTATCAGAGACTTAAATCTGTTCTAGAGATAATTAGTTTTGAATCAATCTTACCTAGTACACCTACATCATGAAGATAAAGACTAGATTGTAATAACATTATTTATTAATGAAATGCTGATTAATTTAAACAATGAGTCTTCACAAAACATTAACACCATCCAGAAACCTTTATTGTTATCAATGTTTATATTATTATGTTTTCTTAGTTTATCTCTACAATACAATGCAGTTGTAACTATGTCATTCACATATTAAGGTTATTGTTTGCATCAAACTGTCAGAGGGTCCTAGCATTCAAAGTAAGCACTTCCACCTCTGTACTTAACAGATAACCTAACTGATATGTTGCAGAGGAAAGGTCTCCTCTCATGCCTCATTCATTTCTGCATGTTTTCACATGTCATTGCATCATTTGGTTCTGATGAATGCAATATGTTTATATTTAATCCACGGGCAGAAGTTAGTATTATTGTATTGTTCAGCTTGCACAGGACCAGTACTTACCCTTAAAGACGGTGCAATGTAAGAATATTGACCCCTCCAAATCAGCCTGTGGATGTCGTAAAAGTCGACAAAAGGACCACCAGAGGTTGGGCAGCAGCTTCCTACTGCGTATTAATTAACACCTTTACTGTGATCACCAATCTGCTAGCCAAGCTTGGTGATTATAGACACAACCAAATCTCCTCATATGATGGCAACAATTAGAAAACGGCCCCCAGTCCCTGGCAGCTCCGCTATTCCTGGTCACGGTAACGGCGGGGCAGGGGGTTCTAGGAATCTCCGGAAGTGATTGAGCTACAAATCTAAATACCGACGACGCATGCACCTGGTAACATACATACATTGTAGAGGTCGCAGGGAGTCGATAGATGGAGGCGGCTCAGGACCGCTATTCGTGACGTCGTTTAGTGGAGGCCTATGTTCAGCAGTGGACGTATTAACGTATACGGGCTGATGATGAAAAGAGAGAGAAATAGTTGCAGTGGAGTGAGTGTCAACAGGCTGAGCTGATGATGATGTTTGTTGCAGCTACAAGTACAATGTGTCCTACGAGGTGGCTGTCGACAGGAACACCGAGTACATCATGGAGTTTGCAGGGGTGAGACTGAAATACAAGATACTATAATTAAGCCTATGAAGGCATGAATATTATTAATTTCTATTCACATCGATAAATAAATACAACATTAAGCTAGACACTTGTAGTGTAGGCGGTCCCATACATTCCCATACGCTTTTTCTCTCCCTGCGTGTGGCGTCGTCGCTACCATTCGATGGCGCTAACCTAGTCTAGTATCTTGCAGTGTGGCCGTACCCAAGCGGCTACTAATATGCCTATTTAACTTAAGCGGTATTTCACTACCTAGCTGTATCGATCGCAAAAGTCGGTGCGGTACATAAAGCCTGGCGGGTCCACTCGCGAACCCGACTGGAAAATTAAAATACCGCTTATCTCTGGTAAGGTAGTCGCAGATGCCGACCGGACTACTACTGCACAGCAAAAGAAAGTGCATTCAAATATGGACTTGAACTGTTAATATTTAGATGCATTTTATACTGACGGCCGGCATCAGAAAACTGACAGCTCGTGGGCCATTCGCTTGAAGCTTGCGGTAAGCCATTATGTCAATGTAAAATGTATCTAAAACTAACGAGATAATGCCCACATTTAAATGCTTATTATAGTGGTGTGCGGTAGCGGTGCTGGCTGTATCTGGTAGGTATGTCCTGTTAAGTGCGGGCTGTGTGTGCAGGACCTGGTGCTATACGAGACGCCGGCGCGCGTGACCGTCGCCAGCAACTTCGCCAACAAGACGTACCCGCTCTTCATTACGGCGCGCCAGCAGAAAGGTGAGGAGGGACCATCAAATTATACTGTTACATTCTGAGAAATCACTGTTTAGTTACGACGCACACAATATCACGGAAGTACCGGCCCGCGACCCGAACATCTGAAATGTGTGGCTAGCTCACAGTCTGTGGGCTAGCTAGATGGATAACGCTTTAGTGTACCTTACCCAACTACACAAACACAGAAAATGATAAGAATCATGGAAGTACAAAGGGCGGCCTTATCGCGCTAGATACTGTCGCTACCGACCGACGATGACTAGCGACAATGCTATCTGAAACGGAGTACGAGAAGACCTCCCGATGGACCGACGACATTGTACCGGTCGCAGAGAGTCGATGGATTCAGGTGGATGAAGAGTGCTATTCGTGACTTCGTATGGCGCGCAGGCCTATGTTCAGCAGTGGACGTATACGGGCTGATGATTGTGGATTATTTAACAACCGCCACCCGTTTCTGTCCTTAGGGGATGGTTCGGCCGATTTATGGCCTATATACATTTTTCTAAGCATGAAAAAATACACTTTAAATTCGAGCTGCAACGCAATGCTGTGTGGGTTGTCCGCCATTACTGATCTGTTTATTGGCCACTGAGCTCCATTATGCAAGTACGCTGGGGGGCATATTCTTTACCCCATAACAGTTAGTTATTGTGCGAATTCAAAGTTCCAGCCGTTCTAGACCGTCTCTGGTGTCTGCAAAATATATAAAATCGATAATATGAAATCCAGCGTAACACACAATAGAGGTCAGTGTAGCTGACCAGGTCCACCCCCTTCCTTGCAGGCGTGTTCTCGTGGCAGCTCCCCGTGGTGGTGGCCTCCTCGTCGGGCTCCATCCACCAGTTCAGCAACATATCGCGCACGCTCTGTCCACACAACAACATGTTCGCACAGGGAGAAGAATCCTGTGGTATGTATATATATATATCATCATATCAGACCATACAATACACTAATAATAATAACTTTTTTATTTCAGACGCATATTACATATAAATAATATATAAAATTAATTAGACATAATATATAATAAATACAAAATGTACCTTTGCTCAGGAAGCTATTTCCATCCACCATTAAGTCTGTTTGAATCAGATGATCTGATGGACTTGCAATAATTATATAATCATTACAAGCCTTTAACAACAAAGAAAATTACAATCAAGTAATATAAACAAATTAGAACTAGTATTTACAATTGAAACAACTGAGCTAACTGCATGTCATAAACAATCTACAGGTAGCTTAACTGGTCTATATCAATACCAGTCAGAAGCGTCCCCAAGACGCTGTCTGCAACAATTTGTGTATTTGGGCCACCAATGCTTACCGATACAGAGTCGTTCACGAACCGATGATGTATTTGTATTTATTCAAAAACATTACTTCTATTAATTACAGGTCAGACCTAATACAATAGAGTAGTCATCAAATTAAGTTAAGTCATTCAATAAGCAAAAAACATTAAATACATGTGTCAAAAAGCAAAAACATTCCACGATTCAATAAAAATAATAAGTAAAATAAATCAATACAATTGTCAAATTAGCAAATAATTCAATAAATCTATGCGTAAAAAATACATGTCATAATGATTTCGTAAGTCATAATTTGATTTGTAGTGTAAAAAATAAATATTATTTATCATAGCACAAATTAAATAATAAAGCTTTTACGAACTCGCTCTGTGAACAGTGGAAGACGTCAATGGTCCTCGCTACCAGATTTATTATTTTAGTGGTGATGGTCCACTGCTGGGTATGGTGTAGGGCTCTGTGGAGTGCGTTAGTGTCCCCTCACAATCTTACAACTTGTTGGCAGAGTTTGTAACATAAAAATATCCTTTGTGAAAAGGATACCTAATTACTTACTACAAAATAACAGATTATCAAGATGATAAAAAAGCTTGGGACGAGCGACGTACTTTAATGGTCGCGAGTGTACCTACGCCGTTACGTTAGAAGACAGTTGTTTGCGAATGGCTCTAATTACCGTAAAAACAAGTCATATAAATAATCATAACGTAGTACCTAATATGCTCACCCGCGGGAACTATACAATACAACGCTTTTCGGTATAGAAACCGTACCGTAGAGCCTCTTTTCGCGAGTTCACCGTCCTGTGTTTCATGGAAATATGTAGAACGTGCAGTGGGTGGACTATGTTTGTGATCGCCTAATTTCCGTTAGACCTTACAGGATTTATTAAATGATAAGTTGGACGGCTACCGGCCAGCCAGCTCTACGCCCAGGCCGTTCATCTGTAGCGTTTGACGAGTGGACTGGCTCCTAGCCCTCGGTGACCGCAACCGCGGCGGATAGTCATCGGTGCATGCTCACTGTCAATGGAGATACAGTTTTAAGAGAATTGATTTAAATGCCCTCAGATAAATCCTACTCGGTTTACAATAACAAATAACAATAAAAATGAAAAATAATATAATCGTTTTAATAATATTAATATATGTATGGTTATGAGCCGTATTCATCAAGAACTGAGTTCCATTAAACTGGTATTAGTGCATTCAGGTAACATAGTTATATGAACGTCTCCCTGAGCGACTCCCTCGCGTAAACTGGTCCGGTATACATATGTTTTCTGTGGGGATCGATTGCTAAAATATCTAGCTCAGCTAAAATATCAGCTAGCACGCGTATGCGTCACAATCGTAATTGCAATATTTACAATAACGACAAGCAATGCTGTGGGAAAAAAAATTCTCCCAAACAGATATGGCCAGTACAATAAAAAAAATTGATTACAACACAAATTGTGTTGGCCGCCACTGCGGCTGCGTCTGTGTCGGAGGGGCCCAAGGGCGCCGGACGCGAACATACCCAAGTTTCCACGAGAGATTCCGCTTAAACGAGGGACTCGCTCACGGACACCTTCAAATAGCTCAGCCGGATAGTTATTGACACATGTTTTCTTTCTGTTCACGCTTCAGTCGACGGGAGATGGATTAAAGTCTACTGTGGCCCTTTAATACGTAAATACCTATTTTTGTACACAAACACGGATTGATTGACAACGAACATCGTGAGGGCACTTTGTACACTAGAAAGAGATATATATATCTGCAACCTGTTAATAAACTGTAAAATAACAAATAAAAGTCTTTTTATGACTATAAGATAGATTTTCTACGTAAAGTTTGACTGTCATCTTAACTGTAGAACGTCTGTGTGAGTATATCCCCCATGGAAACTGGTATAGTCAGTTTCAAATGCAGAACGTAAATCTGTCACTTTTGCGAGAGCCGATGTTATACTGATATTCTTGATTTAACCCAAATATGTTAGAAAAATCTTCGGAAAATTAACGATTTTTGCTATGCATTTAAAATGGGCTAAACTCGAACAGGCCTAACGAAATAAGAGGTTTATGTGAGGGATTCCCTCACAAAAACGTTCAAACAACTCTGCTGAAAGTTTTCTATTGCTATAATTATTAAATTTCAAATGAAATCAGATGTACCACTCAGTAACTAATCACAATGCACTCTCAATATTATATTTCTGAGCCCATTCCGCCCACTGCTGGGCCTCTCCAGAGATTCACCCACTGTGCAAAGTATTGTACGGTGAGTCGCTTATCAGAGACGTCAAGATGGTAGCGTATGATATAAATATATGTACTCGTATGTATACGGTAGTATCTTGACGACGTCTCTGTTAAGCGACCAAAAGGCCCGCTTGCGACGCAGGAGGTTGCGGGTTCGATTCCCGTTTTTGGGACGAATGCCTGTACGATCTGCAGATATTTGTTCCGGGTGTTTCATTTTATACTAAAAAATCTATTGTATATGTATCTCAGTCATACAGTACTCATGTCAGAAGCTCTGTTTAGCTTGGGGCTAGATGATGCTGTGTGAATTTTCCAGCATTATTTATTTATTACGTTGAACATGTATCTTCTGTCCATCAAGCACCCTCCTCTAACCGTTGTCTTGGTTGCAGACACGCCTGTGACCAACACGCCCATCATCCACCTGACCTCGTCCTCGCCGGACCCCATCAATGTCACCATCAAGGTATTATACTACTTATAAAAATTAATTATTTTTAATATACAGGGTGGTCCAAACACTGACGTCCAAAAAAAAAGCTATCCGAATATACCCCATGTATGTTGGCCGATTTTTTGTAGTTTTCGAGTAATTAATTTTTAAAGATTTTTTCAAGAATTTTCGGGCCGAGCAGTTTAACATCATGTAACTTTTTTTGGTTACGTTTTTTCTGAGTGATTTTTTTTGTGACATCATCCTCACAAATTGTACTTTCACACATAAAACAATCAGCTTCCCAACCTTGACTCAAGTTACAATAAATTTGACCGAAAGTTAAAGTTTTACCTTTGAGCAAATCAAAGTTTGATTTGGTAAAAAAAAAAAAACTCAGAATTCAAAGACCAGAAGTAATTTTAAAAACTTTGCCAGACTCTAAACTTTCAAAATAATACAAAAAAAGTGACACTTAATAGGGCATAATTTGCTGGATATGTCTTTCAAACGTACTAAGGTAGAATGTTCGTGGATCAAATTAAACAACAAAATTTAATTTAAACATAAAAGATTTTCAAAATTTTTGCCGTTAACTTTTTAAAAAATTCGCTCCTAGTCTCCGGAATGCATCTCTATTTTCTTTTATAGTCCTTTTGCTTTCTTCTAATTTTTGTCTGAGTTCCGCTTCGGTGTTTGATTCCCTTACGTAAACCAGTTCTTTGTAATATCCCTAGACAAAAAAGTCTATGGAATTCAAATCCGGCGACCGCGGAGGCCATGGAATCGGCCCGCCACGCCCAATCCACCTGTTAGGATATGTTGCGTCCGGGTGGTCTCTTACAGCCCTTGAGTAGTGACAAGGAGCACCATCGTTCTGAAAAACCATTTCTCTCCTTGTTGACATCCTCCAGCAATCCATTTAAATCATTTTGCAAAAAATTCAAATATTCGACTCCATTTAATCTCGCTGGCAATTCAAAAGGCCCAATTAACTGGCCATTCACAATCCCTGACTACATGTTCACACTGAACCGCACTTGAAAGTTGGAGCCTCTTCCTAAGTGAGGGTTCTCAATGGCCCAGCTGTGGTAGTTATGGATGTTAAACACTCCAGTCCTTTCGAACCGCGATTCACGCTCCATAAAATTTTGTTAAAAAAATCTGCGTCTTCTGTGGATTTCTGCAGCATAGCTTGGCAAAATGCTACACGTCTCGGATAATCTTCTTCATGAAGCTGCTGGACCCGCTGAAAGTGGTAAGCGTGGTACCGCTCTGAAAGAAAAAACATACAATAATCATGAATTCTTACTAAAAGTGTAACCTGACAAATTTAGAGATTTTGGTTAATTGTTAAAAGGCTTCTGCCAAATTGCCAAGTTGACGTTAACGCCGCAAATTAAACTTGCCTGACTTAAGAACTCTTAGGACCAAAGTACGAGGTATTCCAGTTCTGTTAGTAATCCTCCTTGAACTTGTAGACGGGTCTCTTTGGATTTCTGCCAAGACTTCATCCCTCCTATCTGGATCGACTCTGGGAACTCCTTCGTGAGTTGGACGGCCAGGAACGCGTCCAGGTATCAGTGTCAAATGTGTTTTTATGAATACTCTGTGGTCCGGGTAATGCTGCCGTGGGGTTCCCCGGTGCTCCAATTGTTGCTGGTACAGCCTTGCCGCTAAATGTCCGTTGCCTTGAGCTACACCATAATAATAATGCATCTCTGCATATTCACTAAGAGTGTAGTTCATGTTGCTACACGAAAGTAAATTCAATCACTAGTCAAAGTTCAAAAGTCCAAAACACAAGCACAGGTCGGTCGTAAGGCAAATCAATCAGAGTCCAGTTAACAAAGCGAGAAGAATTCAGAAATTAAACGTAACGAGAGCAGAAGTAACTTATAACAACATTAACTATTAGTTATTTGACAATAAAAGACGTGATTCTTTTCTTAAGACAAAAGAAGAACAAATTTAAATTTGTTCATAAAAAGTATTGATGGCCAGTACCAAATTAGGTTCGGCCAAATAAAAAACAGTTTTTATGTTACTAATAACAGACTCTTTATTACACATTCTACCTTAGTACGTTTGAAAGACATATCCAGAAAATTATGCCCTATTAAGTGTCACTTTTTTTGTATTATATTCAAAGTTTAGAGTCTGGCAAAGTTTTTAAAATTACTTCTGGTCTTTGAATTCTGAGATTTTTTTTTTTTACAAAATCAAACTTTGATTTGCTCAAAGGTAAAATTTTAACTTTCGGTCAAATTTATTGTAACTTGAGTCAAGGTTCCCAACCTTGCTGATTGTTTTATGTGTGAAAGTACAATTTATGAGGATGATGTCACAAAAAAAATCACTCAGAAAAAACGTAACCAAAAAAAGTTACATTGTAGGATTCGCGGCTAGCTCTTCCCGGGATGCTGATATAAAAGTCGAGTTATAGTACAAAGGCTATATTGTATAAAACTACGACTAATTATGCTATTTATGAGTGCGGTTTGTATGATTGCTGCTGATGCACTGACCTCCGTAGGTGCCCGGTCCGCGCTCGCGGCACGAGTAACCTACTTAGGTCAAACTGCTGATGCTGCTAATTTCCCTACGCGATCGATGTATCGAACATACTCCCGACGGCGAGTTACGAGATGAGAATGAGATGAGGCGCTACAATTAACGGGTTAGTATTACATAGGTGATCAATGTTTTGCTTAGGGCTAAGTGAATGTTAGGACAATGCTTTAATGTTTCGTAATCTAAGTGATTGCTGATGGCTTAGTTACAAAACTAATCCCTATTCTATAGTAAAAACTGATTGTCTGCTGGGTTGCTGCTTGCTGATGGGCGAGGTAATTGTGTCTATATCACGTAAACTAGACCACCGCACGGTCCCACTGGCACCATGCCCTAGGTTGGACACGGGTGGCCTACGCGCACTAACACCCGCTGTGCTGAAGGACGCCTCCCTCTGCGGGAGAGGCGCCGCGGGCGGCGGGGTCGCGGGCGCGGGTTCGCGCGTCGTCGTCGCCGGCTCCGCGCCGCGCGCGGAAGACGCGCTGACGGCTCGTCTGCTTCGCCTCCACAGGAACACCAAGAACGCTGCGATGCCTGCTGCTAAGACGCTGTACGATATTGCGTATTGGTGAATATCGTGCGTTGTTAGAGTCACCTCCTGTTGTGCTGCTTCCTTCATCGCGCTGATTTGCTCTCCGAGCTGCTGTAGCGAGGAGTTGAGGAGATGATCTTTGTTTGGTTCGATGAACGGTAACGTAACGTTGAAAGTGTGATGCTGTATTGGAGCTATGTTCGTAAGTACTAAGTCCGATTTGAGATTGAGCGTGCTTTGTTGTTGATAAGAATATAAAGTGACGTCACGCCCCTTTGCTGTGCATTGTTTTGTTAGGTGAATGAGCCCGGCCTTGCTGACTTGGCGGACTCGAGTTTCACTATCACATATGATTGTAAGCGAGTAAGTATCACATGCGAAATATAAATAAAACGATGGGTCGTGTAATTGAACCCATTTATTCTTGCAGCTTTCTCTTTTGATTTTGCATGTGTCCATCTTTTCTGTTTGACAAAACTTTTCTTCTGGACCCAGGTGCTGGATTGGAGTTTGTAGCTGACAGATGTATGCTTCATCTTGATATTCACACTCTTGGAGGTCCACGATAGTAACCGGTAGATATGAGTCCCTCATAAGATTGGTTGCTATGTATTCTGTGACTAGATTAATGCTGATCATATCGGTGCTGATTTGAAGAGGAACTGGTATCAAGTGGTATAGTTGGAAGTTGTCTCTGCTGATCAAAGGTAAAGTGAATTCGAATATGACATAATCTCTACTCATTCGTGCTCTTATTTTTAATAGTTGATAAATTTTATATAAGTTTGACTGTATGTTGTCTACAGGTAACGTTAGCTCTTTAGATATTTGGCTTGTAACTATTTGAAGTTCGTCGTTAAGCTGCTTTGGTGTTAACAGATGTAGGTTTATCTTGCCATGATAAATATCTGTCAGGGTGTCAAGGATTGTATCCTGGATACGCTTCAAATTTTGGACCATATTTGTGGTCGCCATTGCTGCTAGAGTAAACTCTTGCAGAATAGACATGCTTTCATACTCTTTCTGTAGCTGCTTGGTTGATTGAGTTATGTAGTTCAGATGTCTATTTAAAAGTTTATGCTGGGATTCAATGGCTTGTTCTGTTCGCTTTAGAACGTTGTACTCTGCTTCTACCACTGATGTCTGGTTCTTCCAAAGTTGCAGCAGATGCTTCTCGTTGCTGTTTACGAGTTCAATGTCTTGCTGATATTTCTCCGCAAAGCTTTGGTCGAGTACTCCAAACAATGTGTTTGCTATAGAGCCTACTGCGTTGATAAGGCCGCGTCGTGTCCTTGACCGCTCGCCAAAGTGCTGATTTAGTAACAGCTGATTATAGTACTGTAGCTCGCTATAATCGTGTTTTATTTGTAGTAGAATCATGTTACAATGGCTCGCCTCTTTAACCTTATCACATGTTTGCTCTAAATATTTGGTAAATGAATTAACTGCCTTATCTCCTTGCCAGTAAGGTCGCATGTCATAGTAAGATACGATTTTCCACTGGTCACGGATTAATTGCATTTTTCCTACCGGGTCGTAGTATAACGACTGGTTACTACTGAAATGAGTTACATTGGCCGATACGCTAGAGCAAATGATACTCATAAAAATGATCCATGCAAATGCAACGTTAATAAGTTTAGGAAGCTGTCTTCTACTTAATTGTTTACTATTTTTTGCTGAATGTGCTGTATTTTGTTTGCTGAGATTGTTTTCCGTTTGTACTACATTGCTTTTTTCTAAAGGTAAAATTGATAATTTTATTATAGGACGCTTTATAATGCCGCTTTTAGTCTTAAGAGACACCACTCTAACAAAACCATCATTTCCTTTGTGCACTTCTATCACTCTCCCAACAGGAAACTTCCCCGATGAGAAGTTGTCATCGTGAATAGTCACCATGTCGCCGACTTCAATGTTTCTTTTTGATTGAAGCCACTTACTGCGGACAGATAATTGACTGAGATATTCGGCTTTCCATCTCTTCCAAAGGTCTTGGAAAATCTTGTTTGTTAGGTGCCATCGGATCCTAGCGCCATTAGCTGTTTCTTTGACTGTTAGGCCCGCGTTACTGGTTAGAAAGTGTGATGGCGTAAGGAAGTCAATGTCATCTATGTCTTCAGATATTGGACATAGAGGCCTCGAATTAAGGCTTGCCTCGATTTGCGCCAACACAGTGCTGTATTCTTCGAAGGTTAACGCTTGTTCACCTACAACTCTTTTCAGATGCTGCTTTAGGCTTCGGATGGATCGCTCCCAGATCCCTCCTGCACTTGGCCAAGAAGGACAGTTCCAGTGCCATTCTATGTCCATCTCCGCTACTTCCCGATAGAAAGGCTCCTTGAAAAGTTCATCAAGCTTCTGATATTCTTCTTGAATGGCCTTATTTGCCCCTACAAAGTTAGTTCCGTTATCGGAGTACATATGCTTAGGTGCTCCGCGTCGAGCTGCCATTCTTCTCAATGCTGCTATGAAGGAGGCGCTACTCAAATCGGAAACCAACTCTATATGAACTGCTTTTGTTACCATGCAGATGAACAACGCTACGTAGCCTTTCGTTGTCTTTATTCCTCGTCCTTTGTTAGCTTTTACTGGAATAAAACCCGTTAAATCTACCCCTGTGTGATAGAACGCTGGTGCTGGATTAGTTCTATAATCAGGATATTCGCCCATAATCTGCTGTGATTTAATAGGCTCTTGCTTTCTACAGGTGACACACCTAAGAAGCTGTTTTTTGACTGCGCGGTTGCCTTTGACTATCCAGTACCTTTGTCTAAGAAAGGACATGGTAAGCCGTGGACCACCGTGGAAAGTGAGCTCGTGGGCTTGCTGGATGAGAAGCTCAGTTAATCTGCTGCTGTATGGAATGATAGTTGGAAATTTCATTTCTCCGCTGATATTTGCATTACTGAGTCTTCCCTTCACTCTTAAAATACCAATTTCGTCTATATATGGATTTAAGTTTGCTAATTTGCTGTCAGACTTGACCTTGCTGTTATGTAATAGGTATACTATGTCGTTATTAAACTCTTTGCGCTGTACCTGTTTTATAATAATAAATTTTGCTGTTCTAAGCTCGCGTAACGTGAGATACTCGGACTTCCTTTGTTTACTAACAATAGGGGTCAAGGCCCGTCGTATCCATGCTACAATCCGTGTTGTTTTATTTAATGAACTGTGGCGGTTGAGTAAATCTTCGACTATGCTGCTGTTACCGGAGATGTTACTAACTACATTCACGTGTTTTTTAACCTCTTCAATCGTAGTAAAGTTTAATCTTTGCTGTTTTGGTTTAAATTTTTGTGACGATAAGAACGCAGGCCCTTGCCACCACAACTTGTGCTCTTTCAGCTGCAATGACGTCAGACCTCTACTCGCTGCGTCAGCTGGATTCTCTTTGGTGTTAATATAATGCCAACGCTCTGGTGGCAAAGTAGTGATGATTTTCGTAACCCTATTTGCTACAAAAGGCTTCCAGCGCTCCGCAGAACCTTGAATCCAGCTGAGCGTTACCTGGGAGTCGCTCCAACCATAAACTACGACTGCGAAGTTGCTGATGCTTTTGACGATTTTTGTCATAAGTTTTGTCAGTAATTCAGCGGCACATAATTCTAAGCGGGGCAAAGATACGGCCTTGCTGCTAGGTACTAACCGGGTTTTTGCTGCGGCTAACACTACGGACGCTGAGTTATGTGTTACGATTCTCGCGTATACTACACATGCGAATGCTTTTACGGATGCGTCACAGAACCCATGAAGTTCGATCACATCACCATTTTTGCTTTTTAACCACCGCGGAATTTTAAACTGGTTTATGACATGTATATCTTTTTTCAGCTGAAGCCACTCCTCCTTGATTTTTGGCGAAACCTCGTCGCTCCACTGAACCTCTGAATTTTGCCAAACTTGTTGGAATAAGAGTTTCAGTTTTGTTATCAAAGGAGCTAACCACCCCAAAGGATCAAAAATTTTTGAGATTTCAGACAAAAGCATTCTCTTGGTCAGCTTCGTTGTGCTCATTTCAGTTAGATCACATTGAAAGGTGAACTCATCCTCGGTGGAGTTCCATTGTATACCTAACGTTTTTGCGGTGCTTTCCGTTTTAAAGGTAAACAATAGCGGTTGATTGTTATTACTTTGTTCGACATTTTCTAATAGCTGTTTGTCATTTGAGGACCATTTTCTTAATGAAAAGCCTCCGTTTTTGAGGCACGCATTCATTTTTGCTATCCTTTCTTTCCCTTCTTCAATGCTGTGGGCGCCTGATACCCAATCATCCATGTATAGCTGCTCTTGGATGCACTTAGCTGCATTAGGGAAATTATTCTGCTCGTCTTCTGCTAATCTTCGGAGAGTCATCATGGTAAGGTACGGAGCTGATTTTGTTCCATAAGTTATCGTGCTTAAGGTATAAGCTCTGATAGGTTCGTTTCCATGATTTCTCCACAAAATCTGCTGCAGATATTGGTCCTGCTGATGGACCAAAATCATGCGGAAGCATTTCTCGATATCTGCTGTGTATGCAAAACGATATTGCCTCCACTTGAGAATAATCTCTAGTAGATCCTGCTGTAGGTTCGGACCTTTATACATCAGGTCGTTGAGGCTGTGACCTGATGAAGTTTTTGCGGATGCGTTGAAGACTACTCGTAGCTTTGTTGTACTCGATTCTTCTCTTAACACCGCGTGATGAGGTAAGAAACATTCCAGTTCCACCTTATCCTGGCTGCTTGAAGTCGTTAACTTCATGTGATTAAGCTGCTCATACTCACTTATAAACTGCTTATATTGTATTGCTAAATTTTCTTTCTTTCTAACTTACGCTCTAAGTTTCTAAATTGTGCTATAGCTATCTCCTTAGATGATCCCAATTTCTCCCTCACATCTGGTTTCATTGGTAATCGAACTTCATAACGCCCGCTGCCTAAGCGTTTAGTGGTGGCGTTGAAGTAATCTAAGCATGCTTGATCCTCTATCTCGTTTTGTTCTTGAATATCTTCAATCTTCCAAAACTGATCTATATCCTCAATGCTGTTAAGGATGACATTGCAATGGAAAGAAGTTTTAACACTGCCACATAGCAGCCACCCTAGCTGAGTATGCTGTGCTAAGGGCTCAGATTGTACTTGTCCGCGGATTAACCCCTCCATTAGGATGTGAGAGTAAACCTCCGCTCCAAGAAGGAGGTCAACCGGGCGACCGATATTAAAATCCGGGTCCGCTAGGTTGATATGTGCTAGATGTTTCCATGATGGTTTTGCGAATGTCTCATTTGGCAGATTTTTTATCAAATTGCTCATTATTAAAGCTTCCGTAGTAAACTTAAAATCAGTGTAAGTCGATCGACAAGTAATGTTAAGCTTACCTTTGCAGTTATTTTCTCGCCCTCCTACACCGAAAATAACTCCTTTGCATTGTTCACGCTTTAACCCTAGTTGCTGTGCTGCTCTCTCGGTGATTACCGAGACCTGCGAGCCCTGGTCGACCAGTGCTCGCAAAACGTGCTGGCTGTTATCTGCTGCGGTTACCTTTACCAAAGCAGTCGCTAATAAAATCTGAGAAGTTTCATCTCGCTGAGATTTGTGAACATTGTAATTGCCATGCTGCTGTTGTTTACTATGTTTTGGCGAACTAGATCTAGGCTGAGTTTCGAAATAATCATGTAAAATTGTGTGATGCTTTTCGTTGCATTTGTGGCATCTTTTCGCTGAGTAGCATTTCGCGGTGTAAGAGCCATAACAACGGATGTCACTTTTTTCAACTTTACAGGAGAGCGAAAAAACCGTGCTAAACGCACATCATCGAACTTTGAATTTATATTTGAGGAATGTTAGTTGTTCAAATATAAAAATAAAAATGCAGAAATATGTATAAAATATTAGGCAAGGTATAAAGTAAAAAAAAATTTTTTTCATGGAACAAAATTTACGAAAAATTATGTATTTTACAAAAATTGGTTGACCTACGTTGTTTTGGCTCTAATACTATTCCATCTAGCGTGTTTCACTGGTATAACAGTACGTTATTTTGGAAGTTAATAAATAAAAAACTGGGAGTTAAAATCTTAATTATAACTTAAATCTTTAATGCAAAGTAACTTATCATGACTAACATAAAATATTATGACTTATTATATAATTATATTATTAATTATAAATAATATATCATTAATCATAATATATATTATATATTATGCATTAAGGATGACATTGAATAGGGCTTTATTCTAATACACATGTGGTATCAGCCCTATTCAATGTCATCATCATTAATTGTGTCCAATCTTAAAACTTTCATAAAAAGTGTGATATTGCGTGGGAATGATACCATGTCTACACAAATCTTGTAGATCGTCGTATTTTTCAGTAGAAATAGGCAAGGGTCCATCATATGCCTGCTTTAAATTAATTTTATCAACCGCAATTCTACTGCCTCTTCTTATAACTCTTATTTTCCTGAAACTTTCGTCATCCAGATTGTATTTAAAATAAATGTGTTTGTTGTCATCCTTACGGTATTGTAGCCACCTTATTTTGAGCCAATTCACAGCTTCTCCGTCACAATCTACTTTGGCATTCTTCACCAATATTGCTTTTAACTGAAAGCATCCTGAAAAAAAAAACAATTTTAAATGTGATGTTTTCTTTTATTTCATAATGTAAAAAAACATATTTTCTTTAGCTTTGTCTACTTAAAAATATTCCTCTATAATTTTCTGACGTGATTACATTTACCTAACTGCAATGTTTTTAAAAAATAATTAAGGTAGGTACACTAACAATAATATAATTATGTAATATAATAATATAATTATTAATTTATTTATAATTATTAATTAATATAATAATATAATTATTAATAATATAATTATCAATAATATAATTATTAATTATATTATAATATAATTATGTCTATAAATCTATGCTGCAAGTCTACGTAATTCATAAAGTCCTATAGGTATTTACTTTTGAATTCTATTGACTACAAACTTTCATTCATTCATTCATATCAGCCCATACACACAAGCATAAATTGAAAGATATATTTATTTAGCTAATAATGTGGTACTGTACTTACCAAAATCTTATCATCGAAGTCGACGCAGGTGTTTTCTGCGAAATCCATGGATACCTGAAAAAAAGAACTCGTTAAAAGTTGTTTCGGAAATGTAAGAGAGAATCAATAAGGAAATGTATCTAATAAAAAGTTAGCTGGACTTTTGATTTATTTATAATCCGAATTTACACTGCAAGCGGAACGAACCCATTAATGACCTTGAAATATGTTTTTTAGGGCGTACTGAAGGTATGCCTTCAGTACGCCCTAAAAAACATTTACATTGAAAACACAAATAGGGACAGCTCGCATGTTGTCAACGTAATATCTACAGATGACGCCCTACAGCTTACGTTTCGACATAAAATGAGGAATCAATAGGTTCGCTATACGTATTGTAAACGCGGCTTTAAATTGCTTTAAGAAGTACTTACCACATTATTATTATCCATAATGTTTGCAGTTGATTGTGGACAAATAATTGCAGAGCCAGTTGCTCCGTTAGATACGTTGGATTCAATTGTATCTATAGAATCCTGAAAAGATAATAAAAATAATTTTTACTATTTTCAAATTGAATTCAAAATAACGATCTCAAAAGTGCAAATAAAAACCCCACAGTTGTTAGCAAGAAGTCATGTTGAAGATAAATTATATCCATCGCGTATTTACTGCTTATTATGTATCTATTAGTCTAAATTATAAGGAACAATAACTTCTAAGAATTTATAGATAAATTGACAAACATGAAGTTAGTTTTAAATAAATAAGTAAGATAAAAAAACTCACATGGTCCAACACATTAAAAATTTCTCGGAAATTTATTGGCGGCTCTTCTGATTTCACTTCATTTCCAGTTGCGATTGTTTTCTTCATTTCGGTAACTTTTCATGACATCACACACAAAAACACAACAAAAAACAGAAAAAAATCGCCGCCGAAACTTAAATTTGGCGGTTCCCCCGCACTCCGAGTTGCTTGGAGCTTAGGGCCTACCAAGATTTTTAAGAGCCCATTCAACGTAACTCAATAAAATCCCAGAAAAAATACAAAATATTACGGCCAAAAGAACGTTTAAGCTTTAACGTCGTATTTGTACATCACCATTGACATAAGAGTAATTAAAAGTTAGTGCCAAAATAACGTTTATTGATATTACGTTATTTTTTAACTTAGGTAAAACTTCAAAACGAAATAAAAATTAGAACCAGAACAACGCAAAACTTTATACTTGGTTTTGGCTCCTTAAAATTGACATTCAGGAAAAAAATTTAGAGGCAGAACGACGCTAATGCTTATACGTTGTTTTGGCTGGTACAGAATAGGTGTTCCAGATTTTTTTTAAGGATTCAAGTAAAGGTTTTGGTGATGCGTTATTTTGGCACTTACTATTATTAATAAATCTAGAGCTGTTTTGACCGTGGTCAAGTGGCGTTTTTTTGGTTCTAATTACAATTTCTATTTTGGTAGATACGTTATATTGGAACTAGTAAACTATTGACTTTACACATTCGTTCTTTTGGCACAACGTGTATAATCACTTTTGGAACCCATTTATCAAAAAAAACGATTTTCGATTTTTTCGGACGTACGTCGTTTTGGCTCTTACCCCGCGATTTGGCCCCGTCGTGATCATAAATGCAATTGGTGCAAAAATTTAATTTATTTAATAATATTATATTTTTATCGTTGGCTAATTCTAGAAACTGTTTGCAATTAATTAACCAATGACCAGAATCGCATTGAGGACACTTACTTGCTGACACATGCATCGATTTCGCAACTTCGTATGCTTTATTACTTTTCCCATCGCTAATAAAAGGTTTGTTTTTACGGTTTTGATTATTGGATGTTTGCTGTTGATATGCTGAGATTTTAGAGGTTCCATCTTGTCGTCGCCTAGATGTCTCTAGGGTAGTAAACTTGTTCTCTAGGAAGTCCATAAAGTCTTGAAGAACTGGTAGCTCCCGCGAATTCTTCAAGGATTCTATGTACTCTGCAAAGGACTCACTATCTAGCTTTTGGGACAATATGTACACAAGAAGAGGGTCCCATGACTTTGTGTCAATACCTATGTTTTTGATGGCGTGGAGGCTCTCTAATGTGACGTCGTGGAGTCGTTTGATGGCTGCAAACGACTGCTGTTGAATATTGGCCAGATTGTAGAAGGTGCTAACATACGACGTGAAGATGTGCCGCTTGTTGTTGAACCTGTGGTTCAAGATTTCCCAACAGGTTGCGTAGTTATCCGCGCTAATGGGAAGATGCTGTATCAAACGCTCCGCTTCTCCTTTGATTTTGCTCTTGAGAAACTGCATCTTCTGAGCGTTTGATAATGATGGATTTTTGTGGATAGCTTCATCGAACAAATCCTTGAACGATACCCACTGCTGAAAATTACCTGAGAACACGGGGATATCCATCTGAGGTGTGGTTTTGTCGCGATACGATGTTGACCACATCCTTGAGCTTAAAACTTTCCTCAGGCTGTTATAGGTATGCTCGTGCTTGTTGAAGTTGTACTCGTACGCTTCGTCCTCGCCCAACTCCAACATGATTTCCCAATGGCATTTATCCACAGCCGTCCAGCGAGTTTGTAAGGCTCGCAGGGCGTCTTCGAACTCCCATTTTTCTTGGAAGGATTCTAAATCAATGGTATCAACCGTTTTCGTAAAGGCTTTAAAGTTAATCAACTGTCTACGAAGCATAACATCTAATTGGCTATTGGTACTTAAATCCTCGTCTCGCTGTAAACGGGGGGTTGGTGGCCGTGGCGCCGGGGTTTGCGGCCGCTGCTGTCTGCCGCTGGATGGACCTGCTTCTGGCTGGATTACTCCGGGCTCAGATACACCTAATTGCTGCTCTAGTTCTAAGTAATACCTATCGATCGTTGTTTTCGCTGTTAGATACGACTTGTTAGTTCGCTCAAACTCAGAATCGGCGAAGTACTTATGGCCACTCCTTTCGAAGGGCAAAAGCTTTTGGTGGTTTTGCTCATACTCTCTCCAATACGATTCTAGGCTGTCTATTCTCCGTTTACCGTAATCTATAGTTTTACGCTCGCTGCTGTCCTTCTTAAAATTAACAAGGACTTTCCGAATATCTTCCGCTAATACGGTTTGTTCAGTGTACAGGGCCTCCATTTCGCCGGTCAAAGTTCGAACGAATTATATGGAACGCTCTTACTTGTCCGTTTGTCCTACGGCTGCTGCTGGACTCTGCGTGGGTTGCTCCCCACCGCAGTGCTGGCTGAAGATGCTGAGGGCGCGAGCGGCGGCTCGCTGCCGCTGGTACATCGCGGGCGCGGGTCGCTCCTCGCGTCTGTGCTGGTGTTGAGGGCGCGAGCGTGGTCGCTCACTGCTGTTAGCTGCGCGTCGTGGGTGCGGTTCGCTCCGCACGACTGCGCTGTGTTGGTGCTGAGGGCGCGAGCGGTCTGCTCACTGCTGCTGCTGGCCTGACTGGGTAGCTCCCCACGTCAGGTAGTGATAATAGCTTTCCAATAAGCTCACTGGTAAAACTAAGATCACTGCAATCCTATGGCTGCTGGTACGCTCGAAACACTCACGGTACGACTATTTACGATCGCGCTATGAATCCTCGAACGATATCTCGAAGGACCATGTAGGATTCGCGGCTAGCTCTTCCCGGGATGCTGATATAAAAGTCGAGTTATAGTACAAAGGCTATATTGTATAAAACTACGACTAATTATGCTATTTATGAGTGCGGTTTGTATGATTGCTGCTGATGCACTGACCTCCGTAGGTGCCCGGTCCGCGCTCGCGGCACGAGTAACCTACTTAGGTCAAACTGCTGATGCTGCTAATTTCCCTACGTGATCGATGTATCGAACATACATGATGTTAAACTGCTCGGCCCGAAAATTCTTGAAAAAATCTTTAAAAATTAATTACTCGAAAACTACAAAAAATCGGCCAACATACATGGGGTATATTCGGATAGCCCCGGAAGTGAGGCATCTAAATTTTTTTTTTGGACATCAGTGTTTGGACCACCCTGTATACTTATTTTATTTGTAAGGGTACTTTCACTAAAATTTGTTCTTCCGACATTTTATAATTTAGAACGGCGCATTGTTTTATTTCGATGAGAGTTTAAAAGAATACTTGATTAAATAGAAAGCCACAAATACATAGATTACCTATCTATCACTCACTAATAATTAGAATGGACAATATAGCAGGCATACAATTAGAATGAAATTAAAGTACATACTATTAATGTTGTATATTATGTAGACGGCAACAAATTATTGTGATACCGAATCTGAAGATGTTATAATGTCAGGTGGAGACGGTCCTCGACTTCTACATAAAGCTGGAGGGCGCGACCAACGTGAGTAGCGCGCCGAGCCAGCCGCAGTACTACTTCTACCCCTTCGACCAGGGGACGGCCTCGGGCCTGGTCGCGCAGGGCGTGCGCCGGAAACAAATGTGTCACGAGCAGCTCGACGACCGGGAACAGACTATACTGGACAGGTATGATTATAATCATCATCATATCAGCCCATACACGTCCACCGCTGGACAAAAGCCTCCCCCATACGACGCCACAAATAGCGGTCCTGAGCCGCCTCCATCCATCGACTCCCTGCGACCGCTACGATGTCGTCGGTCCATAGAGTGGATGGTCTCCCATAAAAATACAAATACAAAAATCTTTATTAGGAACATAACAATGTGGGTGTGGTTACAATTGTGGGCTGACTACCGCAAAAGTTATAAACTGTGTAGCGGAGTCAGCGCCCTCCTCCGCAAACAAAACAATTATTTGCTCCATCCTAACTATAAAAAAGAAATAACTATATACATGATAAGGTTTTATAACAATTATTTAATGATTATATTTTATACTGTGATGATTTGAGTGAGAATGTTGCTCCTGAGGACACCGGTCTCGTATGAGTCCGGGCAACAGGAGTTACCATGTGTGCGTGTAGTGTGTGTGTAGTAATTGTGAGTTGTGTGTTGTGTATGTGAGTGTAATGTGAGAGTGTGGTGCTCCTGAGGACACCGGTCTCATAAGAGGCCGGGCAACAGGAGTTACCGCTGAACGTGTATGTGTGTGTGTGTGTGACAAAGGGGAGTATGTGGGATTTCACTAGGTCATTTTTGATGCTTTAAAATTTCCTCGGCATCCTCGTAGGAGATTGACAAAAGCCAATCAGTGCATTTACACTTACATTTAAATATTGTGAGTGGGTAAATATTAATTATTTTGTTTATTTTATTGTATACACGACTACTAATGTAGTGATAATGACGACCTGCGACTGCAGTTTTATGGGGTATAGCTTTGCAGACAATATCAGACCGTCTTTTAACTGTTGCCAGATTGGGGTCAAATACGGTTTGTGAGTGCTTGCGCAAGATAATGGAAAGTATAAAAAGTTTCCGAACGGAGAGGACTTCGCAGATTAGATACAGCCTTGAGGTGGAAAAGTCTCTTGGCTTAGAGGTCATGACTTTAAGAACCGCTCTTTGCGCTCTCTCAACTCGGATCATAAGGGTCTTGATGGAACCGCCCCATGCAGAGATACAATACGAGAGAACCGATTGAGCCAGTGCAAAGTAGACCATTTTCAAGCAAAAGAAGTCAGCACTACCTCTTAAGTTCTTGAAAATGTACATTAGTTTTCTTACTCTTGAGACAGTGCTTTCAACATGAGGTTTCCAAGACATGGTGTTGTCCAACCAAACCCCGAGATATTTTATGGAGGGAGCTCGCTCTAGCTTGGGACATTGGCAGCAACTTGAGGATTCACAAATGTGCGCACTTAGGGAAAACGATGGGGAAGGTTGGGATCTAGAAGCTGGAGAAAAGGTGATATATTTAGTTTTTGAGAGGTTAAGGGTCAAAAGATTTTGGGAGAGCCAGATAAGAACCAGTCTTAGAGCTGTTTCAGCCGCAGATTGAGTTTCAGACCAGTCTCGTCCACTAACAAGCAGGGCCGTATCATCAGCATATGTGAAAATACTGCAACATAACACTGGTAGATTAACTAAATCGTTTATATAGATGCCCCCCATGTTGGGGGGTTTTGCTATAATCACCACGCTTGGCAAGCGGATTGACGATCGCAGTGTTGGTGTTGAAAAATACCCAGAAGGAAGCTGCTGCCCTTCCTCTGGTAGGTTCCCTTAGTCGGCTCTTACGACATCCACAGTTTGAGTTGGAGGGGTTCGTAAGCCGCGGCCCCACGGCCAATCACCACCACCTGAACATTAAGATTTTATTTATTGTAATAGATACTACGAGATGACGAATCTATACAAGACGAGCGGTTGGCTGTCGCGTCCCAAGAGTGTGATACTGCTCATTGAATCAGATGACGACCTGTGCGCTGTTGTCTCGATACAGAACTTCTCGGTAAGTACTAGCGACTGCCCGTAGCTTTGTTTGTGGTAGGTGAAAGGTTTCCTATACCAGGAGAATATAATGTAGATCGTTAATTGTTAAAGAATTTTCTGAATAGGTTTATTAATTCTGGAGATTACCCATTACAATCTTTCTGTAAAATTTATAAATCAGGAATGGCTTATGTCGTATTTGATACCCATTGTTTCCTTACTCGAAACTAGATGGCGCTAGGATGAAAATTCAGATCAACGATTTTTTTTTCTCGTTCGTAGGATTCTTAAATGATTACGTTGATTGTTCCAGTGTCCGGTGTTCGACAACGAGAGGGACATTCTATACGATGGATACTATCTAACTATGACGCGCCGCGGCGGCATCACTCTCACTGTGAGTACAATAGTATGATGGTTTTAAAAACCAACTTCAAATTCCTTAGTATTTACACAATTTTTTAAGTTTTTCGGGACAAAGACTTATACATACCTCTTGAATTAATTTTTACAGGACCACCTCGGGATCATTCTCTAGACAGTAGTGAAATAATTTTCCAAATCGGTCCATAATAGACATAATACCTTCATGCAGCCGAACATAGAACTTTATCCTTTTTTGAAGTCATCATGGGTCATTCGATTCAATGCATATTAAAAACCCTTGAAAACCTCACTTCGTTCGTTTGACGCTCCAATAAGAAGCTGTTTTAATTCTGTACCTTCTCTATTCCAGCAAGACACATTCCCCATCGGTTTCTACATAGTGTTTATAGTGAAAACATCAGACGACGACTGCACGGGGGCGACACCTGCCGGCGGCGGCGGCGGCGGCGGCGGGCCGAACGAGACTACCTCCATACTGCATTACTTCGGATGGGAGCAGGCGCGGGAAACCCTCACCGTCAACACTAACGACGGACGCGTCAAGACTTTCAGGTATGAGTGACTCATTGACGCGTCACTCATTGACTCTGACTGACGACTCATCTCCTTGTATGTACAGTTTCAAGGTGATCTCTACGATCTCGTACCAGGAGTACCTGGTCGGCGCGGGCGCAGCGTTAGCCTTCTTCCTCTCGTTCTACCTGGCATTCCTCGTGGCGCTGTGCGTACAGACACGGCGACGCACAAGGGACCGACTCACTGAAGGTAAACTCATAAAAATATAGTATTTATTGCCTTTTAGATAAATACATGTATAATGTTTAGTGTCAAAATGATGACATGTTTGCAGATTAGTTGTGTATTAAGTCCTAAATTAGGGCTACCAACTACATACTCTCCCAAAAGCTGGGCTCTCTGAAAATTGCAATGATTCTCCTCGCGGCTTCACTCACTCAATAAAAGGTAGCCTTTCGGCTTCTGTACTCGGTTTTATAGTACAACTAGCTGCTGCCCGCGCCTTCGCCTGCGTTTTATCGAGAAAAAAAATAGCCTATATGTTACTCCAGGTCCGAAACTATACCCATACCCAGCCTAATCGGTTCAGTAGTTTTTGCGTGAAAGAGTAACAAACATCCATACATCCATCCATACAAACTTTGACATTTATAATATTAGTAGAATACTGATATTTTATGTCAACGAGACATCTATGAATAAAACCTATAAAAATAAACAGAAACCCTTATTTCCTGTAACAGAAGGCACATCGGTCGCCGTCCCTGCACCTCTCGCTCCGGACGTGGTCACCAATGCACTCAGGAGAAGGAACGTAGACACCAGCGGCAGCCACGGAGACGCTAACACAGCCTGTAGGTACCAACACTCGGACACTGTGTTTTTATGACGAACTCTAGTTAAACTGGTATTTCGGGTTGGCTCTCTTCGGTTGAAAGAATTTATGTTAGCATGAAGAATAATTTTCGAATTAATAGCTATCCTATATATATAAGGTGTTAGTCAAATTAATGCACAATATCGCGGGGGGATATTCTGTTGGTGCCACAGTATAATATAAAATTAACAAACGGGGTCCATGGTCAATATTATACCTACCCAAAATTATACAAACCCGTATATTGCAAGTTCTGTATTACGTTATACTACAGTCCCTCCAAACAGATGATTGGCATATATTATGGAGGGCATTGACCGTGCGGCGCGGTCCACTCGTGCGGAATGAACTCATTGTCAGTCTGTTTCGTGATCACGTATAGCTCTGTCACTTTCGCATGGGGGCGGGGCCAGTGCGGCGACAATGACCGCCAGGTTTGAAGAGCGGTCGCCCTATTTTGGGATGGCTAAGTACGTAGTATAAGGCGTTATTTGAGTCAAATTAAAAATTCGGCAAAAATGAAAAATCGTTTGCGGGGTTTACTTTGTTTAGTGAAAGTTAATCTGTAGCAGCAGGTGAGTTACCTCCAGCGGTATTGTGCATTAATTTGACTAACAACCTGTATAATTAACACAAAATTATACAATTAGTAGAGTAATTAATTATCAAATATTTATTTGCAGGAATGTACGTACAAAAGTTCATAATGATAATGGTAGCTCCAATACATCCTGCCTCGTCAAGGCGTATTGTTGTTGTGTAGTTTAGGATCACTTATTTTTGTAAATACTAAGGTTTGATCTCCCGGATTACAGGAATCAAGAAGTTTCGTAACGTCCGACTGGCGGCTGTCTAACATCAAATTGTTTTGTATCCCATAGTGTGGGGTATCGTTTTTGTTTCATGTTCTGAGCTCTATAGGTACCAGTAGCGTGAGTCTGGCCGGAATTTGGTAACGAGACGTGATCGTGACGTCTCCTTTTTCCATACAATTTGGTACAGCGCCTCTATCGTGCGTACGTGGAACTACGCTTTCGATCGCTTTACGTTACTAACGTGAGGAGACGTCCAAATCTCTAGGAAAATTATAGAATTGCGAGTCCGAATGATGCTGACGTTACTAACGTAGACATTTACATATTTATAATAGTATAAAACTGTTTCAAGTTATAGCATTGCCATACAGCGGGGCAATGCAGCCAGCGTCTTGGGGACGCTTCCGACTGGTATTGATATGGACCAGTTGAGCTATCTGTAGATTGTTTGCAACAGTCTGCAGTTAGCTCAATTGTTTCAATTGTAAATACTAGTTTAATTTCTTTATATTATTTGATTGTTATTTTCTTTGTCAATAAAGAGTTAAAAAAAAAAAAAAAAAAGTTATAAATAATATCTCAAAATGCTTATTATATGTGTTTCGAAACAAACATCTCTGGTTGAAGAAAGCATTTAATTATTCTAGCCTATAATGCGTGTATTTAAGGTTTTTATAGTGATAATTTCCGAATATTTGTTGAAAGATGCTGTTTCTTCTGTCAACGTCACAGCAGAATACCCTTCATTGTGACATGCCACAGCGCGTCTGTCAATGTCAACTCATAGCGTTTAAAAATTTTGGCCGGTGTGTACCAAAAATTTTATATTTATCAGGTTTTTTGGTGAAAAAACGGTGTTTACGGTGAGGTACAAGCAAATTACTTTGCGCAAATTTGCGCTCATCTCCCCGAGTAATAATCTCGACCACTGGATATGAGGTAAGCGTGGTAAACTCATGATAACGAGCGTCTTCAAAGATTCCTTCGGAAGCGGTTTGGAAGGTAAATCTAAACAAATGGACGTCGCTAGTACCATCAGACCGGTACACGAGTGAGTACTGTTCTAAACAGTTCGTATTATCAAGTTATTGCGATAATAACCCAATTGAAGTACCTACCTATAACCTATCACGAATGGTGCTTTGCAAAGTTTTTTACAAAATCTATCTCACCTACTTTATGCTTAATCATTTTGCTTTAGTGTATATACACTTTATAAAAAGATAATGATTTGCTTATCAATAAAGGCAAGAGTTATTGATCTGTAATATGGACTAATTTGTCTATACTAATTTATTCACGATATGTTATCTAACCACATAACTGAAACCCAAGCCTTGTAGGGTAAGAAATTCCTATCATTGCAAAACCTTAACACCTTGTTTGGTTATATTATTATAACACAACTAAGAAGCCAACAACTATTATAAAAAAAAAAAAAGAAACAGCATAATTCTGTCAGGTTTTGCAGAACCTAATATACAGGATCTGTGCTCTTAGAAACCTTCCGTCCGTTACCATCAAAAATAAAACCAAAGTATGGTTTGTACTGCTCGGGGCAGACTTACCACTTTATTATGACTCTTATATCTACTATAGAATTTTGCTATTTCTTTATAACTGGAAGAATTCCAAAATAATACCAGATCAAGAGCTGATGTTCAATAAACTAAGTACATATACTATATGGGGAAATAATATATTTTAGACTTAATCGGAATGAGTGCTAAAAGTAAATACAATAACTAAGTGGTGCTGGACGGTCTATGCATCATCATCTGGCCCTGGGCTGGGCAGGGCTTGTGTTGTGATTACTGGATGGCTGATATACAGTAAAATTAAAATACCTTGATGTCTTTTATAAGTTACTCACATTGCAATTAAAACTGAAAATGCTCAAGATCATTGTAATGGTGATTTCTGTCATTTTACAAGTATTTGAAACTGAAGCTCTATTTTTCTTCCAAAATATGGTTGACAATAGTTCCAAGGAGCATATCATATAGAACATTTTATTTTATTTTATACATAACATTAGTTCTTACAATCAAATATTATTAAATAATAAATGAAACTAGTATTTGCAATTGAAACAATTGAGCTAACTGCAGACTGTTGCAAACAATCTATTATATTGATTGTTATTTTCCTTGTTCTTACATTACTTACATTGACTGTGTAATTCTGAAAATAATTTAGACCCACAGTTTGAAACAATGAAAACAATATAAATTTTCTTTACAAACTGGATTACATAGTTCTGATGGTTAAGACAAATACTACTAATCTAGGCTGACCAACTGCAGGGCAATGGCATTGCTATAACTGCTTTAACTGCCATACTGCTATTTGTTTGGGTTAAGGCATCACTCACTTCTGTTAAAGGTCAGTGTGCACTAACACTACATTGCACCTATGTATTTAAAAATTTTATATTTGAATAACATCAAGAGTTTGCAAGTGTTCAGAATTGGCTATCAGATTGGGTTGCGAACTGCCTTTGAATCATGACTTTGACAGCTGACGAGACGAATCGAACAGCAAGAATTATAAAAATCTTCTTAGCTTGTTAATTAAGTAGCAGAAGATCACTACACAATAACTTGGTTACATAAATACATGGTTTACAATACATACCAACTTCATAGATAACCCTGACTTCACAGCTGTTTTCACTAGGATGTGATCAACTTTGTGACAAGAGATGCATCAGATGCACTCATCTGAATAAGAGTTTCCTGATCATGCGGCGATGATCTTATCAGATATCTGACACACTGTTATCTTTTCACGCGCCGGGTAGAGCCGGCGTGGGGGAGGCAGTTTCGGCGTTTGCCATTTACCGCAGATTTCATCGGCCCCCACCTTATTGGGGAGTTGTCATTGGGTCGGCCCTTTCTGGGCCTTCGGGTAACCTTTCTCCTGTGGAATTTGGCTGCCTACGGCTGCGTATCTTCATATTCTGTGCTTGCCATCTCGTTATCGCTGTCCTCGGTAGCCAAGCCTTGGATGAGCCTTATATACCATTTCAAACATTGGTAAGTGAAGACTTTATGCTATGGCTAAAAACAAATCAACTGTAGCTATAATGGCGATAATTAATGACACATATGGCAGCATATCTCTCGGAGAGTTATAGCGGCATAAGCGACTGCCAGTCAAATAATTAACATAGTACCGGAACGGTTCTTATTGCTCCCGGCCTCGGAGGCTGTATCCTGAATATGGGGCCATCGCATGCTTGCTTAGGTTAGCAACAAAGTTACTGAAGTGGTTTTGACTACAATTCAGGACATTACAGCAACATACCTATCGGATAGGTATAGCGGTATAGTCGACTGCTAGCCAAATAAAACAGAGTATCGGAATTATACTTACTGCCTCACAGACTGTATCCAGAACATGGGGCATGGCATTATAGACTTCTAATGAAGGCTGTAACAGTGAAACAACACATTACTGCTCATTACTCCATTCACGGTTGCTGGGGCGGTGTAACCCACCGAGGCGACGAAGTGACGCTGGAGGGAGACCCGCTGCTAGACCTGACAGGTTAAAATAGTACATATGGGCATTGACAAAACAATAATGGTCTATATGCCAATTTCCGCCTTTAGTCAAAGACCCGAATGGGATTTAATACACCTGGCCTCGGAGGCCGTATTAACAAGACTAGGCTGTTTTTTTTTTGCCACACCAAACATCATCGGCCGTTGGCCGTTTTCAGAACTTCGATTTAACCAGAATAAAGTTAATCCAACTTTTTATCAGGTTTTTAGATAAAAAAGTAATTTTTTACCAAAATGGCAATTATTGGCTTTGGAGATCATATTTAGATGATGTGGCTTGTCATACCAAGCGGTACTTCATCACAATAAAGTCAGGTCAACTTTTATAACACCTTCATCGTAGTATGGTCATTCTGTATCCGAAAAAGCACCTATTGCCCTCGGCCTCGGAGGCCGTATCCAGATGTTGGGGCATAAATACCAGGCGTTGCTACGCTTTAAATGACTAAATTGACCGAAATCTCAGTTTTGTACCCAATCCTAATAAGAGATACCTAGCACACGCATCTATGATAGTGCTTCTGACTTATAAATTTAAAAAACCTTGAATAAAGGTTCTATCTGAGATTATTTAATGTTCTGTCCTCGGTGAAGTCCCTTCTCAGATGGAGAAACTGGAACTTTTAGTAAAAATTGCGAGGGGGGGGGGGACAGTGAACTATATATGTGGTACGACTAGGCACCCAGTCCACTATTCGTATTTGATTGTATCTACTAATCGCTAGCTGAAGCACCATAAGGTTATGGTTTTCAGTTTATTCTTAAGTATTTTCATGAAAATAATAAAATATTCATGCAAACACCTGTTTTGGTGTTTTCTGTAACTGGACCCTAATCAATAAGGTTTATGTAGCTCAGACAAGAAAGAAGCTAGAGGTATCTTTAAATTCCATTGTTAAACCCTACTTAAATGTATAATGTTGTTATCATTAAACATACAAGTAACTATAATTACACAGCAGGGGTTATTCTCCTAGCTTGTAAATTTAGGCTAAAATATAACTTATTTTACTGTTAGTAATATTAAAAGTCCTATTTACTACAGGCAGTTTAACCTCGACTCCCAGATCTCAAAATAGTAAGTTGAATCAAATCTATTGTTTCTAAAAATGGATACATTACCAAGCAATTGTAAAATGGATACATTAACAACAAATAAATCCTTGCTTGGAAAAACTAAAAACATACATATTCAAACTGAAAGATTCTACATGTAGGAACTCCAATCATAGATACAAAAATCTACTACTGATTGATAAATATCATATTGGACCTCAGATTTTTGACCAGTAATTTCTGATTCGAAATATTTTATGAATACTTTAATTTATATAAAATATTTAATAAATTGATCTTAGTGGTATGGTATAGAGTGGAAACCGAAATTTTCTTATTGAAATATAATTTTAACACTGTGGTGTGTGAAGACCCATTAGCCATAGGCTGCTCGTCTATTATCAAATAAATAATATTATACATATATTATAATACTCAGATCAGTGATTTTAAAACATATTATACATTGTCCGATCACTAACGGAGCGACTTGCATTAGAGCGCAAAGTACAGCTACGGCAGTACGGCGCGGCGGCGTCGCCGGCTCTTAGAAGTTATGTTCTAAGATCTTTGACTTTATACTTTATGTACTACGATGTACCTAGGTACCTGGTTATATTTAATATATTTTAGGTATTTTCACATAGCGTTTATCCGTCTTTCACCAGCAGATAACAAACAGGTCTTCAACCAGAGATGTTTGTTTCGAAACACATATAATATAACCGTTTTGCACAAAAACAAAACGGATATTATGTGTGTGGAGAAACAAACATCTCTAGCAAGGTGCTTGCTGGTGTTGATGACACTATGAGTTGACATTGACAGACGCGCTGTGGCATGTCACAATGAAGGGTATTCTGCTGTGACGTTGACAGGAGAAACAGCATCTTTCAACAAATATTCGGAAATTATCACTATAAAAACCTTAAATACACGCATTATAGGCTAGAATAATTAAATGCTTTCTTCAACCAGAGATGTTTGTTTCTCCACACACATAATATCCGTTTTGTTTTTGTGCAAAACGGTTATATTATATTTTTAGAAGAAAGAAGTAAGGGAAATATATTTTTCTTTATAAGGTAATTCACAAAATAATTTATTGTAAAATGTTGCATTTTTTTAATGAAAAATCATAAAATAAATTGTAACAATGTTTTTTTGTTGGCTATAAACAGTGTTGGAAAATGCTTATCATATTTTTAGAAGCAAGAATTGAGGTAAAAATATTTTATTAACACGGTAATTCACAAAAAAAAAATTCAGAATGTATGATTTTTCATATTTTTAATAAGAAAATATATTGTTACAATTGATTTGAAATTAAGATTAAGGGGAATCATTCACTATCTAGGTATATTATTTTCAATATTTTGACACTGTTTCTAGCTAGTTTTCTAGGAATGATGTTAGCTTGGAGATGAACGCAGTGTAGGTACATACGTACCTAGGCACTTGTACGTGGTGGATGTTCTATCTAAGCATTATCCATTCCTTCTAAAAATACCAGTGGGCTTTGTGTTAGTATG
The DNA here is from genome assembly GCA_947859395.1 of Eupithecia insigniata. Lineage (NCBI taxonomy): Eukaryota > Metazoa > Arthropoda > Insecta > Lepidoptera > Geometridae > Eupithecia > Eupithecia insigniata. The sequence continues at coordinate 8,089,785 of OX402023.1, read as the reverse complement.
TAAGTACCTATATATGGTAAGTACCTACTATCCTTATATTGAGATTTGTTTGCTTTCCCCTTTCTACGTGACTAAAGCCTATTAAATTAATAAAATTTGTAGGTAAGATATGTGGCACTAACTATTTCAAAATAGCGGCCAAATATTATACGTGGTATTTATTTCATAACAATGTTTTATTAATTCCCGAAGACAAAATTATGGTAGGTAGGTTCAAAAGAACAAACAATTACAAAAAAATGCTAAATAAATTACCTATAAATAGGTACTGTCATACTGGATATTTAACTAATAAATAACTAGTAGATATGATATGGAGCCCTGCAAGTTAATTAGAGCATTGAGCCAATTGTATCTGCCTTCATTCTCATTTGAAGACCAATGTAGCGCGGTGGACGAAGGACCGCTTGTGACGCAGGAGGTAGCAGGTTTGATCCTGCTTAGGGACAAATATTTGTTCCTGGTGTTCTGGGTATTTTATATGTAGGATAAAAAAATCTATCTAAGTAATGTAGGTATTCTATTAAGTATATACCATCTAGGACCCATTTATCACAAGCTCCGCTTGGCTTAGGGCTATTAGGATGCTGTGTGGATCGTCCAGCATTATTTATTTATTATCTACGCTACCAGCAGTAAGTAATAATACGAGGAGTAGATAAATGTTGGTAAAAAATATAGGTAGGTATTCCAGCCAAATTGGATGTACAATGGTTACTTTTCTTCACATTCATAAGTAGGTTGGTACATTATTTAATAGACATTTGTTTTTGGTAAATATTTTACTGTAAGTAGGTACATACATAATGTGGTAGGTAAATTATGTTGGTAGTTTTATGCTGGGTGCTGCAGCTGGACAATCGCAGTTATGGTGCGATTGTCCAGCTGCAGCACCCAGCTATGTAACCTACACTGTAACCTACACTTAGTTCATCTACGGTTGTAGATGAACTAAGTGTAGGTACCTATAGCATTATATTTTGACATAAAAAGTTAATCAGAGTTTTATAAAAAAATAGACCAAAAATTAATTTCCCACCTTTGTGTAAGTACTTTATAGTAAAATAAAATGGAGCTCGAACATAGATGAATAATAATAAACTGGGTTGAATGGTTTAGCATTTCATCTGAAAAAAGAACAAACTTATCTACCTTGTCTCTGGTGCGGTACCTACCTATCGTGGTTGGCGTCGGCACTTTGAATGGTTCGTATAATTCATCCCAGATTATAAACCTTTTTGACGTCCCGTCTCGATAGCTACTCGATACGTCCACGATAGCTACCGGACTACCAACAGTCGAGACGTGATCGTGGCGTCGACGCCACGATCACGCCTTGCCAGACTTGCCCCTCAGAGCTACCAAATAAAAGGCTTCTTTTTGAATTTCTTGTAAAATAACGTCGTTACGCTAGCAACGTAATTTTCCAACTTGCTAGTATTCCAAAAATGAAATAAATGTATATATTCTTAGCTCTGTCGTCGCCGTCGGACACGGAGTCATCATCATCGGAGACGGAGGAAGTCCAAGACAGAGACTGGCACCGACTGAGCGGCAAGCTGTGTCTCGCCAACTTGTCCAGGTGAGTCGTTCGTCAACTCATCTGAGCAGCTGCAGCGGCACACTTTGTTATGTATAATTCTTGTAGGGGATATGGACTGTATTGAAAGGAGTTTGTTGGCAAAAGAGTGGGGAACGGGGGAAGGCAAGTACAACAGTACGTGCGCGCTCGGCTGTGGTCAAAGGCTACTGAATGCAAAACGCGCGTGGGCCGCGGGCGCTGCCTGCGGGCGGTAGGTAGGTACTTCCCCGGCACCCCGCTTCCTCAGCGCGCACAACGTACCCCCCGCGTCCCCTGCGCGAATAAACGTATGAGTTTATACTAATAAATATGTTTTGTGTTCCCTGTCAGATGTCGTTCCCGCGTGCTGCAGGCTCGCTCCCGATTGTACCTGTGGAACGTACTGACGGTCGCCGTGTTCTACACGCTGCCCGTTGTTCAGCTTGTGGTCACATACCAGCGAGTGAGTGATGCTCTTGTTACAGCTTGACTATCGACCACCTCTGTGCTCCCATAACGCAAGCTCAGCTTAGCTTAGGGCTAGAAAAAGCTGTGTGAAAGATCCAGCATTATTTGTTTAAGAATAGTGAAAATATACTTACAATTACTTAAGGGGATAAATAACAAAAATAATGCAGCGCCCTTGAAGAATTTGTCAGACGAGAGCAGAGCCACGTGACCGCGGTGTTGCCGGCGATGACGGCATTCCTTACAGCTACGATAATGCCGTGTCAAAGTTCCTCTAGATGATACCTTATTGTTATCTCCAGCTGCTGAACCAGTCTGGCAACCAGGACCTGTGCTACTTCAACTTCCTGTGCGCGCATCCGCTGCTCGTGGTCTCAGACTTCAATCACGTGTATTCTAACTTGGGATATATACTACTGGGATTCTTGTTCCTAGGTACGTTCAGAGTAAAGATATCACTCGAATACTGAAACGATAATCGGATCAGAGAAGTTCTCGTGTCGCGAGTTTGTCAGGTTTACTTAAAAAAACTGACAAATAATCTGACTAACGTTTCAGTATTCACAATTAACTTCATTAAAATCTACATGATACCCCATATTATATCTCGTAGATAATTGATGTGGTCACGTCTCTTAAACAGTATTTTGTATTTGTAGCTCGCGTCAGAAGGAGACACAAGGAACATCAACAAAAGAGTGAGCAAGAGGTATGTATTTACTATTATTACCGCCTTTGGACAGGCGAGAAGACGAACTGTTCTACAAGTCAAATCTGGAAGTGGTCGAGATTTGACCTGTAGAAATTCGGACTGTCTTCTAACAACGATAACGTCAAAGTTGCGATCTCAAGAATTTGCTACCGAAAGATTCCACCGGATCCGGTCTGACTGCTGTAGGGGGATGTTCTTTCACCTGATATCCTCGTGCACCATTCTTGCAGAAGCAGCTGGGTATCCCGCAACACTTCGGTCTGCTGTACGCGATGGGCGTGGCGCTGGTCTCCGAGGGTCTCCTGTCCGCAGCATATCACGTCTGTCCTAACAGCATGAACTTCCAGTTCGGTCAGTATTCTACCGACTATAGTGAGCAGCACTCGCTACAGTCGGTATCTAATGTAGATCTTTGTTTGTAATTTTTTCCCATGAACCCCACTACGCCACCCACAAATAATTTCCCATGGGACATATGTATATATACATATGTACGTATGTATTACCACTAACCGTTGGCATAGAAACAACGCGCGCATGAATTAACTTATCTATCTAAACACGAATTAACTTATCTATAAAACGAATACAGTACTGTTTATTATTTGTGTATGCTCTTGATAACTTTGACAACCTCTGTGGCGCGGTGGGTGAAGTTCTGCCTGGGACGCAGGAGGTTGCGGGCTCGATTCCCGCCTCGGGACAAATGTTGGTACGATCAACAAATATTTGTTCAGGGTGTTCTAGATGTTTTCTATGTTTAATGAAAAATATGTATGTAGTGCATTATATTAAATATATCAGTCATCTAGTACCCCTAACACAAGCTCTGCTTAGCTTGGGGCTAGATAATGCTGTGTGAATTGTCAGGTATTATTTATTTATTCAGCACTATTTTATTTATTACAGACACATCGTTCATGTACGTGACGTCAGTCCTCTGCATGGTGAAGATCTACCAGGCGAGACATCCGGACATCAACGCACGCGCACACGCCACCTTCGGAGTACTGGCGCTCATCATATTCATAGGTAACTGTTTAGCGAACACGCGTCCACTGCTGCGTGTCCGAAAACGGGGGATGACGACATTATCACCACGCTTGCCAGGCGGATTGGTGATCGCAGTCGAGGTGTTAATAGTACACAGAAGGAAGCTGCTGCCCTTCCTCTGGTAGGTTCCCCTAGTCGGCTCTTACGACATCCACGGGCTGAGTTGTCGATTCTTACGGTCAATATGCTATATAGCACGAGGTAGGTAATAACTCTGATAGTCAAGATCTATCGAACCGTACAGTCAGATCGTGATTTAATATTCATTGTGCGGCCTATAGCCTAACCTGTATATTTGTCCGGCAGGTCTAGTGGGAGTCCTGAACGCTAACCTGTACTTCTGGGTAGCGTTCACCGCGCTGCACCTCGTCACCTGCCAGGTGTTAACGTTCCAGATATACTACCTGGGACGGTTCAAGATAGGTGAGTACTCTACTGTGTAGAGCCACCACTACCGCTGACCGTACGCCTCACCGCAGCCCTTTGAGGTCGGTCGTGAGAGTTCTGTTTGGCTAGGAGTTATATTTTTGATTAATTTACCGTAAACAACTCGAATTCTACTAATTTTGCTCGGCCATTGTTTGTAATTACGTATTTTAGAATAGCACTGTAGAGACAGCAACTATATCAAAAAACTGGAGACGAGTGTTGGCGGCGATGTAAACTTAAAAGAAACCTCCTTGTTACAATTACATATATGAATTCCTTTTTGTTATTCAGTCATTTAGTACACGTGTGAATCTTCGTTAAATATGGGATATTGAAGTATTTAATTTGGTAACACTGGAAGGAACCGTCGAAAGGCGTAAAATAGCGTCGTGGCAAATTATAATAAAATATTATCTAGATGTCCAGCATCATTCCCTTTACTCAGATGGCGGTACTCTATACCGCGCGTGTATAATGCTGTCCCGCGGCGGGCGCGCAGCACTCACGCCCACACACATCGGCCGCGGCGCCATGCTGCTAGCCGCCAACCTGGCCAACTGGGCGCTCGCTGTCTACGGGTAACTATACTCCTTGATACAAGTCTATACCGCGCGTGTATAATCTCGCTAGATCTCGTTATTTTGCCAGATATCGCAATTCTACGAATTATTTAAAATTATTATTATCATTTATAAACATCATAAAAAATATAAATACTTTGCTATATTTAACTAAACATGCATTGAACGTACGTGACGTTCAACATACAGGGTGACCCAGCACAGCCGCGACTTCGCATCGCACCTGCTGCTCGTCCTGATGAGCAACCTGTTCCTGTATACCCTGTTCTACATCATCATGAAGCTGCTGCACAGGGAGAGCATACGGTGGATCAGGTCAGTGTCACTGTCACTCTGAAGTCTGAGGGGACGCACTCACACACCTGTCTTATAAATAAGTCAAATACTAGAGTTATATCTGGAGTAAAAAGATTGGATTGAAGAAAACACTTCTATTTGATGATATTATATAATGGCTCTGCGTATTAATCATTTATTGTGAACCTCTAACGTAAATTAGACATTTTATTTAAACTTCATCTGAGTATGTTGTTATTATAGTGCGCAAACCCTCGCACTCTACCAACAACCTAACAAGGTAAAGGTTTCTTGTTCGCTTCTTTACTGTACCTTAAAAAGATTGAAGTGAACGAAAGATCAAATTTTCACAAATTAAATTATTAGTTATTTTCTATGTACAATAAAAAAGATGTATGTACGTATCGTATTAAGTAAGTATGTATGTATCAGTTATCTAGTACCCATGACACAAGCTCTGCTTAGCCGGGGACTAGCTGATGCTGTGTGGATTGTCCAACATTATTTATTTTATTTTTATTTTAAATGTAGCTTTATACTTTGAGCAGGATTGGATAAACTTCAATGTTCCCCTGTCGAAGTCCCAAAGATTTTCCACTCGTCGAGTACTTTATTTCGCAGCGCAGCGGTTAGCGCAGTCCCGTACTGAGGGAAAGGTCGCGGGTTCAAGTCCCGCCGAAATAGTAAACATTTTTGGGATATCATTTAATTTCTTTAAGCTGTAAAAGTCTGACATGTTAGTCAGAATTTTTCTGTTGGCATGTCTGTCTGTCGGATCATACAAGTACAATAATTGTGAAGGGTTCGGTCTGGGTGTAGGCTTAGCCCTGAAAGCCTCTGGGTCTTGCTTTATGTATGGTAGTTTTATATGAAACTAGCGACCCGTCCCTGCTTCGCACGGGTGCAATGCTGATACTAAATTATACATATAGAACTTCCTCTTGAATCACTCTATCTATTAAAAAGCCCACATCAAAATCCGTTGCGTATTTTTATTGATGTAAGCATACATACATAGGGACAGACAGACAGCGGGAAGCGACTTTGTTTTATGTAGTGAAGTACAATTTAAATGTTGGCTTGTTATGATCTCTGTTTGCAGAGAGTGTAGTCAGACTTTAGCTATGTAACTGTTTGTTAGATACAATCAGAGGAAAACGTTATTTTAATATTTATGACGGTAGCATTATTTATTATATTATATCCTTGAATATTATTCTGATGTATGTGTTTATTATGGACATACGTCTTTATAAACTATATTTTTGTTCATTACTGTCTATACAAGCAGCGCGCTTGCCTGTCTCTGGCTCAGTTTTAGCGCGAGCCTTCGCACGGTCACCACCTTTGTAAAATACAGTTACTATGTCCAAACTGCAATTGGTTTCTAATGACTTGTTGTTACTATTTTTGTGAAATAATAATGAGATTATTGTATGTTATTGTTGCACAGCTGGGTGTACATCGCGCTCACGTACAGCGTCTGGTTCTCATCCAGCTACTTCTACCTGGATCAGAGCACCAACTGGGCTGTGAGTATACTGACACTACCAGGATGTAGATTCGATTCCTGAAAAGGGACAAATCGTTGCATGATATTCGTCTTACTTAGGAGATAGTTGAAAGTGAAGAAGGCAGATGTTAGAATACAAGTTGAAGTTGTCAGTCCTCACTCATGGTGGCTACATAAACAAAACTGTACGCGCCTCTCCAATTCAATTCACTGCAATGCGTTTATTTCAGCTTAAAACGATACATATTTCAGTTATTGCTTAATTAATTAATAAAACATATATTAAATGAAATGGATACACAATCTGAGTGAGTTCACAAACGCATGTGTGCGTACCGAGCGCTTCATGAAAGCGTAAACAGCGACTTCTCTTATTTGGATAAAACTGAGCCTCTTTAAGATATTGATACAAATGTAGATAGATATACTATACACATATGCATATTTATCCTGATGTCCAAAAAAAGAAAAATAATGCAGGCTAAGCTAAGTAAGTTAAAATACAAGAAAGTAGAGCGCGGCTGAAGAGCCAGCGCGTTTTAATTGAGCTAACTCTGTGATTGTTTACAACAGTCTGCAGTTAGCTGTAAATAGTAGTGGTACGATACGATAGGAATATTATTTATTGCAGACCAGATAAAAACAGAAACAGCCAAGGGAAAGACAAATACAGATTTATGTACAATGGCCGGTCTAGTTCGCTCGCTTAGTTGTAATTCCTTTATATTGTTTATTTGTAATTTTCTTTGTTAATAAAGTAGCTGAAATAACATTAACATTGTTGTAATGTTCCTCAGCTGACGCCCGCGCAGTCTCGTCGTCACAACCGCGTCTGTTCATTACTGCAGCTGTACGACTCGCACGACGTCTGGCACTTCGCCTCCGCGACCGCGATGTTCTTCTCGTTCAACATGTACCTCACCATCGACGACAACCTCGCCACCGTCTCCAGGAACGATATTATGGTCTTCTAAAGGTGGACGAACCACTCGAGAACGTCCACTCGATGGACCGACGACATCGTAGCGGTCGAAGGGTGTCGATGGATGGAGGCGGCTCTGGACCGCTATCTGTGGTGTCATATGGGGGAGGCCTATGTCCAGCGGTGGACGTGTACGGACTGATATGATGAGAGGTGAAAAAGAAATTGGAGTCACTTGTTCAAGTTATGGGAAAGTGAGTGTTGGGAAAAGTGTAAAAGAGTTGTTTAAAGTAAGTGTTCTGATGATTTTAGGAAGACAGGGTCTATACACTAGCCAAAATCGATGTAGAATGTTTGTGAACAAACCACGACACAAATAACTTAAACTCACTTGCTTGGCGTCGAGTTTCAGATAAAATAGTAAGCAACTAGCAAGACATCGGTCTTTGTTATTGAAGGAAGGATCTCAATAAAATAGACAAGTAATGTAAATAGCGTATAAAAAGACGCGGAAACAGAATTAATCGTAGGTTAAGTATAGGCGTTTTGTTTACAAACATTCTACATCGATTTGACTTGTGTATAGTGAGAGAAATATACGGAAATGGATAATGGATAAACAGTGTGAAAAGGTATAATGGCGGCGTTTTGAGTCAAAATGATGAAATAATTTAGATAAGTTCTGGTTTCTCATTGTTATGTCTTCACTTATTAATGAGAAATCGGAGTCCATCGTGTATGCACTTTTCATATGTTAAAATAACACGATGGTATTTTGGAAGGTCCATAAAGTGAATGTGTAAGCTGGGTTTGTTTGGACCTGGGGTTTCTCTTTAATTATTTGAGCTATAATATGTAAGTGCCTGAACGCATTAGAGTTGTGATTTTATTCGCTTTAAAATTTGATTTATATATGTACTTGTCAGGGTGACGGTTGACACATATTATAATACTGTTAATCATCCCTCTTCGTTTACAGGGTGACAGTTCCAGACCATTTCGGTCCTACCGTCCCCTTAGGAGGACAGACCAGAATTACGGTCAATATTAAATTTTTCGACCGACACTAAAAACAAAACAGTCTTCACTTCTCTTGCTCAAAAAGTGTGTCATTATAGCGTTATACTCGAGTTATGTGCTAGCGATAAAAAATATTTTTCTTTTCAATTTATCTCTGGAATCATCAGCCAGTACAATACATACCTCTTACATAAAAAGTCGAGTTTTTGGTGTTCCATGTCAATGTGTTCCATTTACAAAGAACATATGTACATTTCATTAGAATTTATTTTTTTAAATAGACATGAAGGAGTTTTCATTTTGATTGTGAGGTGAGACGTTTATAAGAATGGTAATTTTCACTCCACGGTAGAATGCTTATAGGTAGATATTTCGCGTAAATATAAGAAACAAAAAAGTTGGTATTGGCGCGAAATCTCTGAAATTTCTTGTTTACTACAAATTGAAACTATAAACTAATAATATGCAAATGAAACAAAGGGGCAATAGTAGTTTATGCAACTGTGCATAATGGAGGGCATTACAACACAAGTGTGGGTTTAAGAAACGAGCCGAAGGCGAGTTTCTTAATAGCATCACACGAGTGCTGTAATGCCTAATTATGTACAGTTACATACACTACTTTATCTACCCAAATATCATAAGGGCTCTATGATGGGTTCAGGAACCATAGGGAAATGACCAGCATTGTTACCAGTGTAATGCAATAAAAAATAAATTGAACACATACAGAAGCAAATTATTTATTATCCATTACTATAATAAATAATTTGCTTCTGTATGTGTTCAATTTATTTTTTATTGCATATAGTTAACATTGACAGTTGTGCAATGAGATATGGATAACGGTCCTGGTTGAATTACATTTGAAATGATGTCTTGTTTTGGAGCTGCAGAGCTTGATGGTGATGATGGCATATTTATATTTATTATTTCTCTATTTTGAATTGAGTTCATTATTCATATTGATTTGAGACACATTTTTTTTAAATCATAGACAAACGAACAAAGTCACTATTCTTGTGTCACTCGAGATCAAAATGTCGTGCGATTTATAGTTAGAATGTAGATACTAGTATAGCACACTCACTTGAATTTGACACCTGTTCCAAATTTAAACTCCATAACCTACGGTTTTCAGTAGGTTATGAGTTCAGTACAGTTCCGTTTATTTCTGTTGGTTGGTAATGCTCGTCATTGCCTATGGTTTTTGAATGCATTAGAGAGGGGTTTATGGTATTTGGGTAGATAAAGAAATTATTAAATTATTCTATCCGTTGTGGTCGAAACCACGTGAATATATGTATGTACTAAAGAGTTACGATAAATTCGTGAAGTAGAGAAGTGAAAAGTGTGTAATATTTAGTAGAATTTTTCACTCGGGCCAAAACTACCCATTATAACTCTGACTTGACATTCTCGCTACACTCGCTCGGTAGTATAACAACCTTGTATAAAACGGGGTTTAATATTTCCTCTATTACTTATCAGGGCCTAAAGATTTTAAAGTCTTGCCATTAAAACAAGCAAGAAAGGCTATGACGGACGTTTTATCAAAATGATCTCATAATAAATAATGTTAGACAACGCTCGCAGTACACAACTATCCGGACAACATATAGAATATACATAGATACATTACTACTATACATATATAGTAGGTACAGTCAACGACGACAGCGCACGAACACGATTTTGGAAGATTGAACAGGGTCAAAGTCAGAGATATGATTTTATAAATTATAAAATTGTTTTAAATGTGATCAGTTATGTGAAACACTATACAGTTGTTAAATATTTTTTCTGTTAGTTTGCGCTAGATTTTTATAACTATGATGAGGTATTAGAGTAACGTGTAAATAAAGCTCAAGATTATGTTGTAATTATTATTATTAGTGGGTGCAATTTTGTTTTTATTGTAATTGTTCTATTAAAATGAATAATGAAAATGTATCAGTGCAAGGTGCTATTGAAGTGTTATTGGAAATTATAAAGATAAAAAAACATGTTAAATTATTGTTGAATGCTTTGTTTCTAAACGCTATTTTGAATGTATCTTTCACTCGATGTTTGTATCTAGTAGGCCGATATGTAGTTGAAGTACAAAACATGGCTTTTTAAGGCGCATAGTGATGTGACTGACACTAACGCAACTATTTTTGGCGTCGAGAACTTTTGGTAATTCTTTTACATAACGATACTAGAAGAAAAAATAAAGAGTGGCGCTAGTGTCATATCACTATGCGCCTTAATAGTGAAATGAGCAATGTATCAGCGCCGCCCGCGCCACCGTCTGCAGCTTACTTGACATCAGCCCAGCGAGATGAACAGCGTTTATCATTTATTTACAAGAATTACTTTTACACAACCTTTTAGCACAGAATAGTCATAGTATAAATAAATGTACAATATTAGCACCGATGTTGAAACCTCAGCGGAAAGCTAAAAAAAGAAATGAATCATTTTGTCCTTGAATAAGGTTTAATTTGTGCCCAAGTCAATGATGACAATCTTGTTTTTTTTTTTTCAAGCATTGATTTTATAGTTAAGTACCTAAGTATCTACTTTATTATGTATAATCTTTTGAGTCTAGAATTTTATAAGTTTGTTTGAGTATCTTTTAGTCTGTTTGATGTAATATTACGGATAAGGATGCGTGTGCAAATAGTTTGTCCAATACTGAACCAAATTATTCGCTTGTTCTGATAAAGTTATTTCTCTAGACACCCGTCCAAGTAGGTAGGTATAGCAGAGTGAGATTTGCAATACTCATTTCGAAAACCAGGATTAGGTAGGCAGGTACCTATTCATAAACATCATAAAGCGGTCTGAATTCTTATAGCTACTTTGAGCGTCTGCTTTCACTCGTCACATGTCCATTAACAACCGACGTTAGTGACGCAGAGGGCGAAAGTCTGCGTGAGACGCAGAAGGTTGCGGGTTAGATTTCCACCGCGGAGCTTGTTTAATTTATATTTAGTGCTTACTCTAAACACATCCTCTGCTTGCCTGGGAATGCTGTAAAACTTTCCCTCAACAACTGATTCGGTAATTTTTCGGCGCTGTAATGATGAATATGAATAACAATTTAAGCGTAAAGTACCTACCTATAGATAGATTTTTAAAAATAAATAAATAAAAATAAAAAGTTTGTTTATTCAGGGGATGTCCATAATTAAGTAGGTATATACCAAAGATAAAATAAAAGCTAGCACAACCTCTTGTTTTCCATATACTGGTGGCCCGTATTTGTGACGTCAGCATGGACAATTGTATGAATAACCAAATAACAAACGTGCCAGTTTTTAAAATGTATCTTAACAATAGGTATAATAACCGACATACTTCTTGTCCTCTGGATCCACTAGACAGATGCGCAGACGCAATTCTAAGGCCAAATTGGGGGGCGGCTACCATCTGGACAGTCGCGTCTATTATTCATTGGGAGCTTTTGTTGAACAATGAAAGAGCGAGACATATGTAGCTATCTATACGAAGCTGTAGCTATCTCTGTCGCCTCGTGCGTAGTCGGTGGCATATGAATAACCTATATCCGTGAGTGCCCCTCACCGGACAACAAGTCTGTCGGCAACTATACTTATCTATATACATACATAAGATAAAAATGTTTAACGATAGAATATAGACGGCACCATTTTCTTGCACACTTAGAATAATTTATATTCCATTATTACTGTAAAGATGTAAATAAACCTTAGTATTTATTCAAATGTATTTTCATTTAGTATATTATATTACATTCAAACCGAGTGGCGACCGCGATGCAATGCGAAACGGAGTGTGGGAAGACCTCCCTCTCGATGATCCGCCGACATTATAGTGGTTACAGGTAGTCGATGGATGGATACGGCTCAGAACCGCTATTCGTCGCGTCGTTTGGGGCAAGAGTTATTTTCAGCACTGGACGTATACTGGCTGATGATGATGATTGCATTCAAATAAACGGCTGGACGGATTTTGACTTTATATCCAACAAAAAGGCGGGCGAAACCATCGCCAGAGCCTAGTCATTAATAAATAAATAATAACTGTAATGTCAGAATAAAGTTTATTACTTATTTACAATTAATAATATTCACATACATTATGTACTTAATGCTAAAACTAAATATACATTATTCGAAAAAGTAACTAGGTACAGACAGTAAACGAGATCTAAAACAGTTTTTGAAATGACAAATAAGTAATCATAATCATTTGATATCTACCTACTTGAGAACTATCAAATTATTTCATTCTCAATAATTTAATCTTAATTAAAGCATACGCAACCATTTGTTCAGAAATAAAAAGTTCGCGGATAACAGAGGGCAGACGCCATGTTGTGTTAAAAAAATTCGTTGTTGCGTGTAGAAATGTACGAGGAAAATTTAGAATGACACGAAAAATTACAGAAGAACCTAAGTAATGTAACATGATGAAAGAAGCAACGCGTTTCAACCAACTAAGGAATCCCACACTAACTCTGCAGTAATCTGCGGTGGACGTGATAGAAAAAAACCGATAACTCAACAGTCGAAAGTGGTTCCATTTGTATCCAATTTACCGTATTTATAAATGAATGTACGAATGAAACTTATCAAAGTATAAGTTTAATTCGTACATTAATTTATTAATTAGTTCATTGCGGCCACTCCTGCCTGACACATACATACATATGTATGTGTGTAGGTGTCCCGTCAAACCGTCTTCATTCTACGTTGTTAGATCACGCATTTTTCCTTTATTCAAATAGACAATACGGTTTTCATTGCGTTTCACAGATAACGTACAGTTTAATAGCTATTAGTGAGAGGGAGATGTCAAAAGATTATGAATAGAGTCCATAAGTGAAATAAGGAATAGATTATACAAAATTAAATAACTAGGTACAGGACATGTTTTACAATTGATTTAGTAAAATATATTTTTACAATATGTAATAATATTATATTTAGATATTGAAGAGGTATATTTTGTGAACTGTATAGATTGACACAAACCTACCAACAATTATTTGGCGTGTCTGTGCAGCGGCGGAACACAAATATAATCTACTAAAACACTACCACGTGACATTATCTAAAATTACTGAATTCTACTAATACCTTATACCTTAGCTAATTGATACTTAAAAACTAAGAAAGAAATCTATCTTTACAACATTTCTCTAGAATAAAAATATTTCCACTAAGAGGCAGTTCAGACAAGTTCAGATTATTGCTAAGTCTGTTTATAACTTAGTTTTGATGAAAAACCTACATTGACAGAAAACCACAGCCCCGATCTAGGAAAAACATTTTTCACTCTCCAAAGTTGATCTAGCGCCATCTAGCGTCCTTGAAAGTTCGCAGTGATAAAATCGATGCACAATGATGCTTTTTATTTCATAAAGTTTCAGTAGGTTCCGCTTCAGGCTAATAGCTTTCCCTAGCCCCGTCTAGTACCTAGTCCCTCTCTGGAACATCTAGGAGTAACATTAGCAAGCAATTGCATGTGATCTGGAGAAAATCCTTGGTAGTAAGCAGTGATGCTCATTAAAATTTCATCAAATGGTGATACATAGAGGTTGCCATAAGCTGTTCTAGGAGAATAGCTTATTGGAATTCTGAAGTAACCTCGATGCTCGTTGGTCGTCCCAATCTAAGCAGTTTAGCTATTAGATAATCTATGTGACAAGAGCAGTGTTGTGTGAGGTCAGTCCGTCTCGCTCGGCGGGTCCTTCATTCGCCTCGCGTGTATCTTGTACATGTGGTTGCGGAGATCTTTTGATTTAAAGTATCTGAAAAATAAAAGTATGATATCAGCAAAGGATTTTGTTGAAGTAAGTCGATTAAACAGAAAATGAGTTTTAACTTTGGTGGCCACCGAACGCAATAAACCATTTTGTGCTAATACTAAACTAAACAAAACTATTATAGAGGTATCGAAAAATAGTTTATACTGGGTATTATCCATCGGCGCGGCGTCGAGAACTTTTTGATATATTCCTCAACATCAAACACGTCCAGTACAGAACATGCAACCCTCAAATATATGTAGTAGTTGTACAATAATGACCACGCTTCGCCGGATTGGTGATCACGGTGGTGATTTGAAAATATACAGAAGGAAGCTGCTGCCCTTCCTCTGGTAGGTTCTCTTAGTAGACTCTTACGACATCCACGGAATGAGTTGGAGGAGTCAACTATTCCGCTCACCTCTTGTCACACAGCTTGCAGGGATAGTGGAACTGGTCGGGCTGCGAGTGCGCGCGCATCTCGTGCCTCTGCAGCGAGCGCGCCGCCGTGAAGGAGCGCTGGCATGTGCCGCACACGTGCTCCGAGCTACTGTTGTGGGACTAACGGACATAAAACTATTATTAGTTAGGATATAGGTAATAGAATAAAAAACAGGTTCACTTATAACAAGTTCGGGACCCGATAAGATAAATATTTAACTCCAGAAGACACAAGGCTAACTCGTTGACAGATCAAAAGCCGCAGGTTGGGGGAAAGTTCCATAATAAATATCTAAAAACTGCTTTAGCCCAGAGCTTTACACGATAAATGCACGCCATAACTACCATATTATTTATTATCTTTTAACTCTTGAATCTTTCACACTCTCTAGCCTTGTATGGTTGATAATGGACCACTTCCCAATATCCAATCTATCTCTGGTTTGTCCACGGGCAGATTAATTTTGATATTTTTTGTACAAAAATGTGTGATAATTCGACCGTTGATAGCCTTCGTAAAAATCTGATTGGTGTTTTTCAAATTTTATCGGTCATATTATTGTTGTAATCCCGCCTCCATTACATTACTATAAAATTTCCATGAACTGGACACTGGCAGAAAACATATTGCCAATAACAAAGTAGTCAAGTCAAAGTAATTGGATAAATAACGCTAGACAAAGTACGCAGTACCATTGATAAAATAAGGAATAAAGCTTAAGTATTTTTTACTCACCACTCTCATGTGTCGCTTGAGGCTGGAATTGGTCTGGAAGGCGGACTTGCATATGTTACAGACAAACGGACGCTCGTTCGTGTGCGTCCGCTCGTGGATCTTGAATTGATAATATTAGTTAATACAATTCATACATAACATGATACTAGGGCCACCTTCGGGTGTACTTCACATGTACATTATTACCGGATCTTGCGAATGCATTTGACAAGGGTCTCTGTTCTCTCGCTGCACATAATGTTTCGGTAGACCAATATCTCTTGTCCTTTTTAGCAGCAATACATAAGGTAGAAATTATTTTGATAACAATTTCCGTCATGATATTTCAGGAATAAGTTTTGTACGGTGGCGTTGGTTTGATCAGGCCATGCCTTTGGTCCGAAAATATTTCTTATGTACAATAAGCAATGGCTTTTCGAAAGCGAATTAAATATGGTTTGCCAACAGGTGTACCATTTTTAAGGCAGGTAGGTGGGTGGGTGAGATTTCCGGAACAGAACCTGGATCTATGATATTGTAAAGGTAATGTTGTAAAGAGGACACCTTGGTGACAGGAGTGGCCGTAACGAATGAACTTACCACTAAGAGCTAACGTCAAGCTAGGTGCGTCGACTGAACTTGTCAAATATATTTAACTAAGACGCTTCCGACCGGTGATATGGACCAGTTGAGCTACCTATAGCTTGTTTGCAAAAGTCTGCAGTTAGCTCAATTGTTTCAAATGTAAATACTAGTTCTAATTTATATCTATTGTTTGATTGTAATTTTCTTTGAACTAAGTAGATATCTGTGATGTAAGATAATGATATAAGATCCGTATCCGCAAATGTCGGTAGTGATACGGACATCACTCCCTACAGTAACGGCCCTATCCTGCGATATTAATGTAGTACAATAAAGTAAGTAGGTAATCAAGTTAGAGTACAGAACGGACCTGCAATGTGAAGGTGTCGTAGTACCCCTTCCCGCAGTACGCGCAGTGATGCTGCGCGCCGCGCGCCGCGCGCTCGTGCGTGTGCATGTGGCGCGCGCGCTGCGCCTCCGACCCGAACATCTTGTCGCACACAGAGCATTGGTGTTTCTTCTCCTGTGGGCATATCCGTGGGCAAATCAATAAATAAACAATACTAGACAATCCACACGGTGTCATCTAGCCCCGCGCTAGAGCACAGCTTGTGTTATAGGTGCTAGATGACTGAGATATATATATATTATATACGGCAGGGCCGCGGGAGTGGGACAGGAGTTTGGAGGCCCAGCAGTGGAGTAGGTGAAGTTGGGTTATCTCATTTTCTAAACAAATAAAATATAATGCTGTTCGTAGATAATGAATATTTTGAAAAGTACAAACGAAAATTCGGGAATTCTGCTAAAGTACTATTGTGTCTGAAACAGATTAGGTACATTGCCTAGATACATATTAATATTTAATTTACACAATTATTGCCTGAAATAAATAATAAATGGATGTACATGTATAATAACACCATTACAAAGCACAAGCATTAGTTTCGCAACCGGAACAGACTCGCATCGAGTGTAGCCAGATTTGCAGAGAGTGATAGCTATATTTACGAAATAAATGCAAGGGATGACGCCTCGGAAGGTAGCTGAGGGAATCGAAACTATTCCAAGTGTTTATGTACTGTATATACGGAAATAAAACATATTTGATTGATTGATTGATTGTGTGGGTCAAACATGATGCTTACCAGATGTGTATCGATATGCTTGTACAGGGAATGTGAGAACTTGTACTTCTTCGGACACTCCGGACACTGGTACTTTTGCGTTTCACGTTCCTAGAAATAAAACAATGATAAATATTTTTTATTTATCTACAAATTTTTATCATTTTGAGTTAAAAAAATATACAAAAAAATGTTGGAAAGTATAAATGGCGGCCGATGTGAAGTTAGTCAAAGACTGCTCTAATATATCTGTTCTTATTTCAGTCTCCAGGAGACAGATTGTTCTGTGGCTCACGTCACGTCGTCCTCCAATCGCCGTTTAAACGATATTAAAGTTACCTTGCTAGTGTGTGTGTTCATGTGCGCCCTGAAGTCAGCCATTCCTTTGACGGGCGCCAGACAAACCTTGCACTCTGTCATCTTCACGGGATGCTCTCTGAAACGAACACATTTTCAGCCTGTCTCTAGTTGTCTTATAATTTGTTTCGCCACTAGCGGCAGATTTCACGTTGGTCAGTGTGCCTTTCTACTTGAAAGCGTGTTTCCTAAATATACGAATGAAAAATTCCGCGTATAATTGTTACTAAATATTTTACATCGTAATATTTTCAATGGATTTCTGCAAAGTAACGTCTGATTCTATTATTTAGCGTGTTTCCTATTCAGAGACCACAGAAGGAATTTTAAAATACTAAATGTACATATGTATGTATTCTCTCAGGACTCGCGGTGTTTTGTATTAAAGTGAAGCGCAGAACTACTTTATCATAGATAGATGTATAAGATTTTTATTTATGATCTTCCAGCTATGTATGTGAGGGCGGAATTCGCCTCAACAGGAAGATTTTCCCTGCCTTGTGCCGACCCATGGGGTCCACGTGCCCGAGATCTAATGCGAATTTTCCGTGAAGAAACTGTGATCTGGGCCCGTACTCACAAAAACGAAATCGAAGTTTCTGATTCGTTTTCGTGCAAACACTACTCTTATGCAAACAACATAAGAGTTGGTTTTGCTCGAAAACGAATTAGAAACTTCGATTGTTCTTTTCCGAGTAGGCCCCCTGAACTGACATCAGTTATTGTATTGCTTTGAAAGGAGATGTTGCAGCACGTCGCATCGTATTTTCGCTTTTAGGAATGCCTTGCGTAAGAATCATTGGGAATCTCATGAGACGGGATCAGCGTTTGATGTAACCATACAACAGTATTCACTTGGCCCTGTGTTTCTTGAGGCCCGGCCTCGCTAGGAACACCTTGTCGCAGTCCTTGCAAGGGAATGTGCCCCCCGCGCCCCGTGCCTCCGGCGGCGCCTCCTCGGCCCGCCAGCGCGCCGCGAAGCGGGCGGCGCGCCGCTCTTGTCTGCAATCATACGTAGGTGAGGGTAAAAAAGCGAATCTACAAATAAGTACATAAAAAGCAGATTTTTAAGATTTCAATAAGTTTATTTATTTAAGCTTCCACAAATATTCACTCGGACAGCACGTAGTCCACACCTGTGGCAGTGCTTAAAATTAAGAATGACGACAAAATCGGCCTCTACCTCAAATCGGCATGTGCTATAGCAGAGCCTAACATGCAATAGCGCTGCTGGTATTCCATTCTAACTAAAATTCTAAAACTCCCATCCATTTTACTTTGAATCTCGGCTGCATGGATGAATACTCATAAAATGTATCTTATAATTGTGTCGCCTTTTCCGCGTGCTCTGCTCCGTTATACATCTCAAAATGTACATAGCTAGATCGTAAAAAATTCAATCAGTTTTGAATCTAAGAAGACGCACCCGCAGATACAACACCCCTGTTTTCATAAATGAGACGAACGGCACGTTCTTAATCCAAACGAGTGCATTTCATGTAGCTTAGGAACATGCAGCTAACGTCACACCCAGAACACAGTCCAAGCTAAAATGCAGTATCTTCACGCCTACGACACGGTCCAAACGAACGTGCAGCCAACTTCATAGCTACGACACAGTGCAACGGAACATGCAGCTAACTTCAAACCTACGATACAGTCATACCTCATAGTCTGTTGCTCCTTGATCTCCTCAACCCTCCGCGCGTGCGTGAGTCCGAACGAGTGCCATTTCACGTGGATGAGGAACCGCTTCGGGTGACGCAGCAGGAGCGAGCAGGACGGACACTCGTAGTAGGTTGACGATGGTGCAGTGTTGCCTGGAACGGAGAATTACATTTGGTTTGTTATTTGAGCAAAGTTGCGGCGATCCAATTGATCAATGCAATGAGCGAAGAAGGTCGACTTGAGAAGCAGGTGCGGGTTCAATTCGCCGTAGGATATGGCAGACTCGGTATAAAGTGTACGAGGTACCAAGGTACCAGGTTAGCACCGAAATTCCATGAACATTACCAAACATCTTAACACTAAACCGTTTCACACGAATGACAAGACAAAACTACAACATTTTCTCGTCGTTGTACGGGTGTATTCATTCCTGTAAAATGTATAGATGCCAATTTATTAACTACTAGATAATAAGTTAACTAGTCTCTTCCCACACCGAGAAACAGCAGTCTATCAGAAACGGCTGTGTCGGATCTATGGAGTTCGTCGAGCTCCGAAAAGTAGTTTCTGAGAAATCGGAAAAAACGTTTGAACAAATCGGTTGAGATTTATTTGTGACAATTATTTACTATTATTGCACTGATTAGTTAAAGTATTTTAACCCACGTATTAGCGATGTATTGTGGATTAGATGCTTTCAAGTTAGGGACAAGTCAAAAATTATGTCACTTAACTGCCTACGAAGTTATATCTCTAGAACAATTTGGAATTTTGGAATGGTTGTTAAACGAAAAGATAGATAATTATTAACTGTATCCGTTTCACTAAAAAGTTAAAAATGGGCATTTGTGGGTAAACGGCCTTATACATAGTTAACAGACGGCAGCGCTGCAGATTCCTAATTTACCAGACAAATCTACAAGTAGGATCCAAGTGAGTAAGCTTACCGTTCTTGACACAGTCCCTAGCGCGCTCGACGCTACACTCGCTATAGACGATCTCCCCGTCGAGCTTGTCGAGTGTTGCGACTCCGGCCGCGTCTCGGCAGTACGGCTGCTGGTAGTCGGTGTCGGCCCACGAGGCCGGCTCCATCTTCACCAGGATGTACGAGTGGGGGTCCGGCGAGGGAGGGGTCGGCGTGCGGTCCAGTTTGAACTGGAGATTGATACCTTTGTTAATTATTACTAGTTTCTGTTCGCCGCTTTACAATCAATATACAGGGATGGATTTATAAATCAACAAGATTCTTGAGTGGCGACCGCGATGCAATGCGAAACGGAATGTGGGTAAACCTCCCACTCGATGGACCGACGACTACTTTGTAGCGGTCGCAGAGTCGTTGGATGAAGGCGGCTCAGGACCGATATTCGTGGCGTCGTTTGGAGTAGGCCTATGTTCAGCAATGGACGTATACGGGCTGATGAAGATGATAATGACAGGGATGAAATACCTCTATGTTAATCCACGTCGAAAACTACGTGTATGCAAAATTCCAGCCCGATCTGTTTAGTCGCTTTGGCAAAAAGAGGTGACAAATATTCAAACTTTCATATTTCTAATATTCATCATCAGCCTGTATGTATATGTCGACAGCTGAATGTAGGCCTCCCCCAAAAGATGTGACCAATTGATTATTATTATTCTATCTATACACAGGTGCTGATATGTCCATTTCACAGTGTTGAATATCTTTTTGTCTCTTATAGCGGGCAGTTTTTGCGTTCGTAACCAGAGCCAGAGAGCAGTCCACATATAAAGTAATTTTATTCACCGATGAAGCAGTTAGGCACAACTTCCTCAGGGAGTGGCTGCCAGTTGTGAATCACTTCGTTATTCAGGAAGTATAAAGTAATGTGCAATACATGAAGCTTGCAATGCTATCATGAGACAAACACTGGCAGAATTGTGTCAATTCAGAGGCAGAGCCATCTCACAAGAAGTTGAAGTTACTTAAAGTGAGGCACAGTGTCATTGTTTGATGGCGCATGGTTACTCTTCATTAAATAAATAAATAATACTGGACAATTCACACAGCATTATCTAGCCCCAAGCTAAGCACAGCTTGTCTTATAGGTACTAGATAATTGATATATGAATCAGAATCAATAACTTTATTTCTTTAGGCTTACAAAATAAGCACTTAGACAAATCAAATTTTATACTATAAACATAGTTATTATTATCAAATAAGAAATAAGGTGTTATTGATATTCTCTTCACTTCAATTTTTTGTCCACTAGTGGAAGAAGTGAAAAATATAATACATAGATACTTATTTATGTACATAATATAATACATAGATAGAAATATTTTTTTACTATACATAGAGAACACCCTGAACAAATATTTACAGATGGTACAAGTATTTACAGATGGTACAAACATTTGTTAACCTCCTGCGATGCAGGCGGACCTTCACCCGCTGCACCACCTAGGTCGTCATAACTCAGTTACCTATACAATATTCACACAAACTGCCTCTGAATTCACGTGGATGTAGCTGTCTTGGATACAATACACTCTGTTAGAAATTGTGTGGATGACTCGGAATGGGTGTATAAAATCAATGGTTTTAATCTAAAGTGATGAAGCTTGCTTGGGAATGATCAAGCTGGTGTGTTAAATTGTTTGTAGTTGTAGGGAAATTTATTTGCCTATTTAACTGATGGACATTAAGGAATTCCTCACAAGTCTGTCATATTTCACCATCATCATCATCAGCCTGCTGCTGACACCCACTGTTGGGTATAGGCCGGCTCTATAAAACATTATCATTTTGTATCTTATTTTTTTTAAATCTCAGAATGTTACATGTAAATCTTGCTTGAAAATGTAAATATTTTAAGAGCTTTGAACTAAACCTGGCTATTAAAAAAAGCGGCAATGGTAAAAAAACTTATTAAATTTTTTGTAAACAAGGGTAATTGTACCCACAAAACATTCATGTTCTACCTACTTTAGCTACCTACTTAATAAATTAGTTTTCTAAGAATGAGCATTAAAGTCGCGCAAGTTGCGCAAACTCAATCTGTCAAACCCGTAATCGAACCCACGCCCTTCACCGCACAGCAACTAGGTCAAGACAACGCTCAATGAGAGATTTAGGCGATTAAAGCACTTTTAAGGCTGGTTTAACAACTTTAATGCGTTTTATAGGTGTTTTACTTACTTTAGGAACATCTACGGCGACGAAATTAAGTCCTGCGTTCATAGTTTCGGTAGTTTCATTACTACAGTCGTCGTTTTGGTTGGTCTGCCCAAAGTTCGGAGGCGGCATGTATGGACCCGGAGCTCCCTCGAAACTCATCGGAATTTGACCAAACTGCGAGAAAGCGTGCATGTTGAACTGTTCTGTGCTTTGCGCAGCAGAGACGCGGCGTTGTTTACCCATAATATTAAAATTCAGGGCATTGTTGTTGGCGAGGCTCACTTGAGAAAGCATATTATTTGGCAGTTCATTGTGCACGTATGGATCACTGTTGGTATACATTATGTTATTCTTAATTCTATGGATTCATATCA
This sequence comes from Eupithecia insigniata, assembly GCA_947859395.1. NCBI lineage: Eukaryota > Metazoa > Arthropoda > Insecta > Lepidoptera > Geometridae > Eupithecia > Eupithecia insigniata. Next base: position 8,067,035 of record OX402023.1, on the reverse strand, counting down.
AACGAATTCACATCTAATTTACAGAAAAATATCGCGAAAAATGGTAAACATCACGAAATATTTAGACAAACCACCTTCAGCCTTAGAAAGTGTTGCTAACTAAATCTGCGTAAACATAGATTGTGGGTAGGAATAAACTGAAAATCAATTTCATTTTAGCATTTACATTTATCCTTAAGCTGGAGTTTGAGGTATAAAGGCCAAGAAATGAAATTTAAATTTAGCTTAACCTTTTTTGAACAAAAGAAGACCAAAAGCGATAATCAACAAATTATCAAGAACACATTTTTGGTAGAAATAGGGAAAATTTATCAAAACGTTGGTTGCACAAAATGTGACAGTAAAAGTGACATTGACACTTTATAAGCTAGCTGTCAGTGTCACAACACAATCATTTTAGTTTATCTGTGTCGGGTGAGGGTGATGTTGTGTCCGTTGTTATTTCGTATTTTTTATCGAAATTAATTAAAAATCTAAAATAAAAGAGGACTCAGACTCATCAAAAACGTAACGATGGCGCTGGCCGCCGCTGCCGACGAGTATTTCCGGTCCATGAACCCTCTCGCTTCAAAAATACACGACGATGTATCCGACGCGAAGAGCTCCTACGACAACATTTGGGATACGCTATCGGAAAAGGAAAAAGTGAGTTAAAAACTTCCTGGACACGCAATTTAGTGTTTTATAACGCATGCAATAGTTACGCGCAAGTAGTTCATAGTTACATATTTCTTTAACGCCTATTGAATAAAACATCGCTTGAAGCATAGTATATATGAAAGAATAGCATAGGTATTCGTTAGAACCATTCCTTAACTCTTAGTCACATTACAATGCACGCATTTTCATCTTAGTATTAGTCACATCTACATACTTATCTGCCTACTGATATAATTAAATAATGAAGAAATGTCTGTGTGATCAGTATCTATTTAGATGTACATGTAACGGTATCCCTATTATAGTTAGTTGTTTTGAGATCATCTACCTGTTTATTCTTAAACACTGAGAACATATCAGGTCAGTGACCCCTTTAATAACAAAACCCATGTACTATCCAAACACTTGTATCTCATTTCTTAACTTTAAACTTTACTCCTCATTATCACATACTCCACTCCTCAACATGACTCCCTCAAACAAAGGGCTTTTGGTCGTTTTAGCCATGCTTGATCTCAGTGGGTTTAGAAATAAAACAAAAGGATTCTGCTACCCTTCCTCTAGTAGGTTCCCTTAAATAGCTTTTATGGGATCAGGCTGATTAGGAAGTGTTACTTATGATTCTTAAGCAGCGACTACATCAAGCCTGCTTCATTTTGATGCACTACCTAACATTATCTATATCGTTGCAGGCTGAAATAATAAACGAGTCACTCATAAAACCCGACATCTCCTTAAAATATGCTCTTCTAGATGACCTCGATTTCGACATAGACAACCCTCCAGTACGAGCAGACAACATCATGTCATTCTTCGGACAGAACCACGGCCAACGTCTCATTCAAGATGAAAATGTCTCATACAAAGATGAGCATTCTGCCCCGTTCCTGTACCAGACAAAAAGCCAACTGAACCTATGTGTGTTAACCGACAGTAGAGTTATCAAAGAACAACCGCCACCACCTCCAGTCATGTCCGAACTTGCCTTATCTCACTCTAAGGTGGTCTCCGAGCTAAAGAACGCCCTTAAATCGCATGAGATAAGGAACACTTTCAAAGAGGAGGTCAAATCTCCCGGTTTCATGAGCAAACTTATCGGTAACTTTAAGGGCAAAGATGAAGAGAGGGAGTGTCTCGTCTCAGGAGCACAGACACAGATTGTGGCATCCTCGGATAACTTCTTCAGGACAAATTTCAAGAGTCCTCACGTGGATAACAAGTTTGAGAAGGATTATCGGAGCAGTGTGGTGAAGTCCAGCAGTGGTGAGTTTAGTTTTAATTTAACCTAGTTGAGGTTTTAACAGCAAGGCTTTTTTCCTCAGCCTAATTGGTTCCACTGATGGACAAAGGTCAAAAAAGAATTGTTCAATAATGAGAATTTATGGAGGACATTGCCCAGCTGTGGGACAGTTACAGCTGAAAATTTATAAATAATTTTAATTGTGATATTAACTAATATCACAAAACATTGTCGGCACAATATTTCGCCTTTATAATATTAGTAGGACTGACTTTCCGAGGGAATTTACCAATAAAGTGGGTCTAAATGTTTTGAAATAGATATCTTACTCGTCATCACGCTCTGTTTCTTGATTGGTTGATTCCACTTTTATTTCTCGTCACCTGAATACTTTCGTGAGGGACAGAGTCCGCTGAAGTAGAAGAGCAAACTTCATCAGACATGCCTCCCCAAACATGGAGGTTTAGCCATTATCCACTTACTCGTACTTGATAGGTAGATTGGTGATTGCAGAGGCGTTAAAAATACACAGAAGGAAATTGCTGCCCTATCTATTCGGACCTGCTAGTAGGTCCAATAGTCGGCTCTTACGAGATCCACGACCTGAGTTTGAGGTGTCAATTCTTACGGGGGCGGGGCGACTGGAGCGGCGCGCAACGCGACCACCACGGCTTAGCTAGACTATAGCCTTTACCTAAACATTCGAGATTCTACATATTCGTTAAGGCTGGGTTACCCGGATTTAGGGATTTTTAACTGTCCGTACCTCAATAACTAGAAGGCCTATAGTTTTGAAATTCAAACATATTGTAGTTGAGGACATTTTCTAATGCATCACTAGACAAAAACACGAATCAGAATCAATAACTTTATTTCTTTAGGCTTACAAAATAAGCACTTAGACAAGTCAAGTTGTATACTATAAACATAGTTATTATTATCAAATAAGAAATAAGGTGTTATTGATATTCTCTTCACTTCAATTTTTTGTCCACTAGTGGAAGAAGTGAAAAAGAAACCACTAGCACATTATAATATCACTTATGTGTCTAATACATGTTTATTTTGCTTAACTTATTATAAATTTAATGCAATTTAGATACATGTCAATATTTCTTTAAAGCTAAATAAACAGAACATTGAATTTCTTACATACTACTGACAGTGCGGAACGGAGCGACATCTGGCCAAGCATTAACATCATTGATGTAGTCATCTATGGAGTAAAAGGCCTTCCTGATAAGATTTTGTTTAATGTACTGTTTAAATTTACGAATAGGGAGTTCAGTTGCTTCAGATGGAAGCTTATTATAGAAGCGTACGCAATTGCCCATAAATGATTTCCCTACCTTTCGTAATCTATATGCTGGGATGTGTAATTTGTTCTTGTTTCTTGTATTTCTATTGTGAACATCACACTTTTTCAAAAAGCTATCTCTATTTTTGTGCGTATACATAAGATTTTCATTGAAATGTCACGATTGGTGACATTTCACCCGATCAAAAAAAATTACAAAGTTACCTCTAAATGAAACTTTTAATGATCAATGTGAATAGAAAAATGAATAAAATGACACAAATTGTATACCAAAACGTTATTACGCAGTCACTAGAAAATATTTTTATATGTCATACAAATATTTTTCAAAGCACCTAAATAACTATAAAATCGTGCTCGGCTGTCTGCGCACCGTCTTGCTTCTTGTTTGCGTCTTGCAAGTCCTGGGCTCACCTCGCCTTAAGAGTTGATACTATCTGAAATCAGTTATTTTCAACGATCATATCTTCCATAATTCTGAAGCATTACTTTGAGAGTTTAATATGTTAGAGTTCAGGATTGATGCTAGACCACTAGTGTTTCGAAAACACGATTACATGAAATTTTCTTGATAGAAAGAAAATCCAAAGTTCACTCTAAACTGTACTTTAAACCGTCGCTATTCAATAGATACGTTAAAATAAGCCTTGATATTTTGTACAGTAAACAATCAGAGTATAAAGCAGACGGTGTGTGTTTTAGATTTTCAAAATTACTATTATTTTTACCGTAAAAAAAACAAAACATTATTTTTGCGGTTATGACGTTCTACTCTGTCCCGCTCATATGAACGCGAAATCCCAAGCCTATCCTTTTCACACAATGGTGAGGTATTGTAGGCCCTTAATTTTAATATCTTAAATGAAAAAAGTCGAGTTTATAATATTATAATTCAATAAAACAAGTACGTGTTACATAGTGGCAATCTGTCGTGATGATCCCCTCCACGTACAAAATAAAACAAGTACGTGTTACATAGTGGCAATCTGTCGTGATGATCCCCTCCGCGTACAAAATAAAACAAGTACGTGTTACATAGTGGCAATCTGTCGTGATGATCCCCTCCGCGTACAAAATAAAACAAGTACGTGTTACATAGTGGCAATCTGTCGTGATGATCCCCTCCGCGTACAAAATAAAACAAGTACGTGTTACATAGTGGCAATCTGTCGTGATGATCCACTCCGCGTACAAAATAAAACAAGTACGTGTTACATAGTGGCAATCTGTCGTGATGATCCCCTCCACGTACAAAATAAAACAAGTACGTGTTACATAGTGGCAATCTGTCGTGATGATCCCCTCCGCGTACAAAATAGAACAAGTACGTGTTACATAGTGGCAATCTGTCGTGATGATCCCCTCCGCGTACAAAATAAAACAAGTACGTGTTACATGGTGGCAATCTGTCGTGATGATCCCCTCCGCGTACAAAATACTTACACAGCGATTGACCAAGCATAGTATTATAAAATATGTGACCAAGCTAACTGACATACACTATCATATATATCAACAATAGAGTTCAAGGCATGCCTTCTGTCCTGTGCACGAGTAGGGAGGCTCTAATCTACAGCATTGTCCTTCCTAACAAAACAAACCATTGTTTCAAATATTATTTTATTATCCATTTAGATACGTAGGTACTCGTACCTAACTATGGTCTCCTTTGTTAGTAACCTATGTACGTATTTTAAATACCATGCGAGAACAAAGCATCATTCAAATTACATAAGGAACTATCATATTATCCTATAGTAAGGCAATGGAATTGGCGGCAATCCAGGCAATCAACCTGATCAGTAGTACCGAGTAGACCAACCAAACATCAATTCCATAAATGGAAATGATGTTTCGTTAGTCTACTTACAATGAGTACTACTGATCGAATCATAACATATTTCAATAGACCGCGAGGTTCCTGAGATTTCGACCAAATGATGTGCAAACAGTGCACTTTCATGATTATTGTCGTTATACCGTGTTTAAACTTTCAAGGAACCAAATTTGGTTCATTGAAAGTTGAGAAAGAGAGAAAAAAATAACTAACAATAATCATGAAAATGCACTGATTGCACATCATTTGGTCGAAATCTCAGAGGAAAAGTGTTGACTTTTGTGTAGTTGTAGGTTTTAACCACAGACGATCCCGTTAATACTGCTGAGATCTAGACCTCTCATAGCTAAACCCGTTAGAGAGCGGGGGAACGAAGAGTGGAGAGGGGCGTTCGCGCACCCCTCGCACCGCTCCTACCCCCGATGTCATCTGAGACGGTCGGTCGCTTTCGATACGGTCGCGATGCCGTCGCGCGTTTGCATCGATACAAAAAGTCGTGAGCGCGCGCTCTATTCGGCCCTTAATGACCATGCTGGGCAGGCGGATTGGTGATCGCAGTTGTAAATACACAGAAGGCCCATCCTCTGGTAGGTTCCCTAACAGAAATAGCATAGAGCTAGTGTCTAGGTATTTACATTTTAAACACTTCCTTTTCCAGACATCTCGGAAGAGAACCGCGGTCTTCTCTCGTCGAGCGCAGCGTCCTCGGCCGACCTGCACTCCACGGAGACGCTGACCGACTCCCTGCCCAAGACTGGCTACGACTTCCTGGACAACTGGTAACGGACTGCTCTGCTGAGGACGAGTGTGGTACAACTGTACAAGAGTGTTATTTATATGAAAAAGCAAAAACGTACTTTCTTCAAAATGGCATTCAGTATTATGGAGTTATGGTATGGGTTAGTGAGACATTTCAATGTTTATTGTGGGCAGCCGACAGCGTTTTGTCAACTAGTTTGCGTCGACTCCATTAACGCATTCGCTGCCCAGCCTCTCGGCGCTGGAGCAAGGACATCTGCCTCTTGAGACAAGTGTTAAAGACAGAAAACTCTTTATAGTCCCCACACTCTTTAGTATCCATCCACATAGAGACAAAATACAATAAGAAAGACATTCTAAAATTTGGGGGAGTTACAAAGAGCGGCCTAATCGCTATGATAAGAAGTGGTCTCTTCTAGGCAACCTTAGAATGAACTGGACATAGAACAATATAGACGGTGGCTTTAAAGAGTACAAAACAATGTACGGCGGGCCGCCGACAAGTTGACATAACACTTTCGCCTGCCTACAATACACGCTGAAATGTCACACCTACACCCGCCGACACAGTCCGGCGCGGCGCCGGACTGTGTCGGCGGGTTCGGTGCGTACAGTTCATCAAATAAAACACGCAAAGCTCTTTGCAAATGTCAGCACAATTGTATAACCATCATATCACCGCTAGTCGGTAGCTTCCCTTAGATTATACTATTTATTGGTTCTTCGTATGGCGCCGCCGATATTATCAATTATTATTATTGCCAGATTGTTGAACGATCAAAGTTCAACAATATGTCTAATTGTAAGCAATTCTTGGTGATTCGTTGGAAATAGCTAAAATAAGTACTTCAGCGTCGTTTCTTATCAGCCTAGCCACTTTACGAACGGGCTCATTCCACGGTCCGGCACGGCGGCGGCGAATATATATACTTAACGTAGGCGATTTAATTTTTATCATTAAACACTGCTATATAGATAACAATTATATTTCTATAAGGGAACACGACAGAGCAGTGCTTTTAGTTGTCCTTAGACGATACATAGATATATCTCCAGATCAATGAAGAAACGTTACAATACGGGTCTATCACGAAGCTTTCCTAACTCCTTGTTTTTTTATACCTTCATTATACAGGGTGGCTTTTTGAGATGGGAGTGAATGACCAATCTCGAAATCATGAGAGAAACCGAAGTCGTGAGAGGAGGAATGACCTCATTTATGAGAAAACAAAAACGGCATTTTTAATTTTATAAATCTATTACTATTGCGGGAAATAGAAACAAGAAATATATCACCTGTATTTTTGTACCAACGGATTCGGTTACTCATAAGGATTATCTTTTGCAAAGAAATGCATTACTGTAAATGAAAGGAAATGTCTATTTTTTTACTCCACTCACATCTCAAAAAGCCACCCTGTATAGCAAAACATCATCAGGGCTAAAACCCCGACAATCTTGAAGTTTTAATACAATATAGTCCCTCCTGAGGAAATGTTATCGTTTATTTTATATGAGCCTATGTTTGCCGTTAGTTATAAATAGTCTAAATACCTGCTCCATAAGTCGCTAACAATGAACAATGTGAACATGCCAAAATTACATAAACAATATACATACGTAGAAAGAATGTATCATTTTAATTCTCATTATAGCAATAATTAGAAAATAACTAACTTAATAAGCTGTGCTTTCTCCAAATGTACTGCATTTATTTATTTAATTTGTTTCTTGTTTATCTCAAAGTATTATTAAGGTTAGGTTCGGTACTATACCTACTATGTACCTACGTGATCAAATAGTAATCTCATTTTGTAATTTTTGTATCTTAAAATAATAAACATTCATTATAAATTGCCTCAAAAGCTGTTTTCTTATTAACTAAAAGGTATCAAAATATAATAGAGTTTGATCTAAATAAAAATTAATATTATCCACACAGCATCATCTAGCCCCAAGCTAAGCAGAGCTTGCGTTATGGGTACTAGATATAACTGATATACATAATACAATATATGTATTACATACATAGATATTTTTTATTATACACTAGCTGCTGCCCGCACCTATACCCGCGTTTTATCGAGATAAAACAGTAACTAATATTCATACAGCCATCCATACAAACTTTGACATTTATAATATTAGTAGGATACATACAAAATACCCACAATTTTTTCACGAATCGTGAATGACGGATGCCGTCTGAATTAGGTCAGGGTTCAGGTTATAAATAGTTCTGCAAAAAAATATAACACAGTAAGTAATAAGTAACAATCATTTATTTTAAACATACATATGTACATACCTATGTAGTACAAATCAATAAGTTAATAATTATGCTTACTTTTACAAAAACTTTATTCGACTTAGCAGTTGTTTCAAACCAAACAGATACATAAACACCAAATTGAGGATATCTGCTGTTTAAATTTGACTGCTTAAGGGGGTTCCCTGACCCAAACTAGCGCCGCCACCTATTTTATCGTATATTCGAAGGTGCACTTTTTGGCCATCACACTCGGTTATCGCATCTCTTCCTAAACTATACAAAATAAAACAGAAGCATTAAAAAAAGCTGATGATAGATATCACAAACAGGCCAAGGGATTTTTGAAAATTCCTTTGTTCAATGTAATAGAAATGTATGTAATGTTGTGGATAGCGCAGTGGTCTACATTAAGAATATCATTAAACTTTATAGTAGTGTAATGAAGTCGTTTGTTATTCCTTAAATAAATAAATAATAATACGATAAAATAGGTGGCGGCGTTTGGGTCAGGGAACCGCCTTAACCATATTCCTTTTAGAACTTGAGTGAAGGTCGTGCCTTGATCTTAAGATGTAGTAAACTTGAGTCTGGGTGGTACACTGATATATCTAGTATCCGCTGATGATCATGCCCTTCTCGACTGCATCAGCCTTCTCCTTCCCGACCAGTTGCTCGATGAGAGACAGACCGAACCAGTAGGCCGTGCCAGGACCCTGCACGGACATACAAATATGATGGTGACTACGCTGTGCCCATGTATTTATTTTTTATCTACTTTAAAAAAGGATGTTCTCAATTCGACTGTGTTTTTTTTTTGTATATATGTATGTTACGCGGCATTTCTGCCAATTATGGACAGATTTTGAAAATCCTTTCACTATTGTAAAGACAATGATCCCGAGGTGATCCCAAAATAACTTTATCCCCAGGGGAATAGTATTTATCGCGCAAAACAGTGTAAAAGTAAGGGAATTTGAAGTCGGTTTATCGTATAACACGTCAAATTATAAACTTCGACTATATTAGAATGCAATATTCTAGATTCTATTTCTTTTTAAAAATATGTATCAAATCTGTCGACTCGACTCGGGACTAATGAGAGCTTCTTTAATTATCGAGCTGACAGATTACGTGTGTATGAAATATTGTATTCTTTCATTCAGTCAAAGGAAATACTGGCGTCGACAGAGTATAAGTCATTAAGAAAGTCTGGCGGAAACTGCACCGGACAGGGAAAAATCGCGAATTCTCTTATCCGAGACAAATACACACTTTAGGTTGCTGAGCCATAGATATAAGTAAATTCAGTATTACCACGTTTGTATGTCGCATCGGCAATATTCGTTTGCACAGAATAGGGCAACACCGACTAAATCCAAATTTCTTTGACAATCAAATACAGACCTTATGGCGAGAGATTAAAGACTAATATTTTAAATACAAGAATTACAATGACTCGTGCTATCTCGCTCATCTTCACTATCCAAACGAATAACGACTGCAGAGAAGCTGTAACAGCCAACCCGCTACGGCGCGTACGCAACAACGATTTAAAAGCTAAAAGTATTAATGTAGAGCCAGTAGGTTCTCTTTATGGACACTCCCTTGTTATTTGTGAGTTTAACCTAAAACGCTCTAAAGTCAAATCCTACACTGTTTTTTTATAGGCCAATCAAAAATATTAATATTGATAACTTTAATGTTTGCCTACGTACTATAAGATGGGACCTAATATCGACGCTTGATAACGTTAACGAAATGATAAACGCATTAACTCAAAGTGTCTTGGCTCTTTTTGACGTGCACTCTCCAGTGACCCCTATCGTGGTTAAGCCTCGTTCTTACCCATGAATTACTGACACCGTTAAGCTAATGATGAGGTTACGCGATGAGACCCTGGCAGAGTATCACAAGACTAAGCTCGAATCTAAAAAACAATATTACAAAAGTCTAAAATCTATTGTAAATCAGGCCCTTTACCACGAAAAAACGGCATATCTAGATAAAAACATAAATAATAAAATACACAACCCAAAACTGCTTTGGAAATATATTAAAAACATATTTTTTCCTAAACATACCCCTGAACTTCCTCTGCATTTCAATGACCCTAACGTAATTAATAAGCATTTTTTGGACATTTCCGGTAATTCTGACATAAGTATCTCACACCTAACATACTTTGAGTACTTTTCTTTTGGGGAAGCTGTTTTTCAATTAGTACCGGTTAGTATAGACAAAATAGTATAAAGTCAAACGCTGAGGGTAGTGACTTTGTTACCCTGAACACGCTCATGTTAACACTACCTGAAACACTTGATACAATAGCATCCATCGTTAACAACTCACTAGAAACATCAACTTTTCCGGACATATGGAGGTTAGCAAGTATTCAACCATTACCTAAAATATCAAATCCTACTGAACCAAAAGATTTGCGCCCAATCAGTATTTTGCCCTGCTTGTTGAAAGTACTGGAGAAGGTTTTCTATAATCAAGTAAGTGAATTCCTTGAGTGTCACTGTATTTTGCCTGTATTTCAATCCAGATTTAGAAGGGGACATAGCACAGTTACTGCACTATTAGATGTAACGGACAATATTCTCTGTGAGCAAGATAAGGGCATGTGTACCTTGTTGGTGCTTTTGGATTTTTCCAGAGCATTTGACTCAATAAATATTAACCTGCTACTGTCAAAGTTGCGTTATTATGGTTTCGACAATAAATCGATACTCTGGTTCCACAGTTACCTCAGTGATCGCCTTCAATACACAAAGCTAACTCGCAATGATGGTTCGATACTGCTATCAGATATATCACCCGTCAAAACAGGGGTTCCTCAAGGGTCCATCTTGGGGCCCCTATTATTTATATTGTATTCAGCAGATGTTTAGAGGCATATTAAACATTGTCAATTTCATATGTACGCGGACGATACGCAGATATATATATCATGTAGACCTTCAGATATTGATGAGGCAATTGTAAAACTAAATAATGATTTATATAGCATAGCTCAGTGGTCTAAAAGCAATAGTCTTTAACCCAACAAAAACCAAATACCTGATCTTCGGTAGCAAGCATAAATTAGATAATTTGAGTCCTAGTGTTCATGTAAGGCTTATGGATAAGTCTGTTGAACGTGTGTACGAAGCGCGTAACCTAGGTCTGATTTTGGATTGCAATCTTCGAAAAACATGTAGCTGATACAGTTGCAAATTGTTTTTACAGATTGAAAGTCTTGAATAGAATGAGGTCTCATATTCGGGAGGAGCTACGGATACGTCTAGTAGAGACACTTATATTATCCAAGCTGAATTACTCAGACATAATTATTAGTCCTAGGCTGCTTGCGAGAACGCAGAAACTAATTCAACGAGTCCAGAACGCTTGTGCTAGATTTTGTTTTGACATTCCGTTTAGAGATCATGTTACTCCATTTTTAAATAAACATGGCATTATGAAAATGAAGCACCGCAGAAAACTTCACTTAGCCTGTTTGCTTTTTGGTGTAATCGAACATAACATGCCCTCATATCTATATGAAAAACTATCATGGATGAGCAGCTCCAGATCGTGCGGACCCCGACAGAGCGCGAAGCAACTCTCGATGCAGCGTCATAGCTCGGCCTCTTTTCGAGGCAGTTTCCGCTACGCTGCATCGCGGTGTTGGAATAATATCCCCCCTCCAATAAGGAACCTGCAAAGTTTTTATGGTTTTAAGCTTAAACTACGCAATTTTATTTTTGAAGGTCAGAAAATACAAGAGAATCTTAGAAACGATACAAGTCTCATTTAATATACTAATATCCATACCTTATTATAAAGTCGTCTCTCACATTTGTTAGTAGAATTATTATCATCTATATGTAAATTATTTATACTGTTTTCATCCACTCAAATGTAAATCATTTTGTTGATTTCCCTAGTTAACCGAAGGGTAAATAGAACACTGAAAATAGTTAGGAATAGTCTTTGTGGTCCCAGTTGTTATTTTCAAATGTGTGCACAAAGCTGTTGCAATTCCTACTCTTTTCATTGTTTTATATCAACACCGTTGTCAATGTATTTCCTTTAACTGTTTATCTTTATTTATACCTGTCTTCTATATTCCGTGACGTCACGAAACGGCTCTGTCGGAAGACCAGGCGTTGGTTGTACACACATAAGTATACAACTAACCCATGCTGAGACAGGGACCGTTTTGTGACTCTAGCAAACTTTTTTCTTTTTTATGTTCATTACTTTATAATTGTATGTGTCTGAGTTACAAATAAATGTTTCTTTCTATTCTAACCAATAGCGAACTGCAACATATCACGTGTACATGTGGCGCGCTATGATTGGTTGAGATGCGATGATTGCGCCCCATTCAAAAATAAGAATTCTGCTCAGGGACCTACATCGGCGTAACTTATAAACGTGGTAGTACTGTCCTAAGTGATTTGGTATTGGCCCCCTAAAAGCCTTTTCAGATCGATATTCACCCAGTGTGGAAGAGGCAAAATTTTCACAGTTTAATGATGACGACTGCAGCCGAATAAACGCGAGTCAGCGTAACCGACCCGAGCGTGACCGTTTATAGCTCTCTCTCACTCACCCGGCTGGTGACCACGTTCCCGTCGACCACTACTCTCTGGCCCTCCACATAGGTGTAGTCCCCGGTGATCTTCTCCTTGGTGGAGGGGTAGGACGTGACGCGCTTGCCAACAGCCACGCCGTGCGCTACGAACGCGGTGGGCGCTGAAATGTCAAGGTAAATACTGGATTATCAAATTTATCAAACATAACTTAGATGGTGAACAGAAGATCATTTATTGGCAAAGATGATATACCTCACATACCTACATTACATTACTTTTCTATAAATATAACATGGCTTGTTACATTTTATATAATTTGTATGCTGTAAAGTAGTCTTTAACTTTCATAAGGTACAGTCGCTAAATTTTGTCCCCTTCAATATCTACTTATTTAAAAAACACCATCTATTTATATTGATCCAAAATGAAAGCTAGTTGCATCAGTCGGCCATTACGAAAAAGTGAGGGCGGCACGACGACGTTCGCACAAATTAAAAAAAAATTACTTACTGACGCATTTTTTTTTTTGCCAAACTAACTGTAATAAACCTATGATAATAAAAATAAAATAAAAACTTTATTTGATACAATTGATTTTAACAAAGTAGCAGATCTTAGCAACTATAGGAAAGTAAACAAAATGTTATTAATAATAGAGCTAACTACGTACGTAGGTACGTAGTTAGCTCTATTATTCAACTACATCAATAAGTAACAGGTTATTAGTTCGTTTTAAAACCTATGTGTAGAGAGACATTGACTCCTCGTTCTAACTAAGTATATACTTGTATGTAGACACGAGGGACTCTGCTTCAGCTAGCGACAGTGCTTTTGAATGCTTCATTCACTGATATCTAAAAGTTGTCTTATTGTTAGACTTTTTAGGTGATAAACAAATAATAATCTATTAAGTAAATTTTACTCGTAAAAGCAAGAGCGCTCGCCCACGGCGACTTTTTGTAGCGATGCAGACATGCGTTCGAATCGATACAGTCGCGATTCACCATCGATAAATAAATGTCTGTGAACGCGCGACCACCCCTCTCCACTCTTCGTTCGATATCGCCTGAGACGATCGCGGCGACTTTTTGTAGCGATGCAGACATGCGTTTGCATCGATACAGTCGCGATGCTGTCGCGCGTTATGTAAACTAGAAAAAGTCGCCGCGTCGCGCTCTAAAGAGGACGGGTAACTGTATGTTACGAAAGCAGTGAGCGAACCTAAATCCAAACATAAGAATTTAGACTTTATTTACCACTGGCTAAGAGATAATGAACTGAAAAAAATGTGATATTGCTCGACTTTTCTGTATAATCTACCCAGTGAGTGACTCACCCGCACAGATGGCCGCTACGATCTTGCCACTCTTCTCGTGTTCCTTCAGGAGCGCGCCCACCACCTGGGACTTGCTAAACCGTTCCGAGCCTTCCAGACCGCCAGGGAGGATCACCTGCAATATAAACAACCTTGCAGTAACCAAATAGCCGTCGCGTTGTAAGAATAGACCCCTCCAGTTCAGCTGTCGTAAGGGATCCTCCCAGAGGAAGGGCTGTCTGCAGAACTAGCGGAGTAAGGGCAGTCCGCCCCGGGAACCATAGTCCGAGCTTGCTGGGTAGAAAACAACTAGTAGATTTTTTCTGGAAATCGCCCTAAGTTTGTATTTCAACATCGCAGCGCATCATCAATCCGCCTGCCCCCTCCATTGTTTGGGGGGTACTTCCGAACGTGCCCGTTCGGAAGTACAATGCTGGTGAAGAAAATTAATGGAAACGTCGATCGGTCATTGTGTGCCGATCTAATGTAGAGTTCTAGATATGTCCAGCTGTGAACGTCGTCGTAAGGCAATAATGATAATCATTTCGTCTGGGCGAGATTTTTTAACGTAATCTCACGTAGTAAGGCAGTAGTCATGTGGGGCAGTACCTGAGTATATATTACAGACTATTGGTATTCTGTCAATTATGTAATACTAGCTGCTGCCCGCGCCTTCGCCCGCGTTTCATCTGGATAAAAAATAGCCTATATGTTATTCCAGGTCCCAAATTATACCCATACTGTGCCCATACCAAATTTCAGCCCAATCACTTCAGTAGTTTTTGCGTGACAGAAGAATGAACATCCATACTTTTACAAACTTTGGCATTTATAATATTAATAGGAAAGGATTATTTACCTACACAAAAAATGCGTACTCTAATGTTGTTGGCCTAATAATGCAGTCTCTTCTTGATACTAGCTAGAAAGGTATGTATTTCCGTATCAGATGAGTTCCTGATTCTTGAATTTGGCCATTGGTTTAGTTAAGTTTTAAAAAGTAAATAAAATATGATAATCCACACACCGATCTCAAATTCTAATATTTTCAAGCCAGGCAGCAACCAGTATTACACTAATAATATACCTAAGATCTACAAAACCAGAGACCAGATTAAGATGAAATTTGGCGTACATTTAGAACATAGCTTAACTTAGATAAAAGGCTTACTATACCTAAAAACGTGTGTGAAGCCTAGGACAAAAGCATGTACAAAAATATACTCACAGCATCATAGGAAGGCGAGGCTGCTAACGCATCAGCCAGAGAAACATCCGGCACAATGGTGATGTTCCTCGAGCACAGCACAGGCTCCTTGCCATCCAGGCCAGCAACTGTCACAGTAACCTGGATGTACACCCAGGTTGTAAAACCAGTAGGAGTCATTGACTGAACAATGTTAAGGTTGATCTATTCATGTTGGCACAAGATTAAAATTTATGTGGTTTTTTTTTTCTTTTTAAATTTTATGTGTCTGCATTCTACAAGGAATAAAACTAGCAGGTAAGTAATTTGCCGCAATAGGGGGAGCACCATAGTTTCTAAAAATAGCCAATATCTCCTCGCGTAAGTTATAAATAGATAGATAACTCTTTATTGAACCACATAAACACCAAATTCGTACAGATGGAATAATTGACAACAATGAAGTACAAAGGGTGGCCTTATCTCTTCCAGGCCACCTGGGGATGGACTGGACATAAAAGAACAATTATAGAGGGTTATGGATGCCTACATGCTGGACAACCGCTGAACAACGATCTGAGAAACAGCTAATGTCAGGGAATACTCCACAAAATTGCAAGAATAAACTATCAAGTCAACGAAACGAACACCGAACAACCGTCAAAGACTTTGCTGCGTCATTGTACTCAAAAGCATTTATTCGACAGTATTGCCAACTAGATTATAAATAAACTTGGTACATAGTAACTATTTCATTTTCAAACTTGGGTTAATTGCATAAGATAAAAAGTGTAATTTCATTAACATTGTAGGTTTTAAATAATCTGTCATTGAGTATAAGATGTTTTGCATATTCTATAAATATTGAATTGAAAAATATAGTAATGCATAACAAAATGTGCTAGACACAATAAAAATACGCCAAAACTCTTGCTGGCAACCCTGGTTTGACAGTCAGGTCCCCTCTCACCCCGCTTTTTCCCCTCAACGCCTTATTTTTAAGCGAGCGATAAGGTCGCCCTTTGTACTTCATTGTTTTCAACTTTTCCTTTTGTATGTATTTTGTGTGGTACAATAAAGAGTTTTCTATCTATCTATCTATTTTTGGTTCAGTGCGCAGCCATTGAAGCCAACTTCACAGAGCTCATAAAGATTTGCGCGTACTCTACCTTCTACTGTTGTAAGTTATGTTCCTTCTACTGTTGTAAGTTATGTTAAGTTATTATTAGTCACCCCGCTTCGCCGCAGCATGTCCGCTGTAATGATGGCCTCCATCTCCTCAGAGCCCTGGGCGATGATGAGCAGAGCAGTCTTCGACATTCTGGAGCAGGGGTTATGCGCGTATCTGAAATATTTATAGGTTATATTGTTTGATAACTATAATAGCTTCTCCGCGCGGTTTCGCACGTGCTTTTCCGGTATAAAAAGTAGCCTTCATCAATATCTAGAACTACACTTGCGAGCTATAAACTGGAATCACTTCATCGCTGGTTTTTGCAGACCATATTTTACAGTTTCCATGCAATAAACTGTAGGTTGTGGTATGTTATTTTAAAGATAATTTTATTAGCTTTCAAAGTCTTTCGATATCATAGCGAAAAAAATGTTCATCATATGTCATGGAACGTGAAAACAAAAGACATAAATTTTTGGAACGAAACATCAATTTTTTCAAACTCCTGAATCCCTATAAAAACTGGGAATTTATGCAATTGTGTCATCAGTCCAATATATCACGTCACTCAAAATACTGGAATTACAAGAAAATGGAAACCACACCAATAGAAGCCGCTCAAATCGTCACCCTAATCCAGCAAGGGTTCTCTCAGCGTACTATCGCTCGACAGCTTCATCTGAGCCAGTCCTGTGTCTCCAAAGTATACAAGAGGTTTAGAGAGACTGGAAACTTAGTCCGAAGACCAGGATCTGGACGACAGCGATGCACTTCGGCGAGAGATGACCGATTTATTGTCAGCACTTCTCTCCGAAATCGACATCTAACCGGCGTTGACGTCCAGCGGGAGCTCGGAGAAGTTCGAGGGAGAACTGTCAGCGAGTGGACAGTGAGGCGAAGACTCAAAGAAGCTAACTTGACCCCAAAAAGGCCAGCAACGGGACCCAAATTGTCTACAGCCCACCGACAAGCCCGACTTCAGTTTGCTCGTGATCACTTAGATTGGGATATACAGCAATGGAGCCGAGTTTTGTTCGCGGACGAGACTAGGATGTGCCTGCATGGCAGCGACCGTCGACGGAGAGTCTACAGGAGACCGGGAGAGCGATACGCACAATGCTGTATAGCGGAAACAGTGGCATATGGGGGTGGGTCTTGTGTGATGTGGGCGGGGATTTCAATTGAAGCTAAAACGGAGCTGGTATTCGTACCCGGTGGAGGTCGGGGAGGAGGACTAACCGCAGAAAGGTATGTCAACCACATTCTGCTGGGCCATGTACTCCCTTACGCCGGGTTTAATGGCGAAAATTTCCTGCTAATGCACGAGAATGCCCGCTGCCACACCGCTCGTGCGACTAGACAGTACCTCGAAGAAGTCGGGATTCCCACAATAGACTGGCCAGCCCTGACATGAACCCTATCGAACACCTGTGGGACGAGCTGAAAAGGCGGGTACGAGGAAGATCTCCAGCTCCGGTGTCAATAGAAGACCTAAAAACTGCTCTTATCGAAGAGTGGCAGGAAATTCCACAGGATTCCATCAGGAAACTCATTAGGTCAATGAAAAACCGTTTACAAGCAGTCATTAGGGCCAGGGGGGGCAATACAAAATATTAAGCGGGAAATAACAAAGATTTTAAATAAAATTTTGATAGTTTCATATTACTTCTTATTAATTTAAACAACTTCGACCTATTGTAATAATTCACTAAACGAAGGTAGGAAACTTAATTAAATTTTTATACCATTCGAAAGCTAACAAAAATTTTTTTGAAATGGTATACACCAATCTGCAGTTTATTCCATGAAAACTGTAAAATATGGTCTGCAGAAACCAGCGATGAAATGATTCCAGTTTATAGCTCGCAAATGTATATCTATGCTTTACAACTTGATCAGTAGTTTCGGCGTGAAAAAATAACAAAGGTAACAAAGCCAAACTTTCGCTTTTTTTTTATAGTGTTTATGCCTGCACTTTGGGTAATCTTAAAGAATTTTAATGATATCCCAAAAATTTACGACTCCGGCGGGACTTGAACCCGCCGCTTCAGAGGAGGGTCGCAGGTTCAAGTCCCGCCGGAGTCGTAAATTTTTGGGATATCATTAAAATTCTTTAAAAACTTTCGCGTTCATGCTGTCTGTTATGTACCTATAATAAGACGGGTGGGATACCCTGCAAAAGTGCAAAACTAATTTACTATCAGCACAGATTAGGTAATGTTACTTCGTAACATGTTCGTAACTATCAGAAAGTAAGTAAATGATGATATGCAAAATCAGATGAAAACTTCGGGTCCGGTCGCAGCCAACCATCAGGAAAGTACAAGATTTTACCTTGATTGAAGAACACGTAAGTCTTTATTTATCAACTGGTTACAATATTTACGCACAACAACTAGTTTTGTGATGGAATTCACTAAAAAATACATCAAATTCAGCCCAAGACGTTTGGGGGACTTTTGCGTAATCAAAAACAAATCAAAACAAATGAAATGAGAGTGAGAGAGATACAAAGACAGAGTCACAGAACATAATACTAGCTGCGCCTAAAGGAGAGATACGAGATTTGAATTGAAACGTAGGTCATTATCATTACATACATAGCATAAACGTATGTACGAGATGGTTGAATATTACTGGTTGGTTATTCCGTGAAGATAGAAAAAGAGAATAATAGCTGAAATGCTTAAATTATAAACAACATTCTGATCTGAAACAAACTGTGAGAGCATGACGTATTATAATCGAATATACTTCACACGTCATATTATGTCACAAGTCAGCTGGCAAAAATTTGTCCTTTGTTTACTCCATAAAGGGGTGCCAGCTTAACGCTTGCGGCGCTGGATCTAGCATTTTTAGGATAGCATTACTACTTTTCAGAACAGTCAAATCACTCAAATAACGTAAACAAAGAAGTGTCACATGGAGAGCAAAGCCTTTTTTTACCATGGATCATTCATTATTGTTCTTGCCCGCGGCTTTGCTTTAGCAGGAAATTTTCTTACAGCCATAATTTTCTAACTTCAGACGCATAAATTTATAGACATATCATCTCACAAGGCCCGTCGTAAAACGACGCTGCTGGGTGATGCGCTAGGTACCTATGCGACCGATGTTGGTGTTCATTTTAAGTACTGAGTCATCATCATCATCACACCGTACACGTCCACTGCTGAACATAGGCCTCCCCCAAACGACGCCACGAAAAGCGGTCCTGAGCCGCCTCCATGCAACGACTCCCTGCGAGCGCTACGATGTCGTCGGTCCATCGAGTGGGAGGTCTTCCCACACTCCGTTTCGCATTGCATCGCGGTCGCCACTCTTTACTCCCCAGTGGTTATCGGTTCTACGAGCTATATGGCCTGCCCATCGCCATTTCAGCCTGCTGATTCTGAGAGCTATGTCGGTAACTTTGGTTCTTCTACGAATTTCCGTATTCCGGACACTATCGCTTAGAAAAATTCCGAGCATAGCTCTCTCCATAGCTCGCTGGGTGACTTTGAGCCTATGCACAAGGCCTATAGTGAGCGACCACGTCTCGGATCCATAAGTCATCACTGGTAGCACACATTGGTTAAAGACTTTCGTCTTGAGTCTCTGCGGTATCTGTGACGAGAAGATATTGCGAAGCTTCCCGAACGCTGCCCATCCGAGTTGGATTCGTCGCCTGACCGCCAAGTTAGATTTACCTATAGTTGGACCATTAATTGGCCTAGGTAGACATAATGATCACCAACTTCGATATCATCGTTCCCAACATAGACCGGTAAGAGGTACCGGTAGGTGCGACATGGGCATTAGACATGATGTTTGCTTTACCCATGTTCATTTTAAGACCCACTTGGCGGGAAACGGTGTTGGGGTCTCTGAGCATCCTGCTAAGGTCTTCCAGTGATTCTGCCATAATGACTATATCGTCGGCAAACCGAAGGTGAGTGATGTAATCGCCGTTGATATTGATGCCAAATCCGTCCCAGTCCACAAGCTTAAAAATATCCTCCAATGCAGAGGTGAACAGTTTCGGAGAAATGACGTCTCCCTGTCTCACCCCTTTTTGCAGTGGGATCGGATTTGTGCTTTGGTCCTGGAGACGAATTGACATAGTGGCCTTACTGTACAAACACTTCAACACTTGGATATACCGGTAGTCGATTTGGCACCGCTGGAGAGTGCGGCACTGCCCAGGTTTCGACTGAATCAAAGGCTTTCTCGTAGTCCACAAACGCTAGACATAACGGCCGGTTATACTCTTCTGTTTTCTGTATAATCTGCCGGAGCGTATGTATGTGGTCTACGGTACTAAAGCCTTTTCGGAACCCGGCTTGTTCGGGCGGCTGGAAGTCGTCAAACCTTCGAGCGAGACGGTTGGTGATTACTCTCGAAAACAGCTTATAGACGTGGCTCAGCAGTGAGATGGGCCTATAGTTCTTTAGAAGGGCTTTATCACCCTTCTTATGGAACAGTACCACCACACTTCTGTTCCACGCCTCTGGCGTGCCTCTGAAAGACTTTAAGTACTGGTGATCCACCCGCTTTGAGAAGCTCTTGTAGTGTAGGTACATACCTAACTTAAGACGTCACTCTATGACAAATACCTATTTAGAGATAAGGAAATAGAATTCACATTTATGTATTAAAACCACAAGCACAATTAGGTCAATAGATTAGATAAGGAAAATAGAATATCATTTAATTATTGTAAATCAAGAGTATCATATTACTAAGATAAGCAATTAATTATAATACAATTAGAGGTAAATTTATAGTATACAAAGGCATGTATTTACTCAATAAACATTCAGTATTCAACCTACTACAGTCGTGTCAATTACTCCTACAAACCAACATCATTTCACTCTGTCGTTGCCTTGCCCCGGGTGCCTTGTTGTTTTTAAGCTGTTTGAGAGCCGTCCTTATCTCGTAGAGGCTGACGTCCGGGATATCTTCGGTATAGTGTCGGGTTAAACGGGCTCTTGCATCGCCTGCCGTGCTATTTGCAGGGCATTGCGATGAGGTGTAGAGCTGCCCATAAAACTTTTCAAGCTCTCTCAAGATCTCAGGCTTGGAGGAAATGATGCTGCCGCTATCGGTCTTCAGCTTCGTCAGCTGGCTCTGCCCAAGCGACAGATCTCTTGAGAACACTTTGGAGCCCTTGTTCCGCTCTATTGCGCTCATAATACAATTGGTATTGTATGAGCGCAAATCGTATCGCATAGTCTTCGAGATCTGTTTGTTGAGCGCACCGTATGTCGACATGTCTGCCGAAGACTGCAGCCTCATTTCACTCCTCTCTGCCATTAACTGCAGAGTGTGACCCGAGAGTCTCTGTGTTTTATTTCTGCGGGGGATCTTAAAGAAGTCCGACCCGACCGCACGGACAGTTTCGGCCAGCCCGTTATTTAGTTCGTCCACTGTTACGTAAGTACTGAGTACTAAGCTTTAAGTAAGATAATGCATCAAAACTGTTGTAGTGTAGGAAATAAGATACAGTTATTAGAAGGAATTGTAGAAACGTACCTACCCCATGTGTTAATATTAACTGAAACATGGCTCTCTCCGGATACCGTATCTAATTTAGTAATTAATGGTTACACTCACGCCAATTTCTATGTAAGAAAACATCGCATTCATGGAGGAGTTTCAATTTTAGTCAGAAATAATATTAAATGTAAACGTAATCACAGTATTGATGCGTTAACTGTAGAGTACGCATGTGAATTAGCATCACTGGAGATAAGCACTCCTTATGATTCATTATGTATTGTAGGTATGTATAGAACAGGGTTAGGTGATTTTACAATCATGATCGAGGTACTTAAAAAGCTCTTTAAATTACTATGCAGCGTCGCGAAAATAAAAATTATTATCATGGGGGATTGGAATGTAGACTTTCTGCTTAACACTCCGAAGAAAAAAGATCTAACAGATTTAATGCTAATAAATGGTCTTAGAAACATAGTCGATTTCCCCACTAGAATTAAAGAAGATTCTGCTACTTCTATTGACTGCGTAGTAACAAACATCCAACCTCATGCTATTCAAGTAGAGCCCTTGGCCACAGCTCTAGCAGACCACAATGCCCAGATAGCCAAAGTAGAGCTCCTTAAGTACCGTCCTGAAAAATTCAGGTACATTGAAACGCGTACTATCAACTTACAAAAAATAGAGGAATTTGGCTGCGCAATGCTGGCTTATGAGTGGGATAAAATATTTTATAATTATGATAATAATACTTTTAAGACATTTATGAATAAATTAATTTGGAATTTTAATATCAATTTCCCCACTAAAGTAAAACGAATTAAAAATCAACAAAAATGTCCTTGGATTAGTGACAAAATAATAAAATTGCAGAATGATATTAATGATTTATATATAATTCAACGACAATACCCTGAATTAGTAACTAAAACTGGACATATTAATACAAAAATTCAAAATCGAAATGATCTTATTCTAAAAGAAAAAATCGACTATGGAGAGAACCGCATGTTGAATTCTAAGAACCCTAAAAAAGAAGTGTGGAACATAGTAAAGCAAGAAACGAACCAAGCTATTAAAGAATGGGAGTGGGATCTTAGAGATGACTTATCAAATGAACAAATTAGATCCGAATATATTGCAGATTACATTAATGATTATTTTATTTCTATTGGCACTAATCTTCAAAAATCAAATGAACCAAGTAAACTAAACGCTCTATTATTTTTAACAAAACACTTTACAAGACTGAATTACTTGTCATTTCACTGTATAAATCAGGTATCATTGATAAAATTGCGAAGAAAAAAATTGATAAATCTAATACGAAAGATCTGTATGACATAACTGGCACCTTCCTATGTCAAATTTTGCCCTATTTGGGTGAACATTTGATATTTCTTATAAATAGCGTTCTTAAGTCGTATTTTTATCCAGAGTGTCTGAAAACAGTAAGAATAACACCCCTTTTTAAAGGAAAAGGAGAAAAGTCTAACATTCAGAACTATAGACCTATTGCAATCGTGCCCACCATATCCAAACTTATTGAATGTGTTTTGTCTGACTCTATACTTAATCATTTAGTAAAAAACAAAATTTTGTCAGATAGTCAACATGCATATAGAGCTGTTAGATCCACTGTATCAGCCACTCAACGCTTTATAGAAAAGGTCATGAGTCATCTTGAAGCTCAGAGAAAAGTAGCAGGAGTTTTTCTTGATTTATCAAAAGCCTTTGATTCCGTCAATCATGAACTTTTGATAGAAAAACTAAAGGTGTATGGATTGGTAGGTAATAGCCTAGATCTGGTTAGATCCTTTCTCAAAAATAGACAGCAGATAGTAGAAGTAAAAATAAAAGGAAAGCGGTTGAGATCAGCTCCCAAATGCTCTACCATAGGGATTCCCCAAGGATCCGCATTGGGAAATTCCCTGTTCTTGGCGTTCCTAAATGACATAGTTTATTTGAATATTAAGGGTGAAATTATCCAGTACGCGGACGACACCACTGTAATTTTAGCAGCCGAAAGAAGTGAAGTTCTTATATGCCACATACAGGACACGATTGCTAAATTGAACAGTTGGTTTCAAATGAATGGCTTAAAACTAAATGAAAATAAAACTGACATAATATTTTTCTCAACGACTATAAAAACATTAAATAGTATACCAATAACTTTAAATGACGGAAACAGCTTGGTTAGCTCAAAATTAGTAAAAATGTTAGGCTTCGAGTTACATCCATTATTGTCTTGGAAGCAACATATTGACTCAACTTGTAAAAAAATGGCTAAAGGAATTTATGCACTTAAACAGCTTCGACCTATTACTTCAGCAAAAGCACTAAAAGACATATATTATGCATATATTCACTCCATCATGTCATATGGCATTATTTTATTCGGGAGCTCCACAGACTACGAAAGAGTTCTGAAAATGCAAAAGCGTGCCATAAGAGTATTATTAAAAGCAAAATATAGAGACTCATGCCGTGATCATTTTAAAAACCTTCGCATACTCACATCGGTGGCGGTATACATAATGGAGGTCATAAAGTACGTCAGGCTAAATTTAGGTGATTACACTATAAGAGGGGGTAGTAGCAAACGCGCCGCGCGAAATAAAATGATGCTAGAGCCGATCCGGCATCGACTGAATATGCAAAAAAGCCGCCTAAAATAATGGGCCAACAGCTTTATAATAAACTCCCCTTAGAGTTGAAGATAATTAAAGATGAAAATAGGTTTAACCTAGAATAAAGAAATCTTTTGCTTGACAAAACGCTGTATAGCATCAAAGAGTTTTTGGAAAATGACTACAGTCAGTTTAATGTCAAATCGTCTCGAACTACCTAACATCGTCGTGAAATCACCAAACCTAAAATATTAATGTACAAGAATCTCAAATTTAAGTATAAAATTATACCTTGACTATTGCCCCTCTACAGCAAGATTGTATTTACCGTGTTTAGACGAGTCATATCCTCATCATTTAATTAAGGTAACAATTATTTTGTAATTTTGTTATTTGTATGATGTATGACAATAAATGATCTGTATTCTGTAAGTACTAAGTACTTATCTTGCTGTGCCCTAACGGGGTCCATATTTGAGACTGTAAAATATATAATATCTTTTTGTACAATATGGTTGCAATAAAACATTTTGATTTGATTTGATTTTAAGGCGTCTTATATCTTAGGCTCACTCACCAACCTACACTATTTGCATATTCTAGAGAACGCAAGAGCAAGATAACATTTGGCTGTACCCTCAGAGATTTAATAAAATAAACAAAAAGCTGTAATTTTTAATACATTGAAAGTGTAGATCAAACCTCCTACATCCTAATCTGTACATACTCATATGACATGTCATAGGTTATGCATAGTGACTATTGTTAAGCACTCATGTATCTAACGTAAACACTACGAGACCTCAGTCTCGCGTTGAACTTCAATAAAAACGCACATTAATATCAGCATATAAAAGTATTTCATTCCGTAAATAATATCTTCGCAATTAATTATATTTGGCCCAACAAACAAATCAAACATATAAATTGCCATAGTGGTGACCCCGAAATTGAACATTAACGTTTTGAAATACCCATGTGTTACAAACAGTCCGCGAGTGCTCCGCGATTAAGTGAATAAAAATCTACTTATAAACTGTTACAAATAATATTATTATATCGCGCAAACCAAAAAAAAATGTCTAAAAATGGTGAATGTAAAGTGGATCTCGGTGAGAGTGATGCCGCCAACGATGACAGCTACCCGGAGCCGCCTCAACAACAAGTATCGGCAAGTGCTATAACCGCTAACACTGTTGTATCAATTTTTTGGAAACATGCACCCAGACTTTGGTTCTACCAATTTAAGTCGATCATGGCTCCAACAAGGTCAGGCGACCGCCATAAATATGATTTAGCTATAGCGAGAGTAGGTAGTGAGGAGATTGATCAAATCTCCGACATAATTATGAACCCACCTACAACAAATAAATATAAAAAGCTCAAGGAGCGACTCATATCTGTCTACGAAGAGTCTTCAACAAAACAAATTAAAAATTATTAAATGAAATAGAACTAGGCGACATGAAACATTCCACTCTGCTCCGCAAAATGAGGGACCTAGCTAGGAACAAATTCCCAGACGACACAATAAGAATGCTTTGGATAAATCGATTGCCGAATACGGTAAGAGCTGTAGTAGCGACCTGCGAAGCGTTATCACTCGACGAAACCGCAACAATGGTCGACAAAATTATGTAAACTGCACGGCTAAATGAGCTTGCAACCATACATCATACACCAACAAGTACCTCATTATCATCATCCAACAGCATCGAACAAAAATTATTAAAGCTTTCGCTTGAAGTAGCAGCGCTGCGTGACCAAGTCGCAAACTCGCTTAAATCGCGCGACAACTCCAACGACCGCGGCCGGCAGAGACAGAGAAACGATGATAGCTCAAGAAGCCGCTCACAATCGCGCTCGCAAATCACCAACGAAGAGAAATATAAAAAGCAGCAAGCACAGCCTGGAGCTGCCAACTTAAAATGTTTTTATCATTACATTTATAACAATGACGCCACGAAAAATGCGTTATGAGGTAGTCGGGAAACTAAAACCGACACCCACGGTAGCGAGCGTGGGTGTCGAATCATCATATCGTCTTTGCGTAACAGATCGTCACACCAGCACACGATTCTTGATAGATACAGGCGCTGACGTCTCAGTCCTAGCATACAACGGGCGCAACAAACAAACAACTGACTATACTCTGTACGCAGCAAATGGCTCTACCATACCTACTTATGGCGAAAAGTTACTAACACTCGATTTCGGATTGAGACGCCCGTTTAAATGGAAATTCATATTAGCAAATGTCCATAGGTCTATAATAGGCGCTGATTTCCTTGCCAAAAATCAATTGATGGTTGATCTGCACGGCAAGAAATTAGTGGACAAAGTGACCAAAATGACAACAGCAACTACAACCACATATGAAAGTAATCTGCACACTATCCGATCTATCAATAACGCGGATCCCCCCACGATATCCTCAAACGGTACCCAAAAAATTCTAAGCCCGAATGTTATAAAGATATACCGAAACACAATATAGAACATCACATCTGCACGAAAGGACCACCAGTGTACGAGAAGGCACGACCACTAAATCCTGAAAAATACAAAGCAACTAAACAAGAATTTGAACGAATGGTCGAGCTTGGTATTTGCCGACCATCCACTAGCCCTTGGGCCAGCGCTCTACACGTAGTCTACAAAAAAATGGAGAATTACGACCGTGTGGTGATTACCGACGGCTAAACTCCATAACAGAACCAGACCGATACCCGATTCCTCGACTTCTTGACTTTACCTACATACTTAGAAATAAAGTAATTCTATCAAAAATTGATATTCGGCGGGCATACCACCACATACCCATTGCCCCTGAAGACATTCCTAAAAGTACTGTAATTACGCCTTTTGGACTATATGAATTCTGTAAATTAAATTTCGGATTTCGCAATGGTGTCTGCGCACACAACTTTCAAAGATTTATAAATCAAATCATGACTGGCGTTAAAAACGTTTTTTGCTACCTAGACGACATTTTAGTCGCATCAACAGACGAAATATCACACCACGAAGACCTAGAGGAAATATTCAAACGTCTCAACGAGTACGGCGTAACAATTAACACAAACAAATGCGAATTCGGTAAAAAATAACTCAAGTTCTTAGGATACCATATCACGTGTCAAGGGGTAAAACCGGACGAAGATAAGGTAAAAGCCATCACGGATTATCCACAACCAACCACGATCGAAGAATTACGACACTTCCTCGGTTTCATAAATTTTTATCGCAGTAGCATACCAAACACTGCACAATCACAAACAATACTCAACAAATACCTACATAACTCAAAGAAAAAAGATAAGACGCCAATCGACTGGACGGCCGAGGCGATCTTAGCCTTTCAAAACTGTAAAAACGAGATAAAAAATGCGACCTTATTGGTCCACCCCTTCGAAGATGCCTCACTTGTAATGATGACAGATGCATCTGGCACGTGCGTAGGCGCCACATTTCAACAATGCGTCAATAAAAAACTAGAACCGCTAGCCTATTACTCAAAAGGCTTAAGCGACGCACAAAAACGCTACAGCACTTACGATCGCGAGCTTTTTTTTAATTGATGAATTAGCAATTTACATGGCACTGAAGCATTTCAGGTACATTGTAGAAGGACGCGAACTCACGGTCGTAACAGATCACAAACCACTTATTTTTGCTCTTACCAAAAAAGCATCAAACTGTGACACACCACGCCCACTACGACAACTGGATTTTATCTCACAATTTTGCAATAAAATAGAATATATTCAAGGCGAACAAAATTCAGTCGCAGACGCATTTTCAAGAATCAGCGAAATTCAAATGCCTAGTCTTTTTAACTATCAACAACTAGCTGACGACCAGAATGAAGACGAAGAGCTTAAAAAAATCCATTCACAAGAAAATTTAAACTTCTAGATCGTTAGCATACCAGGATCAGATCAACTGATAACGTGCGAAACATCAACACCATGTGCACGACCTTATCTACCGCAACAATATCGAGGAACGGCGATTAAGTCCATTCATGACGTAAGCCATCCAGGTGTACTCGGTACAAAACGTTTGATAACTAAACGATATTTTTGGCCAAAAATGAATGCGGATATAACTCAATTCGTAAAAAAGTGCATACCGTGTCAAAAAGCAAAAGTATCAAGACATACCATATCACCATTAGGGGAGTTCGAGAGCTCATCAAGATTCGAACATGTTCATATCGATATCGTAGGACCGCTACCTCTATCGGAAGAAAACAGCTATTGTATAACAATCATCGATCGCAACACTAAATGGCCGGAAGCTATTCCGGTAAGGAACATAAGCGCTGAAACGGTTGTGAAAGCTCTGCTAGAGCACTGGATAGCACGTTTTGGTTGCCCAACCCGAATTACCACTGATCAAGGACGGCAATTCCAATCCATGTTATTTACACAACTAACCAAATTACTAGGAATTGAAAAAAATCACACAACAGCTTACAACCCCAAAGCAAACGGACAAGTTGAAAGGATGCATCGTACACTCAAAGCTGCTATCATGGCACGATGCCACAGCCCGAACCAATGGGATAAAGAGCTACCGTTAATTTTGTTGGGAATGAGATCCGCAATCAAAGAAGACATAGGACTTAGCCCAGCACAAATGACATATGGCAAATCAATTTGTTTACCCGGTGATTTCTTTATTAGCACAAAGCCTAAAGTCAATGACAGCGACTATACAAGCGGATTGACGCAAGCTATGGAAAATCTCCGACCATCATCAAGAAATCAAGCGAACCACAGGATTTTTTTTTCACAAAGATCTTAACGACTCTACTCATGTTTTCGTTAGAAGAGAAGCGAGGAAATCGTTAATACCGCCTTACGAGGGACCGTTTAAAGTCATTCAACGAAATTCTAAACACTACACTATTCAAATGGGTTCTAGGGACGCGGTTATATCAATCGACAGACTCAAACCTGCTTATCTCGCTATAACAAATCCGACACCGGTCGAAATACTTCAGGTTCCAGCTAACCTTATTGTTTTGCCGAAACAGCAGGACCATAACTTTACACTTGACACATCTAATCAAACAACAGCCACTCAAGTCGTAACGGTTACGCCGAATACAACACAAGAAAGGCCTACTGTTACAAGATCCGTAGTAGTAGAAAACCGTGAGATTTGAAATCTAGCACCACACTCATGGATGACCCATAAGCCACGGACCAGGAAGCCACATTCAACAATACAACCTTCATTCATGTGCCGACAGTAAATACTCGGAATAAACAATACAACGCCTTATACTTCAACATGGAACAAGGTGACGACCGACAGTTGGTTGATGTTACCTGCACCAATACACATCAGCATCAACGGTAATAAACAGCAGGAAATGCAGCACACCAGCATAGTGTACATAAAGTGCAGTGTTCAAAATCAGACATTATTGCGCAAAAATTTTAAAATATCGTGTCGTAACTTATAAGGACCTTTAATTTAAAAATATAACGTGCACCGAAAGCCTTATCGCGAGTTATGTAGGAAGTCCTCTTATCACGCATCACTTTCCTAAGTAGACATAGATCAGGGATTTCTCCTAAGAACTTTCGCAAGTACCTACATCATGCTTAAAACTAAGAGATTTTCGGTCAATTTTATTATTGTGTAACATCAAAAATTATATTTTGATCAATGTTTTGTATTCTTTATATTCCTTATTTCTTGAATTAACTTTATTTTTTTCAAAGTAAACATTAAATGCTAATTACATTTTCAACATTAGCAACTTTACCTACATTATCCAATAATTTCGCATTACTTTATTTTAATATTTTTTTTTACATTTTCATGTTTATTTACCCAATTTAATCAATATTTTAATGTTGTATACGTTCCTATATCAATTAGCAACTATAAATTAACTATTTAACCCATTTATTAATTATGTTTAATTCATTTTAACTTACTACTTGTAATTGATATTTACTCATTTTAATTAATGGGTATTATATAATATGTGTTAATGTCACTCAAATTACTTTATTTTATTTTTGGTTTGTAACTTAAACAAATAACCTCAATCAATTTATTTTGTTTTTAGATAAAAAAACTTAATTTTTAGGGGGGGTGTAGATGTAGCGATACCTCCTACATCCTAATCTGTACATACTCATACGACATGTCATAGGTTATGCATAGTTATTATTGTTAAGCACTCATGTACCTAACGTAAACACTACGAGACCTCAGTCTCGCGTTGAACTTCAATAAAAACGCACATTAATATCATCATATAAAAGTATTTCATTCCGTAAATAATATCTTCGCAATTAATTATATTTGGCCCAAGAAACAAATCAAACATATAAATTGCCAAAAAAGGAATGTTTAGTTTATACGTACGTTATATTAGTTTTCAGAGTCTAAATAACCAATATCCTTATCATAAGAAGGCACAGCATTATTTGACCATGCCCTCAGAAATAAATAAGAAAAACAAACACTTTTTTCTTGATTTTATTCGTAAAGACTATATAAGTGTCATTTTTTCCAATTGACGAACCAGGTGCCATGCCGGCTCCGGGGATGCAGCCACAGGTTCAGGCTCCATATCAAAACAACAAAAACACAGCCAGATAACAACAACAAAACAAATACAACAAGGTAACGCGGGTAAACAAATAACTCACTTGTAATTTTCTACCTACACTATGTGCAGTATCAATGCACCTTGAGGTGCGGTGGCCAGCATTCCCTAAAATATTACCCATGCTTCAAATAGTTACCCATAAAACATGTTACCATTTAATACTATTGCAAGACACCAAAAGTATTAGACTAAAATTATGCCAGAATCATAGTTTATTTACATTTTGATAAGTTTCGACTACAATAAAAAATCGTAGTATTTATTATGACGAAACGAAGTTACGTCGTCATAGTTGCCTGCTATAAAAGACGTTTTTTATTGTTATGCATACCAGTGACTCACAGTCCCATATTAAAGGAAGAATTAAAAAAAAACGAGTTTGGTCTTCATCTAGCAGAATTTTCGATTTTAATCTGGTAACTTGTTATTTTGCACCGAGTTTTGCACGCACCAAAATTATGTTCTTTCCATGCGCACACTGGATTTTTTTTAAAGCTGGTTTGTTATGTACGTATGCTTAGCGCGTCTTACATTGGATATTGTATTCAACATGCTAGTAATGCCAAAGAGAATACAATACTATTAGTAATGCTTAGAGTAATGCAAATCCCTCCCTCCTGCCCGTGGCTAAATAACAGGCTCGGAAAACTAAGATGTGACTGAAAAGAAAGTAACACCACGTAAATTTGAGGCTCGGAAAACTAAGTTGTGACTGAAAAGAAAGTAACACCACGTAAATTTGCTCTGAAAGACACGACATTTTTCCTACGATTGAATTACAATGAGTGATGTGGAGGCGAGACCCCTAACGCAGTCACAGAAATCGATATTAACTCTGGATGAAGCCCGAGCCATGCTAGTTGCAGCATTAGGCGATAGCTCCCAGAAGTACTTCAAACACATACAAGAATGGTTCAAACTCAGAACCAGCAAAGAAGTGATTGACACTGTCGCCAGAAGGTATTTATTTACTAGCAACCCACCCCAGCTTCACAGCTAGCAGAACATAGATCTGTAGGTAGGGAACAATGCCTTAGTAGGTGCATTGTTTTCACAGAACTCTATCGGCGAACGTCATCAAAGTTCCCAGTCGACATTTTTCTAACATCATCAAGAATAAAGAATTTATTTATAACCACAGAATCAGAATCAATAACTTTATTTCTTTAGGGTTACGAAATAAGCACTTAGACAAGTCACATTTTATACTATTAACATAGTTACATATTATTATCTAATAATAAGGTGGAATTGATATTCTCTTCACTTAATTTTTTTGTCCACACACATGATATAGGTACACAGAAAGAGAAATACAGAAATATATGTACTCAGGAATAAACATCTAAATCTTCTTTTTTAGGTATCTGAAGCATGACCGACTGATGCACTACCATGAGATATTTATTTTGACTTTGCTGAACAAAGTCGGTGGATTAAACGAGAAGTCTCTAGCTGTAGCAAATCAGATTGTTTTCCCAGATGACCTGGTTTGTCCACGGATGAGCAAGCATTATAGGCCTACATCACCAGTTCAGTCCGTAGGTGAAAAAGAGGCTTTCCAATTCAATCCAAAAGCCAAATCAGATCAAAATAATCCGGGTAATAGCCCGTCACCAAAGGATCAACCATCTACACCAGCTGTGGATATAGCACAGGTAAGTAAGTACTTAAGCAAGCATTTTATTTCTGAAAAAAATTAAGATAACATTTCGGTACTCAATAGCAACTTAACTTACTACATATTTAGTATTCCAATTAATATAAATTTTATTGATATTACAAGCTGTGCCTGAGGCTTCGTCCCTGTGGATGTTTTTTAAAGTTATTCTCCTATTCAGGATGGAGACATCCAACAAATCAAAGATCATTAAAATCGGTCCAGCTGTTCTTTAGTTATAAGTGGTGTTACTAACACAACATATAGATATATAGACCTCGGGGACCTTAATGTCAAATGGATGCCAGACCATGCGGTCACAGAGGATAGGGAGAGCGGCTCTCGCAATACAGACACTCCTCCTATCCTATTTACCCCACCGCGTCCGCCATCAAACGGTGGCGACCCCGGCAGGGAGAGCGGCGCACCTCATAAATAACATAAGCATAACAAAAAAATACCGTCACTCCTCTCCCGCTGCGGCCTCCACCGCGGCAATGCCGCCCATACGGCACAGCCGCCTCAGTTGGGGTGCCTCCTATACAACACCGCAACCTACTACCGCTCCAACTAGGCTTAGAGGGCAAAACCCAGAGGAGCGGTCCATCTCGGGGCCGGCCGTGTCGCCGTCTGCGTCGGCACGGCCCCATGGGTTCCTCTTAGCTTCATCACGGGTGACCGGTCGCGATTACTAAGCCCCCCCGCCACGGCAAGGCGGGAACGCTTTGGGGCTATATGGCTTGACCATCGGCACTTCAGCCTGCTAATTCTAAGAGCTATTTCGGTAACTTTAGTTCTTCTACGGATTCGTATTCCGGGTTCTATCACTTAGAGAAACTCCGAGCATAGTTATCTCCAGCTGGCTGACTTGGAGCTTATGCACAAGGCCTATAGTCAGCGACCACGTCTCGAATAAGTCGTAACACACATTGGTTAAAGACTTTCATCTTGAGGCTCTGCGATATCTGTGACGAGAAGATATTGCGAAGCTTCCCGAACGCTGCCCATCCGAGTTGGATTCGTCGCCTGACCGCCAAGTTAGATTTACCTATAGTTGGACCATTAATTGGCCTAGGTAGACATAATGATCACCAACTTCGATATCATCGTTCCCAACATAGACCGGTAAGAGGTACCGGTAGGTGCGACATGGGCATTAGACATGATGTTTGCTTTACCCATGTTCATTTTTAGACCCACCTGTCGGAAAACGGTGTCATAAGGTCTCTGAGCATCCTGCTAAGGTTTAAAAATTCCCCAAATATATTTGAATCAAAGTTGGTTTTATCATTGGTTTATAGAAAATGGTTTACAATTTGCGTACTTTTCCGTTAGTTTTATGCTTTGTAGAAAGCAAAAACGCAACATATTTGAAAGTAGTGCTAGCGCCAGCACGAAATACCTTAAATGAGAATATTTACAGGATGGCTGCCTGCCTTCCCAAGCGCTGATGCACGGCCGTTTCTTACTCACCACATGGGACAATGGACTGAAAGGAGTAGACCCAGATGCCGCTGAGCTCATGCTCGAAGCCACGAAGACCCTCCTCAAGAACGTTCTGACAGCTATCGTCAATGACAGCAAACCCTTCAAGAGGTGCACGTGGTCACATATGTATCACGTGGAACATAATAAAAGTGTAAAAAGTAAACAAATTTGGT
The DNA here is from genome assembly GCA_947859395.1 of Eupithecia insigniata. Classification (NCBI taxonomy): domain Eukaryota; kingdom Metazoa; phylum Arthropoda; class Insecta; order Lepidoptera; family Geometridae; genus Eupithecia; species Eupithecia insigniata. Next base: position 8,032,610 of record OX402023.1, on the reverse strand, counting down.
ATAAAGAGGGGGAGAAATATGATGAAGAGAGTCTTATAGAAGAGTATGAGAGAAATGCGATGATGAACCTGTTGCCTAAAGAGGGGGAGCCTAATTATACACCACCGGAGTACTATACCGATGTGCCGGTTATATCTACTACGTCATACGGGTAAGTAGAATGAATCCTCTGCATCAACATAATTATGTCCACTGTTGAAGATGCCTTCTTGCCATGATCAGTACGCTTGTCAGGTTGATTGATATTTGATATTTGATTTGGTGAACACAGTGTAGGTGTCAAAAATACCCCTGTTGGCCAAGCAGGAATTGTTGTCTAGGGTAGAATGGAATTTGTTTGAAATTAATTCCTTCGACATGATTAATTTACGCAATGTATGACATTAGAAGTTGAAGTATGCGATGTCATTCTTGTACCCTAGACAACAATCCCTGTGGTTAGTTGGCGTACTGTGGTAGCTGCTGCTGTTACCTTTATCATCTCTTGCGATATTCACTGGCTGAGTTGGAGGAGGTATTAACTAGTTATTTTAAACATTTTCATAGGTACCTACATTATTTATTTCTCATGTCCCTTCTGTTCTTCCAGGCCGCAGCCAGAAGAGGTGGAGACCACATTGACTGCATTCAACGTGTTCGACTCCCTCAAGAGAAACCCTCATATTATTCCACACGACAGCATAGCTACTCGTACACTCATGCGAGCCTCAATGAACATGGGACGACCCGGTGATGATAACATTATCTCTTAAGCTGTGCTTTTTGTATACAGGGTGAAACAAAAAGTAATGACCAAACTTTCAGGAAGGTTCTTTCTAGCTAGGGGATCAGTGTACTTGTCCCCGCCGCTGTTTGGTCCATAATCGTAATAGGCAATTAACTGAACGCAGTTTTGCCTATGCCAATTGTTGAACGATCAACATTCTCAAAGTCGCTTAGCCATATTCTGCAAAGGGGCTGATTGTATGATCGCGGTGACATATGATCCTCAGATAAATCTATATATATTCGCTGAGCACTGATCTCATTAATATAATTTTGCCTCTTCTAAATCTTTGAGTTCTCAGTTTGTGAAATAAATGAAAAGTGTAATGATGGTTACGGGAGGATAAGGCTTTAATAAAAAAAATCTAAAACATTTAATAAACCCACCAACCCTCTTCTTATTGTAGATATCATTAGCTCTCTCGTAATAGTCATTTCTTAAGAATGGAAGCCTTATCACTTGTTCCCCATACAAACATTCTTTCTGCTTCATTTGGAAACTATGTCCCCAATCTTATTGAAATTTTCCATGAATAATCGGATGAAAAATAGCTATGTTTGAACCGGTTTAATTTTTGAAAATACATAATGATATTTAAATGAGAGTGAAACTAATTTTGACCACCAAATCAATTTTTTTATGCATGATAGACACCTTTATTCGAAAATCTGTCGCGCTGCAAACATCCTAAATATATTCAACATTATAAATAATCAGAAATATTATTGAAATCAATCATTTACTCAAAATTAATCGGAAAGCACGAACAAATATCAAATGGTGCCAACACCAAGCACACGCACACAGCCGCATGACAGCTTCGTATGGTTAGACGCGCTTTCCCACTCATAGCGCGCCCCATTTCATTCCACGTGAAACAACAACAAATCCGCATGGGAAAATCCGTTACCGTTTGGAAGAGGTTCGTAGCCTTCTTAAGTAATTTTAACTGAATCTTTTTTGTAGGTGTATCTACTTTATCCTTAAATACTACCTATTATTTATAAAGATTTATAATCTAAGTATAGTCTATATTAAGATTTTACCATTGTTATAATAATTAGGTATATTGGTTTGTGTTACCAACTGTCATACTTATGTCTACTTATATTCGCGAAAAAAATAGATTACAGGGTATACAAAGACTTATATAAATGAAAACTTAACAAGAACTGATATATTAAAATAACACAGCAAGGAAACTAAATCAACATTTCCAAAAAAGCATAATTACACACGCACGCACTGAGAAAAAGGTGTAAATTCAAGTTTGAAAATATACGAGGGATAAAATGAAATTATGAATGAAAGCTAACCTTTTAAACCAATTTTTTCCGACCTACTATTTGCTTCAGTGATACCAGTGTCGTAAAATATTCTCCACCAATAATTTATTTAGTTTTGTAACCCCTTATAAAATATATCAAGATTTTTAAAAACCTAGTTTAAGTACCGAACCACTTAAACTAGTTGTATTGTAAAAAATATTAAACTTGCGATTTATTATATACACACATCAACATCGTCTAGGGATATTTCATATTTTCTCAATTTACTCAAAATTTGTTATAAATAACATGCAACATGTATATATTTTTGAAAAGCCCGTTTAGTAGACTAGACCTTCGAATACAATAGAAATATTATTATTGTGTAAATAAAATTTTATTCAATAAAAAACAAAATATGAAAAAATTTTACATTTAGGATGTTGTGATAAAAAAAAAACAAAATTATGCGAAATTTCCTGTTTTTTGCAATTATACGAAAAATCAGCAGTCAGTAAAACCACCCATGACGTTACAAACGGTCCTGCAACGGGTTTTCATGCTTTGAATCAAGTTATCAAAGTCTTCCTGCGGGATATTGTCCCAGGTCCTGCTAAGATGCAAAAAAAGTTGCTCTTCAGTCGCGATGTTTGCAGGAAAATGGTTCATAGCCCTTCTTTGGAGCATGTCCCATGCATGCTCTATGGGGTTTAGGTCTGGCGATTGCGCAGGCCAGTTTAAGACCGACACGTCGTGCTCCTGCAGCCAGCTGGTCACCACTCGCGCTGTGTGCGGACGGGCATTGTCGTACATGAGCGTGAATTCTTGGCCCATTTGTAGTCGATGGGGGTAGACTATTGGTCCTAGCACCTGGTTACGGTATTTTTCAGCGGTCATGGTGTTTCTGATCCAAACGAGATCTGTTCTTCCACCAATACGTATTCCCGCCCAAACCATAACTGTCCCACCGCAGTATGGATGGACTTCCTGAGGGTGTTGCAGACGGCTCTCACGACCAGGAACTCGCCATACACGTACTCTTATTGAATCGGGATGGAAACCGAATCGGGACTCATCGGTAAACAGCACCGCAGACCACTGGTTCTCTTCCCAGAGCAAATGTTCACGAGCCTACTCTAATCTTCGTCCACGATTTCCTCGGCGTAGTGCTGGAGTACGAAGCGGTCTGCGAGCATGAAGGTTGGCTTCATGCAGTCTTCTCCTCACAGTTTGGTCACTCACCAGCAACTGGTGCTCTGACTGGAGCCTTTGAACCAACTGCATTGCCGTAACATTTGGTTGTCTTCTAGCGGAAACTTGCAAAAATCGGTCTTGTCGCTGGGTTGTTATGCGCTTCCCGCCTGGGTGTCTTTCAGCCACTTCACCGGTAGCACGATAACGTGACCATAACCTTGAGATCACGTTTTGTTTTGTTCCAATCTCCTCAGCAACACTCAGCTGAGTAGCCCCAGCTTGGAGCATACTTACTGCCCTTAACATTTTATCTCTAGTTAAATGGCGCCGCCGCATGATGCATTTAGTAGTATAAAATCAAAATTAATTAATAACGTGTTTTAAAACTTCAATTTGACACAAAAAATTATGTACCATAAACTATGGAAGATAAATTGTAACTTTCGACCTTCGCTATAGCAATGCCGCGCAAATCTTTTGTTTTTTATTCATTTGATCAAATTCAAATTTGGAATCATTCTAAAAAGCCTAAAAAATAAGGTTTCTTCAAAAGATTTTAAAACCGGCCAGTATTTTTAGAGTTCAAGAACTTTATACAAAATATCCCTAGACGATGTTGATGTGTGTAGTATCTATCGGGTACATACTTATACTAATAAAATACAAGCTAATGCTTAATGATGTCTTTTATTACATAAACATCATCGATATAAGCCTCCCCGGAACGTAGGCTGCTTCATCTTAGGTCCCCTAACTAGCGTCATAGCATAGCGCCCTGTCTCCAACCGTATCCAGTATATGTGCCAGCATTCTGGAGTAGGTCGTCATTCCACCTGGCACTGGACGGCCTACACTACGTTTGCCGAGTAGCGGTCTCCACTCAACATCCTTCCTCAATTATTATTACTTACATTTATTGTTTAACGCTCGAATTACATGTGCTGTAGGTTTATTCTGCGAATCAGATGACAGTTTTTTCCTTGAATCATCGATTAGGTATATCTTTATCTCAAGTAATCTAATCTAACAAAGCCTTGGTCTGGCTTTGCCCCAATAATATTTCCATGGACCCAAACTAACGGAGTGGTTTTATCCTAATTGGTCCCAACCGGCCTCCCCCCCCCCCCTACTCTTCATACTAAATTGAAAACGAAAACAGATTCGTACTTGTGTCCGCTAGGTAGCGTTAAACAATTCAAAAAGTTATTCATTGCTACTCCCTGCTAGATGGCGTTGCCAACAGGTGCGTTGAGTGTGGGCCGCTCAGAATAGGGGCAAAACGTGTGCGTTACCCCAGCAGAAAAGTTTCTTCTAGAATGAAGTGAGTTCCACAAATAATTAGTGCGTTGTACGCTGTAAATGTGCGTCAAGTTAAAAAAATTGTGCATGTTCACGTTTTGGAATAAAACGCAAAATTCGTTTCCTGCTGGGGTAACGTTTTTCCAGCAGGAAGATTCTAAACGAATGACCCTAGACAAATTTGACTTATATGGGCAGATAGCTTATATTTGTGTATAAAAGTGGGCCTAAAAATAAAATATGTGCGTCTTAAGGTTTTTGAGATATTCAATTTCCTGCTGGGGTAACGTTTTGCAAAAGCTTGTTTCTCGGAAACCATTGAATGTGCATCTACAAAACATACATACACTAGTAGCTTTTGATTAGTGCTTATATATGAAATAGTAAAATTTTCAAAAATATGTACAGTTTTTATGTAATCTTGTTTTTCTTTGAAACCTTAAAAAAAATCTAGCTCTTTAATGGACAGACACAGAGGTTCATTGTAAACGGTGTTCGGTTCTTGCTGTTATTTTTTGTAACCATAAAAAGTTTCAAGAAGGTTCATACACGCGTTTTTGAATAATATCGATTAAGACGTAACTGATAAGGTCATAACTTTGACGTTAAAATGCAAGAAACCTTTCAACCCAAGATTGTAGGTAATAACAAAAAAATTAGTGCGTTCCAGGATAATTATATCCTGAAAATTTCAGCTCTCTATGTCTCGTATTGAGCTAGTTGTGAAGGAATGACTGAAATAAGGGTCCACTCGCTTAATCACCCTTATTCTACCAGGTGATACGACCAAATTCGAATGTTCACTAAAAAGCGACTGTTTCATACATATTGATGACCTTCTTAATTTTGCTACCGAGACGCATTGGACCTTGGTACACTCGAGTACAAAAGATATGTATAACTTTTGCCAACTACATAATTTTAGGTCCAAGACAGTAGGTACCTACCTACCTACATAAGTACCTACCTATCTTTTTAATGTACGAAGTAGGGTAAAGTTTTTCGAGAATTGTATTCCTACATAAGTGATTTTAATAACGTAGGTAGTTTGCTACTCTACCGAGCAAGGCCAGTCAAATTTTACCTACCTACTCGTGAGCCGGCATCGAAAAACACGTATAAAATAAATAAAAAAGTCTTCATTCACTGACCAATTTACAAAAGGTACATTTATATATAACATATACGGTAAGTACTATTTACATAGGTATACATAAAACTAGTACAACAAATTTTTCAGCAACCAGTTTGCTGGTCAGGTTGTCTTTCGACATAGGCCTCCCCTAGTTTCTTCCGAAAACGTACCTAGTAGGTAAATACCTACATAGTAATAATACTCAGTACTGCTATCGAATGGACGCACATGTGTCGCTTAGCTGTGCGTCTCACTCTAACCTAGCTGCAATGCTCATAACGTCATCTCATTCTATCATGCCACATGGTAAAATAATGTATCATTACTGCCGATGATATAACAAGAAAAATTAAAATTTATTAATTTGATTTAAGTATTATGTTTTGTTGATCAGTGTAAGTTTAATAAACACTACGAGATTTTGCATTATTGAATCGATAGGGGGAGGTCCCTGAGAACCGGAAACTTAAAGAATAAAAAATATATCGTGTAATAGTCTATATTGTTTATTTCCCTTTAATAAGCTCTCAACTATATACCTAATCAACACAGATACATAAGCAGTCTCAAATATTGTTTTAAATGTAGTAGATATTATAGAACAATTAACATAGACAAAAGGACATGTTCAAAAAGGTCCCCTAGTGACGAAAAGCCTAATTTACGTTCATCTTTAAAATTAAACATTATTTTAACAATCAATTCGGAACAATATCTATTGGTATAATAGAACAAATCAACTGTTAGTAGTGAAATTAATCTTAATTCAAATAAATTTAACGGTTTTCACAGAACCCCATAACTTTAATTGTACATCCTGCAAAATTCACAAATGAGCCCGTTTCAACATCAGCACACGCTTCATGAGACAACTGATTGATTATATTGTTAAATTTTGTAAACTAGTCGTACAATGTACTTTTTGGCACATTGATGACTTTCTTATAGATTTATTTAAAACCACTCCGTCGATGGCTTTTTCAAATATTAAATTTTTGGAGGTATTCTCATATCGTGGTTTGGTTTTACCCATGTCGAATCTGAAAAACAAAACGTGCGTCGCAGGCGGACCTTCGCCCGCCGCGCCACATAGGTCGTCAACAACAATTACAATATGTTACTCTCTATCCATTCAACTAACTCTATGCCAATTGTAGGAGATAGGGACTGTATTGAAAGGACTTTCTTGGCAAAAGAGTGGTGAACGGGGGGAGGCAAATACAGTTCGTGCGCGCTCGGCTGTGGTCAAAGGCTACTGAATGAAAAACGCGCGCAGGCGCCGCCTGCAGGCGGTAGATAGGTACTTCCCTGGCACCCCGCTTCTTCCGCGCGCACAACGTACCCCCCTGCGTCCCCTGCGTCAACACTAGATTTATTAAATCATCATGAAAATACAAACTAGGTAGTTAGATACCTACCTACTATCAAACATAGAAAGCAAAACAAATAAGATAGGTAGGTAGGTACCTAACCTACTCAAATATAAAGTTAACCCCCTAGGTACGTAGGTACGCGTCGCCTACATTCTCCCCCTTAGTGCTGGAGCAGCACTCAACATCAAACGCGATATGTGCGACGCCTGTTGAATGTATTCGTGTAGTCCAGACTCGTTTATCACGTTGACTACTCGAATTGTGCCATCGTTGCCAGCCAGTAGGTAGGTATTTCAGAGGCGGCGGCGTTGTCGTTGGTTCGGCACCGGCGGCGGCGGCAGCGGTGAAAACGGCGGCGGCGGTGTAAACGGTGGCGGCGGCGGTGCGAAAAAGCGAAAATGTGTTTGTTTAAGTATTTGTTTGTTTGTTCGTCCTTCCTTACGCCCTAACTAAGCAATCAATCGACTTAATTTTTGGCATAGAGTTTACTGAAAGGATGGAGAGTAAAACAAACGGACAAGTTACTTGTCTGTTTGTTCTACTGTCTGTAGATTTATTTATTTATTGTAATTGAACCACCTACGAAGGATACACATTACAAGCTTAGAATATGTGTACGAAATTATTACATGCATTTGTGTTCCCGCAATTACAGGCGGCCATATCTAACTTCGATAATACTTAGTGAAAATTGAGTTGGCAAACAATATAATATTCTATAAATTACTACATTTAGTATAAACTAAAACAAAGAGAAAAAAGAACAAGTCTTAAGGTCTTAAGATATTCCAGTCATAGGTACATTATGTTATTTTTAATGTTTCATTCCGTATAAAATATTTGGCAAAAGTTATCCATAACTTTTGTACTCGAGTGTACCAAGGCCCAATGCGTCTCGGTAGCAAAATTAAAAAGGCTATGTATGAAACAGTCGCTTTTTAGTAGTCATTCGAATTTGGTCGTATCACCTGGTAGAATAAGGGTGATTAAGGAGTGGACCCTTATTTCAGTCATTCCTTTACAACTAGCTCAATACGAGACGTAGAGAGCTGAAATTTTCAGGATATAATTATCTTGGAATGCTCTGATTTTTTGTTATTACCTACAATCTTGGGTTGAAAGGTTTCTTGCATTTTGACGTCCAAGTTATGACCTTATAAGTTACGTCTTAATCGATATTATTAAAAAACGCGTGTATGAACCTTCTTGAAACTTTTTATGGTTACAAGGAATAACAGCAAAAACCGAACACCGTTTACAATGAACCTCTATGTCTGTCCATTAGAGAGCTAGATTTTTTTTAAGGTTTCAAAGAAAAACAAGATTACATAAAAACTGTACATATTTTTGAAAATTTTACTATTTCATATGTAAGCACTATTCAAAAGCTACTAGTGTATGTATGTTTTGTAGATGCACATTCAATGGTTTCCGAGAAACAAGCTTTTGCAAAACGTTACCCCAGCAGGAAATTGAATATATCAAAAACCTTAAGACGCACATATTTTATTTGTAGGCCCACTTTTATACACAAATATAAGCTATCTGCCGATATAAGTCAAATTTGTCTAGGGTCATTCGTTTAGAATCTTCCTGCTGGAAAAACGTTACCCCAGCAGGAAACGAATTTTGCGTTTTATTCCAAAACGTGAACTTGCACAATTTTTTTAACTTGACGCACATTTACAGCGTAGAACGCACTAATTATTTGTGGAACTCGCTTCATTCTAGAATAAACTTTTCTGCTGGGGTAACGCACACGGGCAAAACTACCACAATTGAGGGAACCTACGTTTCACTCTAGCAAGTCTATACATTTTCGATTTGTCTGCTGTGGCGTCAAATCGGTCAGTAATATACATATATGCATTTATCTTAAGATTCGATTATTTTTTATTTATCATATATTTTTTTGAAAAAACAAAAAAGATATTTTATGTGCATACAAAATAAGGCCTTAATTTAGCTTGTAATTCATTATGTTCTACAATGATAAGATGACATGCAAAAATTTTAATTATACGCAAGTAAAACTTTAAACAAATAAAGAAAAAACGAGCTTAACTTTTTTTATTATTAACAGGTTAATTACATGTAATTCCCAGGAGTTTCATAAATACGGATCAGTTTTTTTATAGTGGTCAAATATTCAAAATATTTACTGAGCGCGTAAAAGCAGGCAAATCAAGTGATCAATTATGGATCTTTGGTTTGGTAAATAAATATTATATGCAGTCAGTCTAGTTTAGATGTAATAGTAAAGTTTAATTAAACTTTGTATTTGTCGCAATTAAATATTTTTCTTACTTTTTAGGTGTCCATACATAAAAAGGAAAAATGGAACCCTTAAAGGATCCTTTTGCGGTCCAGGTCCGTCTGTCAATCCTTTTATATCCGTTGAAATTAACATCAAATTCTCTGGTCCGTAACTTCTTGGAGCCGTGATATAACTCGAACTTCTAAGTCAACGCAACCAAAAGTTAGGATTTTTTTGAAATTTGCAAGGGAATCTAATGCACGCTAAACCTATAGGGTACTTCCCGTTGACCAAGAATCATGAAATCTGGCAAGAAGGAATATCTTATAGCACAACTAAAGAGAAAAATTTGAAACGATGAATTTGTTGTTTATTCACACAAAAAATACAATTTGATTCTCACTACGGACCGAAAACCTATAGGATACTTCGTTGACCTAGAGTCTTAGAATAATTAAATTCGCCCAGAAACAAAGCCCTGTAGCACAAGTAAAGGGAAAAATCCGAACACCGTGAATTTGTAGTTAATTCTTGGCATGGACCGAAATTCTATAGGGTACTTTCCGATGACCTAGAATCATGAAATTTGTTAAAAAGCAAGGTCTGAAAGCATAAGTAAAGAGATAAATCCGAAAACCGTGAATATGTAGTTTATGCACTTAAAAACAATATTCGATTCTGATCATGGACCGAAAACCAATAGGGTACTTTCCGTTGACCTAGAATCATGTTTGGCAAGAAAAAAAGGTATAATTACGAAATCTTCGGTGCACGAGTCTGACTCGCACTTGATGTTTATATTTACTGTTATTTCTCCTTCATCGAAGAAGGTTCCGCTTTTAAAAGTTAATCCCCGGCATACTTAGTAACAAAAAGTAGTTTGCCTGTTGGGAGTCAGATTTGGATAGGTACAAGTTGATATTAAAAATGTAGGTATTTTATATGATCGTTTATAAAATACCTATAAGTAACTTTTAATTTTAATTGAACGATTAGATTTTCGACATATTACTTGAGCTAAGTGTTCGTGTTGAGAAATAGTTGATTAACAAGCCAGCAAATTCTTATTTTTGAAATGTAATATTCTTCTGACTGTTCATTTAACGTCAAAATTCGAAAAGGTGGTTGTTTTGTCTTTATTACAAACATGTAGTTTCCTATAAAAGAAACTTTATAACTTCAAAATAAAGGATAATTAATTTTGCAAGCCCTCAGCTGAGATAGCGTGCGGAGGCCACAGCGCGCGCTCCGCCCCTCGCCGTCGCCGACGACGCCGAGTTCCCATGTCGATTCGTTCATAACGATCAGCTACCAGCATTAACGTGCAAAATTCACATTTGTATGAAATTAAATGATTATAATACAGTTGTGGGTTTTACAGAAGCTACCAGGCATGTCGAGCTAAACTATGTAGGTACTGAGGAGTTAAAAACTAAACTAGTTTAGGGAGATCGTTAGTTTTTCCGCTGGCATCACTGGCAGATGTTCGTTGAGCTTTTTTCTTTGTTCTCTTTACTTGTCTATCTATGGTCACTTAAACGAACGAAAGAGCTTCTTGTCTTCTCTGGTTTCGAAGTATACTTACTGGTCTATGTCTGGTTTTCTCTTTGGTCCTTTTAAATGAAATTTATTTACGATTTTTCAAAACTTTCATTATACCGCGTCGCAACAGGGACTTCATAAAATAAAAATGATTAATATCGATTGAAATAAACGATTGGAATATTGTGGTGGCTTGTGAATATTTGTAAATAAGTAGTTAGGTTATAACGTTATCATTGGATAGGCGTGTTTACAAAGGTTTACCATGGATTTCGTGAAGAGAGAGGATCAAAATATAATAGATGAGGAGAATTACAAGGAGTACATGGATAACGTAAGTGGTAAAAAGTATTTTTAATCGGTAAATAAAAGGATACAAGTGTTCATTGAAGTAAAATGAATCTCGCACAACATTGATGCAATATTGCCTATTTTTAACAAAGTCATTGGGGTCCTTAGTATATCAATCTCGTTCCCTATCACAGTAAATAACCTTAAAAAATTATTGCAGCTGCAGAAGTCTCACCAAATCGACCCAACAGAGTACCAGCACACTCAGATATCAATGGAGCAGCTACATCAAGCCATGCAGTCCTCTCTGAACGGGACTCTTGTCCACAACTTCCAGCTTCCTCTCTCCCCGCGCCAAATGTCCACCCTCATGCTCAAAACCAACCTTCACTCCTTCAACGAGATCCCAGCTCACTTCCGTAACCTTGAATTAAACTTTGCACAAAACCTCTCCGACCAAGTGTTAAGACACGAAGAGATGACACAGAACTTAAACAGGAACATTGATATCTCATTAGTCCGAATGGGGAATGATATAGAACTTCAAAACAATCTGAACCATAGCATAACACAAAACTTGTCGGAAGACTTGCGTCTCAGTGATATCCAACTATCACAGCTACGGTCCGATTTGCCTCACGACCTCAGCCACGAAATGGACCTGTCGCACCTAAGTCGACAGAACCTAGAGCAGGATATGATACAGGAGGAGGCGAGGAGGATGGTGATACAGTGTGCTCCGGAGAATGTCTTGGAACAGAACTTGGGGCAGATCGGACATAGGATAGAACAGGTAAGGACAAAACAAGGACAGTGCTTGCTGTACTTTATTCTACTTCAATTAAAACTTAACTAAAGCTGATATTTATAACAGATATCAACAAAACAAACAGTGGTGGTCAAAATGAAAAACGAACTTCGACAACATATAATTACACATCTGTAGAAAAAAAAGTAAATTCAAGTTCGAGAAATCTGTCATAACCAAATTATTTGTTGACCATTTGATGATTGATACCAGTGTCGTGTAATATTTTGCACCAATATTACATTGTTTTGTAACACTTATATAAAAAAAAACAACTAGTATTCCTGGTACATCCAAAGTTTTATCCATTTTCTGTGCTTTGAAGCTTCTATTATCTTACTGAATAATGTAACTTGGCATTTGATTGAAATCATTAAGGGGCTTCTTCCCTAATAAAATACTTAGACCTCTTGTATGTGGTGCTACCCCAAGAGCATCAACTTCCTTAAACTATGTCAGTCATAGGAATCTAGATCTAAGTCCTGTCAGTCCAATACCTTAAATAATTAGTTATTTCAATAGTAAATTTAAGACAGTGAAAATATGCACAGTTTGACCATGAAAATGGTCAACAAATTGGGTGCTGCTGACTCTTGAATATATTCCATTTACTATTATAACTCACAATTGGGACCTTAGATTCATGAAACTTAATATAAAATGATAATTATGCTGAACAATTCAGACAGGATTGAAAGAAAGAAAGAAAATATAGTTATTTGGCCATACACAATACAGATAGTGAAAAAGTACAGGAAACTTATACATACATACATGAAGAATAACCAAGCAAAGCAGAGCTTGTGTTATGGGTACTAGATAACTTATAGAATTTATTCACAATTTGGGTTAATTTTAGAATCTGAGGACCTACTACCCTACCTATGTATTAACATGCAAGAACGACCTGCTCTCATGACACTTAGGACAGCATTTGCACGAAAGATTAAAGATTTAAAATGTTTATTTGCCAGAATATATGTT